>BTSX01000006.1:9286733-9860206 GCA_036245825.1 Pristionchus entomophagus | reverse complement strand
GTGTGAAGCTAGATCACAACCAGCGCCCTAGCAATAGAGACAGGGTGCTTGGACCGGAAATTGAAGCCATTTAGGGACGGAAGACAGGAGGATAGAGAGACGAGGGGCCTTTCTGGAGTGGGGATTTGATTAGAATTGAGCGAAGAAGTTGTTGGATGGATGGAGGAAGGGACGAGGGAGGGGGAAGGGGAAGGCAAAAACATGGAAGGACGAAGGAGATGAATAGAAGGAGATTCTGAAGAGTCGAATGGGATGGAGGAGAAGGAGGGGGGAGGGGGAGGGGGGAGGGGGAAGGGGGAAGAGTCAGAGAGGGAGAAGAAGAGACTGGACATACGTAATCCCGCACCACACAACGTAGTAATCATCTCTCTCTCTCTCTCTCTCTCTCTCTCTCTCTCAAGCCATAGGTATTCCTTTATTATTATTTCACCAGATATGTACAGATAGTGGCAACGTCTCTTCCGCAAGAGTAAAACGAGGGGGAGTGGGGGGGGGGGGGAAAGGGGGATGGGAGTGAAGGACCAAAGTAATCACGAACGGACGGTGGGAGTAGTGGTGCCTCATCAACAATCACGGGAGGTGTTACGATCGAGAGTTGAGAGAAGAAGAGAAGAGAGAATGAATAGAGATGGAGAGTAGGGTTGACCGAGTGAATAGGGCATCTCTCTCTATTCCTCCCTATCTCTCGCTGGTCAGAGCAACGAGAGATCAGGCGGAAGGAGGAGAGACCATCTCTCGCAACCTAACATGTGAGTAAGAGAGACCGGTAGATACTCAAACTTTTGACGACTACTGACTAACGAGATGCTCGCCGTTGTTTCGAAATGTTGGTGCACATCTGGTCTAATGGTTCACGAAGAGGAGAAGAGAGAAGGGGGGAGGGGGAAACTCTTCCCCACGGATGATTGATGGGAACTATTTCGGCCCAGATTCTAAATGTGAGAAGTGAAATGAGAGGGAAGGAATGAGAATGGGAACGAGGAAAGGATGCAAGATACGGTAGTAAGGGTATCGATCGATCGATCAGGTAGGTCACTGTTTATAGTATCCATAGTAGGCGACGCAGGTCGGTTGACAGCCGGGCATACAGGCAGAGATGCATGGCTGGAAGAATTATTGATTGATCATAGGAAAGAGATGCTATAAAACTACAAAATCTACATCAACAATGCTATTGAGTTTATGGCTCTTTTTCTTCGCCGAAATAACAGAAACGTGTAGAGCGAAGACGACTATTTCTGCATTTTTCAAAGAGCTGAAATTATGACTGGACTTACCGGTGCTGCAAGGACTGGAGGAGGCGGGGCTATAGCAACCAGAGGGGGCGGGGCCAGACAGGTCGGCAAACAGGCCGGCATGCAGGCGGGGACGCAGGGTGCAGGAGGGGCTACGTGGTACGGTACCGGGTGAGATGGTAGGGGTACGGTAGGTGTGGGGTACGGTACTGCCATGGGGGGAGGAGGAGGAGGAAGAGGGTGGACGGGAATCGCAGCCAGACAGACTGGAGTGCAGAGGGGCATGCAGGGCGGATGGCAAGCGGGTGCTGTTGAGAGGTATACGGGAGGTGGAGGAGGAGGAGGAGGGAGGGGTACGGTAGGTACTGGAGGAGGAGGTGGAGGGGCGAGGCAAGTCGGCAGGCAGGCTGGCATGCAAACGGGGGCGCATGGGGCAGGAGGAGGAGGAGGAAGGAGTGGAGGAGGTGGGGGATAGAGGCAGGTGGGACGGCATGATGGCATGCATGTAGGAATGCAGGATGGAGGTGGAGGAGGAGGAGGGGGAAGGGGTCTGAAAGGAGGGGGAGGGGGAGGAGGGAGAAGGGGTCTGAAGGGAAGGGGAGGGGGAGGAGGGGGAAGGGGTCTGAAGGGAGGAGGAGGAGGTGGAGGGGGAGCGGCTAGACAGGCTGGCCGACAGGCGGGCATACACGAAGGGACGCATGAAGAGGGACCAAAGGGAGGACGGGGAGAGAACTGGAATGGAAGAATGTCCGTATTTCATTTGAATTGCACCTTCTTTAATCGGAAATATCAAATATTTGGGTGAAACCGAAGAATTTCCCAAGCTGGTTCGAGCCATTCTAAGAGACTTTTTTCACCATGCATTTCTGAGTGAGACGAAAGGGTCAGAGCGAGTTCAAGTTTGGAAGGGAATTAGGGGGAACTTAGATGTGGCTCTTACTCGATTGATGCATGAGGGAGAGCAGAAGGGCTGGCAACGACGGGGGCAAAAAGAAGAGGAAGAAGGGAACTGGAAGGGAAGGAGTAAAGGATTATCAGAAAGCACCGCTGAAGCTCTTTTATGGTCTTGTCTCATAATGAAAATCTGTCTCCCCTATCTACATGCAGTGTTTCTCTCAATTCAGAGCGAAGTGAGAACGCACGAAATGAAGATATTCCACCGATTTCTATCTATATCATGCACGATTTGTCTTCTCCAACTCACATCAGATCGGAAGAAATCGTCGAAGTCATCGAAGAATGAAGAACAGCGAGTGCATCGAGTCGAGTTTTTCTGTGGTGTTTCGGACGTCTGAAAGGGATAGAATAGGTTCATCTTGATATAGAAATATAGAAATAATATGGATATATTGATTTGGAAGTACATGAAGCGATAGATTCATGAAGCGGTTTCTTCATTCAGAGAATAACTCCACATTTTAAACGTTTTTGTGATGGCATGACGATGATAATTGTAGGAGTACACCTTCATTGCGATCGGTTGATACTGACCTCCTGTGCTGCAGTGAGGAAGCCGAGGGAGAATACAAGAGGGAGCAGTGCGAAGAGCATGGATGATGATGATGATGAGGGATGATGATCCCCTCTCTTATATACTTGTTACCTGCTTCTTGTATCGTATTCAATTGCAGGTCCATCTATTTCAATCATCACTCTCATCATTCTCCTCGATCTCTCCCTGTTTGATGGCAAACACCGTTTGATGTAGCCTGCGGGGGAACTGACACTTTCCTGACGGACGAAGTAGTTGAACACACAAACAGACACCGGATTGTGCAAGCGAGAAAAAGCAGTCGCCGTGAGAATTTGAAGAGTGTAAATCCCGTATGTGTGAAGCATGATGGATGGAGAAGATATGTTATCTGCAGTTATGACAAAGCGGCAAATCGGCATAACCAACGAGAGATCACGCAAAATGAGGAGAGTCGATTGTCATCACTAGTTATCTGTTCTCACGAAAGGTTTTGAATGAATAAATTTGATTTATTCCAAAGTGAAACGTTGTAGAGAAGTGTTGTAGAGAAGTGTGATTTGTTTCCATGCAGGCCACACGATAGTTCCATTTTCCACAGAAAAATGCAGATAGAAAGGTCTATACTCTCTGGCGGAATGCAACGTCGAGAATTCCGAACATGAATTTTCCTGATGGTTATGTGATTGCGTCCTTAATTGGCATCCTGCATGAAATTTGTGGAATCCTTGTCTAAAGATATGGACGAATACGATTATATCAGCATAGCTATGAAATCTTGTTTGGTGCCATAACTGTTCTTCGCAGTATGTGCGGAATGGTAGTCAGCTCGGATACCGCACAATGTTGCAGGGGGATCAGTAGTCGAATGATCCATTATACATGAAGAATGGCACTTAATTGGGGATGAACCCTCTCCGAACGGGGGATCGACCATTTTCATGAGTTCAGTTAAAATCTCTTCATCGACACACTCATTCACCATTCAAACGATCAAGGAAGTTACAAAATGAAGAGACTCGACATGTATTTCCTCGTCTATCGCTTACAGGAGACTAATCCACTCGACCCAGCTATAAAAGCCGGCGCGCTCACCGAAAATGCAGAACAGCTCGCTTGTTTCCACACTTCAACTAGGTATCCGCTGTTTATTCTTATAGTTTATAATTTTATTAGATTGTCCAGTTTCAAGCATTCATTTCCTTCTAATTTCAGTCATCATGAGACTCATCCTCGCTCTTTCTCTTTTCGTCGTTGCTGCCTTTGCTCTTCCCGTTTGTTTCTATTCCGATTTTCATCAGTTTTGAAGTTTTCACGACCTTGAGATGGACTTTGGATGGACTTAGAATGTATTTCTGATTCTCAGATTGACTTCACCATCCCTCCCCTCTCCGATGAACAGAAGGCCGCGATCAACACTGCTGTGGAGAAGAAACTAGCCGAGTTGCCTCAGGGTAAGGCATTTCTCGATTGTTGCTCACGTCCATTTAGTTGCCACGATCGATAAGTTATTATTATTCCTTTTCTATTTGCCTGACGATTGATTCTGTTCAAATATTTTTAGTGCATGACAGAATAAGGGAGCATTGGTTCGATATCTCTATGTATTCCAGAACAACAGGACGCTGCTCACCAACTCTTGGATAAGATCAAGAAGGCCGCCGAGGAAAATCCGGAAGCCTTCAAGGCTGCAGTCAGATTTTTTTTACTCATTTCCACATTTTTGAATCCGTTTGGAAAAAAAGTTGCCTATTAGGAAAACACAAGCATTCTACTAAATAACTTTATTCATAGTGTGGACCTACAAGGAAACATTTTAGAAGGTCGAAAGATGGTGAATTAATCGATAAATTGTAGGTCGTCAAGGCCTTCAACAACATCCCCGAGTCGGCCAAGCAGCAGCTGATGAACCTCAGAGCTCAGGGACTCCAGGCAATCCCCAAATAAATTAATTTAATTGATCTGGTTGTCACTCGAACGCAGAATTACTCAATATCACACATAATTACCTACCATGCCCAAATCAAATTGTCTATCTGTCTGTCTGTCTGTCCGTTCGTGTGTATGTCTGTCACGCGTTTGTCAAAATGCTCAAAACTCGCTTTAAAGGAGGTGTCCCACGACCGCCCATGTAAATCGCAAGGCCGAGATGAGCGAAACGATTTGCATGTGCGGTCTCTTCATTGTCCCCTTATCCCTCTCTCGTTGCCTGTATTGTCAGGCCCGCTTGGCATACAGCCAATTTCTCATAGCTCAGTTTAAACGAGACCTCAAAACATGGGAGTTTCGGAAGTCTGGTCGGGTACCAGATCCCCACAATCTCACGTCGAGAACTCATACAGCCAAATGGTCGTGGGACACCTCCTTTAAACTCATCGCCCGAGGACAAGTCCTTGACCATTCGAACCCTCTCGAAGAGCTTTCTTCAAAATCGAAAAAATGTCATCATCCTTTAAAAAAAATTGACATAAATCTTTTAGCAGAAAATGCATGCATCTTGCTAGGAATGCGAACAGAATCCATTCATGAAATATTTCCACTGTAATACATCCACAAGAGAAATAACTCGGAACTTTATTCGTTTATCCATTAATGATCTCAATAGAAATTGGGTTTTCACTTCAGTCTATACCATCTGTCCAATGAACAGGACGTGGCTATCTGTCATGAGGATGTACATGAAGGGACGATTGAATCGGAGAAGCGGGAACCTTTCCGGTCTTCCTCTCTCCGACACAATCTCTCCCGTAACGGCTGCAGCGACTGTGCCCCACTCAGACACCTGAAAGGACCGGGTACAAGGGTTCCCGTTTAGAATAGAATAGAATAGATTTATCCGCACATGTGGTATTGTTGTGGGAATGGGGTGAGGGAGGTGGTAGGGACAAGAAGAACAAAGAGAATGTGTGTGTGTGGAAAGGGGGGTAAGTAAGCGAGTGAATGAGGGATATCATCCATACACAGATCATCCAATCTCCTTACACATCACATTCATCAACTCTGCATAGTTTGTAGGTATCTTTCCTTTTCGAAGCACTTCATATAGTATTTTACCTACTCTACTCGCAAAGCTGTGCTCGCGAATCTTAGTTTGAAATTTTTCTCGGAACACTTTAAATCCTGCGCCTCTGAGATTAGACTTGGAAAGAACCAGAAAATCGTTTCTGACTCGGGATAATCTTGAATTCCCGAATAGCATTTGATAGACTAGTTTGAAGTCATTGACCTTTCGACGGTACATCAACGTGGTCAGTTTGAGCATCTCGTTTCGTTCAACTGGTGATGGCCTGTTTTCAAAATTGTATCCCAAACATTTGTAGCTAATCAGCCTAGTTACTTTGTTCTGCAGTTTTTCTAGGTTACCTGCTTCTCTATCTAAAACTGGAAAAGCGACACTAGGACTGAATTCTGCTCTTGTATCAAAATTCGACATCTACGGGTGAAAATACGTCAGAAACACCTATAGTCAGATATTTCTGAGATTTCGACTTTTTGACCCAAAAATGACCATGACCCCGGGGTCATGAAAAAGTTGAAAAAATTGTATTCTCAAAACAATTTGATTATAGGTATTTCTGACGTATTTTTGCGCGTAGAATCCGAATTTTGCCATTAGAGCACATAAAAACAAAAACTAAAAAGTTATGATCTAAAAACCTTCAAAATTACGACTTTTTTGGCTTTGTTAAAAAATATTAGGATTCGGCGTCCCTGGCGGAACAATTCGAACAGTGATTCCGAAATATAGCTACAAAACACACATAGTGACTACTTGTAGTTCGGCCAAAAAGTTACAACTTTATCCGAAAAACTGAAATTGAAAGTAGAAAAACCCATTTTGGAAACAACTAGAAATCAAGCAGAACGGGTTTTCCAGAGTCCCAGGGCACCCCTAGAATAACGCAAAAGATAAATTGTGTCTATCCCGAATGGTTGAGAAAATATGATTTTTCGACCATTTTACCTTGTAATTCACTATTCTCCTTCCGGCAAGGCAGTAACCACAAATAAGTGACCGTTTGTTAAATACGGGACCAAGACCCTCCTAGTACCCGAGTATGAGCTTGTAGTTCTCATTGATAGCGCAACGGTTCCGGGCAGGGGCCAAAATGCTCCAAAATAACGGAGCCGGTCTCTTAAAGTAGTGAGTATCTCTTTGTAAAATTGGTCATAATACTATCAATGGAAATGAAAAGCTCCGAATACATTACTCAATCGATCTTTCAAGCCGACTACCGTATCTTGAGAGTAAAATACAGTATCCAATCCATATTTGGCCTGGGTTACAGTATCCCGAACGCAATAATTCGATAATAAGAGCCTAATATCGTAATTTTAGCAATTTGGATAGATTTTTCTGTAATTTCACTATTCTTTGCACAATTTTGAATAGAGGAATGTAATATTTGAAGAGAAATATGTGGACTAACCCTTCTGATCCGCTTCGATGAGAAGAACGAGTCGTCGATGGAGTTCCTCCTCTGCCAGCTTCTTGCCCTTCAATTGATCAATTATGCGGCAAGTAGGTAGATCAATAGAAAACGAAACAGAATACCAAACGAACCTTGCTGCTCAGCGTGTAGATCTTGTCCTCGGGAGGTGGCTGCTGCAGGGCTCGCTCTCTGAAACGAATCTGGGCAGAAAGCGCTCTTTCCCTGACAGCTTGAGAGGGGGAATCGAGGAGCGATGAGATGCCGTTTACAGAGATAATAAAGCCAAAAGGGGAGATGGCAGCTATCGCTTGATTCCGCCTCTTAAGCTGCAGGGCACACTTGGCTACGTAACCCCTTTCCTTCTCAAGTCCCTTCTGCAGAATTGCTTCCGACAGAAGTTTCTTGGCAAGGGTTTCTTCTGCACGAATCGTGGAAATCGATGAACGAGCAATCGATACAACCGCTTGTCTCTCTTCGGGGGATTTTGAATAGAGCCAAGCCATCGTATGATTTTTCGAGATTAATAAACACGCTTCCCGACGGGAGATACCCATATTGGGAGAGTGAGTGAACAGACGATCCACGAATCCGAAGCCACTCTCAATGAACCGATTGGTGGCAGATGCACAACGAGTGCGATCTATCACCACATCATCGACTGCCCCCGAGTACTTGCCCCCGGGTATGAAGTCTTCAAAGAGATGGGTGAAATATCTCAGAGATGACTCCATAAGCAGTGCGACAGCCTCGAGGGAAGACTCAGAAGGATCCACTGAGAGTAGTTTCTCGAGGAATTCCCCACTCCCAGCTGTGATTGAGTGCAGTGAGGGGACCGAGGAATTTCCAGAGAACATAGAAACGGGACTATCTCTGCATTCACGTACCCAGGAAAGGAGAAGGGATACGGTAGCACCAGTTTCCATCACGTGAACCACATTTTCAGCCGATCGCCAGAGCGGGCCTGTGACCAATTGATCGAGCAGACCAAGAATTTGTACGTGTTCACCCACAATATCGAGGTCCAGCATCTCACCGAGCTTGATTAGCTCGGGTCTGCCAGAACCTCGCTCGTGAATGTTTTAGGCTCCGTCGATGGGCAAAAATGCGACTCGCGAGAAGGAAAACGATGTTGAACCTATGCCCTAAGAAAGAGGGGAAAGGAGACTTACAGTTGGACTGATCTAAACCAGCCCAAACCTTGTACTCCTTGGTGCTCCCGTGCAGCCCAGCCGACCGGTCGCCGAAGAGGCGCGCGACTTCCTTCAGGACGGTGAGGACAGTCGGTGAGAGGGCGGGAACCTCTCTGCCGGTGCTGAGGCGCTCGTGTTCAGCCAGGGCTTCAAGCACGATATTAGTGTAATTAGCGATCGTGTGAAGCTGGCAATAGAAGACACGGAAAGTGAGCGCTTGCTTACGGATAGCGAATCCCAATCTGAGATAACTCTGGGAAGCGCTGTTTTCCTATACTCTTCGATAAGACTATTGAACTTCGTCTGAGTAGCCGCACGATCTGACATCGCGCAGCTTACTGCAGAGAGGAAGCGATCTCTGAACTTTCCATGCTCACTACTGTCACCAACGCCTCTGCTCAAACCGTCAAATCGATCTTTCAGGACGGAAAAGGCTGTCTGAACAGATTTGTCGGGGACTTGAGCCAGGCCTAACAAGAACACCTCTTGCCCACCACTTTCCTTTTCCATCCCCGCACCAAACAGTTGCATTTTCGAACCGAGCTTGTTAGTTTCATCAGAGTAAAAGCACAACTGCTCACCTCTCTCAATTGCTTGATCGAGGCGTTCGTAAGCGTGTGCTTTAGCTACTGACAATGAAGCTACTGCGAATCTGCGAACCGAAGTGGCACTAGGCACTCTATCCAGTTTCAACCCCATTAGTCTCCCCATCGACTTCCTCACGAGACCCACTTTCTCGTCTGCAACCCCTTGGTCAAGGAGTTCAAGCACGGCAACTACCGTATCCGAAGAGTACTTCACGCCATCGTGCAGAGTCACAACCCTAGATTGAAGCTCAGATAGAGACTCTTCAGCCTCACACCGAGCATTCTCCGAGAATTGCAACTCTGTTTTAGAACGAGAACTACTTTCAGATAAGGCAGTCACCCTGTTACGGAGATACTTGTTCTGAAAAGAGAATGTCCGATTCGAGGCAGTTAGAGTATTGATTCGATTGTTGAGGTTGTCAACAATCGTTTGAATGCTCGAATCAGACTGCAACTCTTTTGGTCCCAAGTTCCTCCGTGCTCGACACAACTGTGCTGCCAAGTTTTTGTAGAGGCGAGAGCGGACAACACAGCGTCCACACTTGACCGAGGAAGCTTTCGAAAAAGCGCGCACATGTGAGGACTTCGGAGGGGGGACACAGGGAGAGCCACCGGAAGAGGGGGAAGGGCAAAAGTGGACTTGAAGATAGTGGCTAGTCCACAGTAAGTATTCAAAAAATGGGACTTATCTTGGTTGTCCCTTCCAAGTCAAATCCTCTTCAGTGTCTCCGCGACCAGCGAGAGAGCGCGCGTGATGATGGTGGTGACGAGCTTCACTTCGCCTGCAGTAAATCAGATAAATAACAGAGAAATCAATCTATTGATGCCGAATCTAATAGTTAAGCAATCACTTAAACGGATAGATTGTCTGACCGAGGATAAATAGCACAAAATGGGAAGAGAAAACGGCATTCTAACAGTCCTGATATCATAATTGACATATAGCAACAGAGCAAATCATAATTTTGGCAGAAAGTTTGGTACAAACAAGGTTGTTTTAGAATAATAACACAAAAATAAACCAATGAAGTCGCTTTAGAAACTGTATTAGCTCACCTGGCCGAGGAGTCCGATCGAGGAGCTTGAGGCACTCCGCCGCTACTGCAGTAACCGTCTTCTTCTCCTCTTTGAGCGCCCGCAACCGGCCATAAGTGATGTCGCGGTCGCGAAATCCGTCGCTCATCGAGGGCGAAGGCTAAACATTTGGACGCGTGATATGGTTACGTGTGCGCTTTGTGCTTGCTCGATCTCGCTTTTGAGGGAAATCGAGTGGAGGGAAAGGGGCGGGGCTGGCGGTCCCTAAATATATCCTGGAAAACAGAAATAAGTTGAATGATGAGCAGAATGAACTGGTTAATAAAATTACTGAATGCATAAAAAATCCGTCTGATCCTAACCGATTGTTCCTCGTGACTGGAAGCGGAGGATGCGGAAAGACATTCGTGTACACTTATCTGATACATTGGTGTATCGCGAATGATTTCTCAATTCAACCAGTCGCTTCGACAGGAATCGCGGCAACTTTATTGCCCGAGGGACTGACAGCACACACTGGATTTAAAATTCCACTCGATCCGTCAATATTCACTAAGCCAAATTTAAATATCACTAAAGGTCGAGGAAAGAGACTCGCCATCACGTTAACAGAACTCTTCAAACAGTGAGCAAAAGTGTAAATGAAAACAAACCATTTGGAAATAAAGTGATTCTCATTGGAGGAGATTTCAAGCAAATTCTCCCCATTCTAAAGAATCCTTCAAGCTCTGATGTGTCTGCTGTGACTGTCAATAATCATGAATTATTTGAAAAGTTCCAGCATTTCAAGCTCAGCAAAAATATGCGACTGAAATCCAATCAAAATATGTATCAGAAATGGCTCGCTGGAGTCGGGACCAGTCTGGGAAATTTAGTCGGAAACAAGCTCGATATTCCCGAAGACATGCTGATTCCGAGCATGAAGGAACTTATTGAGTTTGTCTTCCCAGAAAATATTCGAAAAAATCCTAAATTAATGAGCAAACGTGCAATTCTCGCAGTGAGAAATGACACTTGCAATATTATCAACGAGGAAATTATCGAATTATTGGATGGAGAAGTCGAGACTCTGGTCGCTGATAGCAAAGCGCCGGACGAATTGGATAATACCGGAATGCCCGCTTATTCAATCGATCATCTCGAGTCAAATAATATCCACGATTTGAAAGTGAAAATTGGATGCATTCTGATGTTGATGAGAAATATTGACATCCAAAATAAATTATGCAATGGAAAAAAATTGGTTCTAAAACAAATTATCAGAGATGAAAAATCACCCCATCTAATTCTGAAATGTGAGAATTTGTCTGTTGAAAAAGATAACAAGAAAATTGTTTTTATTCCAAGAATTCCTCTGAATTATGAGAATAAAACTGGACTCGCGTTGACTCGCAGACAGTTTCCTGTCAAACTGTGCTACGCAGTAACAGTGAATAAAAGTCAAGGACAGACTCTGGAATCAGTCGGACTGTGTATGAACATTCCGTCATTCTCTCACGGCCAAATGTAAGTGTTTGCACCTCCTGAGAATTGTCAGATGGATTTGCCTGATGGAACCAAGGTCACACTCGTAAATAATATTGTGAATACTGACCTTCTTCAAATTGTGGGTGTTCTCACCAGATCTCACCAGTCATCTCGATTGAACTTGGTCTGAGTAGCCGCACGATCTGACATCGCACAGCTTACTGCAGATAAGAAGCGGTCTCGGAACTTTCCATGCTCACTACTGTCACCAACGCTTCCACTCAGTCCATCCAATCGATCTTTGAGGATCGAGAAGGCGGTTTGAGCAGATTTGTCGGGAACCTGGGCCAAGCCGAACAAGAACACCTCATGCCCACCATCTTCCTTCACAAGCCCCGCACCAAACTGTTGTAACTTCGACCCGAGCTTGTTGGTTTCATCGGAGTAAAGGCACAACTGCTCGCCCCTCTCAATTGCTTGATCGAGGCGTTCGTAAGCGTGTGCCTTCGCTACCGAGAGCGAAGCTACTGCGAAGTTCCGAAAAAGGCACCCTATCCAGTTTCACCCCCACTAGTCTCGCCACCGACTCCATCACGCTACCTACTTTCTCGTCCGCAACCCCACAATTAAGGAGGTCAAGCACGGCAACTACCGTATCCGAAGAGTACTTCACGCCATCGAACAGAGTTACAGTCCTCGTCTGAAGCTCGGAAAGTGAGTCTTCGGCCTCACCCCGAGCATTCTCAGAGAATCGCAAGTCTGTTTTCAAACGAGAACTACTTTCAGATAAGGCAGTCACCCTGTTACGGAGGTTCTTGTTCTGGAAAGAGAGAGTATGATTCGAAGCAGTTAGATTATTGATTCGATTGTTGAGGTTGTCAACAATCGTTTGAATGCTCGAATATGACGTCAACTCTTTTGGTCCCAAGTTCCTCCGTGCTCGACACAACTGTGCTGCCAAGTTTTTGTAGAGGCGAGAGCGGGCAGCACAGCGTCCACACTTGACCGGGGAAGCTTTAGAAAGAGCGGGAACGCGTGAGGGTTTCGGAGGGGGAGACACGGGGAGATCCATCGGAAGAGGGGGAAGGACAATAGGGAATCGGAGATCCGCCTTCTCCTCCTCCTTCAGCGCCAACAGACGCCGATATGTGACATCGGAGTCGCTGACGCCGTCACTCATCCGGAAGACCCTGGAATCAAGGCGTTATTGAATACAAACACTCAAAGCAGAGGGAAAGGAGCCGAGAACAATGAACGGCATTGCGTAATACGGGAATGAGTTCAAACGAATCGAATGAAGCGTTGAGCACTCGATAAATGAGAAAGGCGAATGGTCACGAAATAGCAAGCCCCACAAGAACAATCAGCGTAGAACAAGGAGAGGAAGAGATAGAAGCACGCGCTAAAAGCAAAAGCTACTTGTGGAACTATGGACCGTGACGAATTGTTTCAAACGTTGCGTGGGACGTGACTAAGCTTACAAAAGATAGATAGGCAAGAAATAATGAGACGAACACGAAACGATAATAGTGAAAGAGATGTAACAACATGATTTAGAACAACGGGCTGAAACACAAGCTCCTCAGGGCACTAAGGACATAACGGAACCGCGCCAAAAGTTGCAAGGTGCTTGATTGGATAGGCTAGTCGCGATTGAAGAAGAAACAACGATATTAAT
This sequence comes from Pristionchus entomophagus, assembly GCA_036245825.1. Taxonomy (NCBI): domain Eukaryota; kingdom Metazoa; phylum Nematoda; class Chromadorea; order Rhabditida; family Neodiplogasteridae; genus Pristionchus; species Pristionchus entomophagus. The sequence goes on along the minus strand of BTSX01000006.1, from coordinate 9,847,110 downwards.
AAATACAGTTCACGCGAAAAAGGCCAAATCCGGTAGAATATCGATTGAAAAATAGTACAGCCGGAATTGAGGGCCGTAAAAGAATAACCAAAATCGTACCTAAAGGCGGCGCGCTTCTCCGGACAAGGATCACCTAGTGATTTTATTAGCACATTTCTTTCAAGGCAGAGCACAATTCACCGCATTAAAATTTGTTGATTTTTTTGACATGAGTGATAGTTTCCAAGCCATATTAACATAATACCTCGGGCGGAGCTCTGTTCTCCCACTTGAAGTGCCAGAATCGCCCATGTCTCATCAGTTTCCCTCGATTTTGACCTACTCAAACATGAAAGTGCAAACTCCGCCTCAGGTCAATGATAGAGGAGGGCAAGAGCTACATATCAAGCTTTTGGACGAGTGATTTAGTTGCGTAGTTAAGGTGTGCTCCCTCGATCTCGTTTTCGAGGGAAATCGAGTGCGCCAAAAGTGGGCGGAGCTTGCGGACCCTACACAAATCGCGAAAGTTTCGGTGTCTCTAACCGTCTGACCGTAAAACCGACGAGAGAGTGCGCGTGGCCTCGCTCTTTCGTAAATTGAGGAGGGGGAGGGGCGAGCCGCCGAAACTTTCGAAACCGATCCGGCAACCCTACCGGGTACAAGTACGGATGGCCAAGAGGGAAGCTTAGCAGAACCAGAGTTGATCTTTGATCTTCGTGTCAACATGTGCGACGTTTGCACCCGATTTCAACGTGCAATTACAAGGGCATAGCAATTTGAAATTACATTTTAAAACAATTACCTCGATCAGCGCCTTGTGGAGGAGAGCGGAGAAGAGGAGCGGATCCTCCGAGATTTCTTCGATTACTTTTTTTCTTCGATTACCGTAATCTCACATCAGTACTCGATCACTGGTGTAAGGAGGTTACGCTACTCTCTCCAGAGAGGTCGGCATTCTGATTGAAGAGACGAGTGACTCCGCACTTCTGGAGGCTCACTTTGCCGTTGGTCATCGAATTGATCGTGAACTTGGGCAGCTCGAGCTGCAATGGTTGCCCTTGGAAATTCCTATTATTATTATGATCCGTTCCACGGTATAGTGAAGCTTTCGGGAGTGGTCGACGGATGACTTTTTTGCAACCTGTGCCAATAAGTTCAGGGTGAAGAGCTGATAGCCGGCCCAATATGAGAGGTTGGGGTGCATCCTCCGGGAAATGCCAGAAATGTCCCAAAAAATGTCCGAAAATTCATCCTCATATTAGAGAGATTTTCCGTTGCAAATACACCATAACTCATATTAGAGAGATTTTCCGTTGCAAATACACCATTCGAAGCTCAGAAACATGAGTTATGATTTTTTGAAATTATGAGATTTCGAAAAAGTCATTTTTCGACTTCACTTTTTTCGTGTTTTATCGATAGCAGAACCCTATAAAATCAACACAAATGCGTAATAATGATTAATTATATGTAAAAAATGATACAATTGTGACTGTATCATGTCGAAATGGCGAAATCTCTCGTCATCGTTCTCTCGTCAGCCTCCGAGAGTGCTTCGGTCGGAAAGCTGTAGAATTCGAGCGAACGGGTTACAACGAGTGAAATTTTTACATTAGATGTAGTTTTTGGGGGCCAAAAAACAGGAAAGTACCTAGTTTTTCACGTAGAATCCGAAAATGCAATAAAATTTGGGACATGGCGAAAATATTTTTTCAGGGTGACGAAAAAATGACGAAATTTTTAGTTTTTTTTTTTTGTTTTTCGTTATTTTCATTGAAAAATACGCCAGAAATAGAAAAAAAGCCGGAAACACCTATGAGAACGTATTTTTTTCTGGGATGAATAAACGGCCTTTTTTGGGATATGTCTGGCATTTCCCGGAGGATGCACCCCAACCTCTTTTTCGTTATTTTCATTGAAAAATACGCCAGAAAAAAAAGAAAAAAAAGCCGGAAACACCTATGAGAACGTATTTTTTTCTGGGATGAATAAACGGACTTTTTTGGGACATGTCTGGCATTTCCCGGAAGATGCACCCCAACCTCTCATATTGGGCCAGCTATCAGCTCTAGGTATGGGGACTTCACCCTGAACTTATTGGCATAGGTTGCAAAAAAGTCATCCGTGGGGTAGGTGCAAAAATCCGTGGAACGTCTCTTATAACGACTCCTTTTACTATATCATAGCAATAGTCGCTTTAAAAAACTGATAACCAATGGTACGCTTATTATCTACAGCTCCTGCCTGACTTCTGAAGCGCATTCGAATTCATCAGTTTTCGAACAAGAGTTTCACTATCATGGCATTTTCTCTGTCTGTCAGGGGATTTTTAAAATGTTGATTTTTAAAACTGAAATGTCTCTCACATCGACCTTGCCGATCTTGAGGCTGCCGATGGTGGCGAGCAGAGAATCCGCTGTCAGGTTGGCGCGCCACACTCCGAAATCGCCCCTCGGCATGAGAGCCACGAAGGAGTAGGCGGGGTCCTGGAACGACGTAGAGGGGTTACGGTACTGGTGAATGATGGTACGGTACCTTGTAGCCGAGAGACACGACGGACAGCTCAGCGCTCTTGGAGTAGCGCGGGAACAGCTGGTTTTGCATGAATCTTGTCTGAAATAATTTATAATTTTATTTTATTTTACATAACGAAATGATCTAAAAATCTCCGTGATTTCGATTTCCTACAGCTTATATCGAACTTGAGAAGCATATTGGAAGTTGTGTTCACGATCTCCAGAGAGCCCGTGGAATCGTTTCGTCTCAGTCTGTTCCTCATCGAACGGATCCTCCCAAGCTCCCTGTAGAGATGAAAGATACTAAAGATGGACTAAAGATCAAAAATATTGTATACTTTAGGCAGATCACAGCTTAAAGATCAAATGATAGAGATCAACCATAAACTGGCAGATTTCAAAGATCAAACCTTGAAGTACACGGCGTTTATCAGCATTGCTTTTGAGTTCTCAAACGATCCCGAATCGACGATTTCAGGGATCATTCCTCGAGTGGCCTCACTCACGAACGAGTTGATGCGCTAAAATGAGGAGTCAGTTATCGATTGATCTCGAATGCCACAGTAACATTGTCGATTGATCGATACCGTATCCCGAATGTCAGAAAATTTGGATCAAACGTAATCTCGCCTTAGCAGCTGCTCCTCCGTTCTTAAAGTTGATCTTCTCTGCTCCAGAATTCTATCTCTTTCCGATATGTGCTTGGTAGTCCGATTTGAGAGTGAACTTCTGCAGAGATCAAAGATCAGCTTTAATCAGTCATCTCATCTATATCCATCTACTTATCTACAGTACTCTTCTCCTACCGTACCTGATCGCGGAAGAATCGATTGGCGACACTCGTCGTCACAGCATCGTTCTTCTCCGAGAGTGCCGAGGTCAGGGAGGAGTAGAGGGATGAGATCTCGGAGGGAGAGAGAGCTGCAATTTGAGGATTGATTGGGAGAAAAACACATCGAAAAAATGCATTAGACGGATTCCAATAAGCTTCACAAGTCTGGTATGAACTATATGGAGCATTATCTGTTTGGGTGACTAATCAAGTGCAATATTGTGTCTTCTCACTCTTTCCCAGTAGCCTGGTCAACTCCTCTTGCGTCTCTCCTTTGATTCCATCATGGACGATAACGAGAGCTGCGCCTCATGACCACGTCATCATTATCAAATTGAAATCATTTCATTTATCGATAAGCAAATCTCGTACAGTACTAGCTTCCTACTGTATTATCACCCAGATTCCGATTATTTCTGTGGATTTGAAGACTGACCGATGGAGAATGGCGAGATGACGAAGTCCTCGTCGTGGCTCGAGGCAGCACGAAAGATGGAGAGGGCGAAGTCGGTGGAGGATGATATCTTCTCAATTTAATTTATTATTATTATTATTATTATTTATGAACATAATTAGGATCAAACAGATTGTAAGTGACTCTGACGTTTCACGAATCGTATTAGCGGAAGATACACAAATTCTCATCAACCCTAAAGAGCGATGTGATTGTGCAATAATCAAGATGTGCAACATAACGCGAGCAACACGTTATTTTTGAACGGAATAAAGAGAGAAAGCGAGAGAAACTAGGGGATATCAAGAGCGCCATCTCGAGAACGTGCATCTAACGGCCTTGTGGCCTAATGGATAAGGCGTCGGACTTCGGATCCGAAGATTGCAGGTTCGAGTCCTGCCAGGGTCGTAATTTTTGCAGTTTTGCCGACTATTAGTAACGAAGAAGAGCGCAAAACTAACAGCTAGGTCAACCCAAAAGGAGGATTGTTGCTAGAACTGAAAACGTTCCTAACTTTCCTAACTTTCCTAACTTTCCAAGAGAGACAACTGGAGAACGAGGCGAATGTTGCTGGAGAACGAGGCGAATGTTGCTGGGAACAAGGGGACTTTCCTAAATTTCCTAACTTTCCTAAATTTCCTAACTTTCCTAATTTTCCTAACATTCCTAACTTTCCTAACTTTCCAAGAGAGACAGCTGGAGAACGAGGCGAATGTTGCTGGAGAACGAGGCGAATGTTGCTGGAGAACGAGGCGAATGTTGCTGGGAACGAGGGGACTTTCCTAACTTTCCTAACTTTCCTAAATTTCCTAACTTTCCTAACTTTCCTAAATTTCCTAACTTTCCAAGAGAGACAACTGGAGAACGAGGCGAATGTTGCAGGAGAACGAGGCGAATGTTGCTGGAGAACGAGGCGAATGTTGCTGGGAACGAGGGGACTTTCCTAACTTTAAAAGAGAGACAACCTAACTTTCCTAACTATCCTAACTTTCCTATCTTTCCAAGAGAGACAACTGGAGAACGGGGCGAATGTTGCTGGAGAACGAGGCGAATGTTGCTGGAGAACGAGGCGAATGTTGCTGGGAACGAGGGGACTTTCCTAACTTTCCTAACTTTCCTAACTTTCCTAAATTTCCTAACTTTCCTAACTTTCCTAAATTTCCTAACTTTCCAAGAGAGACAACTGGAGAACGAGGCGAATGTTGCAGGAGAACGATGCGAATGTTGCTGGAGAACGAGGCGAATGTTGCTGGGAACGAGGGGACTTTCCTAACTTTAAAGGAGGGGTGGCACGAATATCTGGCTTGAAGACTTCTATAGGGGAGGTTGTGGGGATTCGTTACCCAATCGCATTTGCGAAACACCCATGTAACCAATTTTAGTTTAAACCGAGCTATGAGCGTTTGACTGTATGCCAAGCGGGCCTGATCGCTCAGGCAACTAGAGAGGGATAAGGGGACAATGAAGAGACCGCGCATGCAAATGGGCGCGCGCCTCTCGGCTCTGCAATTTACATACGCGTTCGTGCCTCCCCTTCTTTAAAAGAGAGACAACCTAACTTTCCTAACTATCCTAACTTTCCTATCTTTCCAAGAGAGACAACTGGAGAACGGGGCGAATGTTGCTGGAGAACGAGGCGAATGTTGCTGGAGAACGAGGCGAATGTTGCTGGGAACGAGGGGACTTTCCTAACTTTCCTAACTTTCCTAAATTTCCTAACTTTCCTAACTTTCCTAAATTTCCTAACTTTCCTAACTTTCCTAACTTTCGTAACTTTTCAAGAGAGATAACTGGAGAACGAGGCGAATGTTGCTGGAGAACGAGGCGAATGTTGCTTCAACAAGAACAAGACAAGACTGACGGACAGGAAAGTCCTTAGTAAACAGGGCGTCGATAATCAGTACGATTACGTGTGTAATGCTGACGCGCAGTGGCGGGGATATGAATGCTACCGTATACGTGCACAGGGTGTTGGACTGTGTCAGACATATGACTAATGCTATACACAGCACCTCCACCACAAGATATGAAATACGAGTATTGAATATATGACGATAGAACATTAGTCATAGGGATGAATCACTATCGTAATCGATGGGGTACGGTAAATCACTGGGACTCATTCTGAGTATGTCTTCTGGTCGTTCTCCACATCATTCGTGGGCTCGAAATTCTTGGACGAAGCGAAAAATGCCGTTGCACTTGTACATGATGAAGATGTCGTTGCACTTGAACACGATGACGATGCCGTTGCACTTGAACACGACGATGATGTCGTTGCACTGGAGCACGATGACTTTCAGTCATCTACCAACTTCAGACACTCAGTCCTTGGTGACACAATCTCATGATGTACGGTAGTACCGATAGCGAACTCTCTATTCACTATACCGACATCTCGTCTCTCGGACTCCCTTCTCTTCCTCACAGAGAGAGTGAGCCGATCTCATGATCTATACTGAATTTCCTCTCGTTGACAGAGGGATTGGATCAATCTCTAGATATTCCATGGGAAACATCTCTTCTCCTTCTGACTCCCCTCTTCTTCCACAGAGAGGGATTTGAGCCAATCACTCGATCTTCCATCCGAAGATCACCATTGGAACTCCACAGTAGAACCATACACTCCATCAGACACCTTATTTATCTCCTATCTAGAGATAGTGTACTGATTACTGACTTCTCACGATGATCCGTAGTGAATGTCCTTACATGGATTCCTCTTGGATTCTCACGCTTCATTCATCAGAAGTTTTAGCAGTGAGATAATCTTCATTTGATTATCCACACGGGAAAATCACATTCAATTCTCATTCCAACTGTTCCATTCACCATACTCCCTCTCCTTCCACTTTGAAGAAATGAGGTCGTTTCTGGCTACTAACAGTGACTTGGTGAATGAACAGATGTCCATTCCTGGCAGAATCCGCAGTTTCCTCCATTCGGGTTACGGTAGATTTCGTATACGCAACGAAAACAAGGAAGCAACTTATTGATAGTTCCATGGCATCATACTTGGAAATCCCTTCTGGATTCTCCGATGCACTTCCTTTGCTTCCCATATAGATTGCTGATGCCTCTATGGGACATCGCAGATTGCATTCTCGCTTCATGGTCTCTCGGCAAAGAACGTCTTAGGATGGGCTATCTCCTCACAGTAGTCTTGAAATAGTCATTTAGCCCGTGATGTGTCTGATTTCTCACTGTTCCATCGTGGAATCCACTTCAACACGTGAGTACACATCACCGAGAATCGATCATGGAGAAGCTGCTTCCTCTCTCAATTGAGTTCAAGCCAGCTTCCGGCTCCACAGGTTTTACTGGCCTCTCCGGGTTTCAGAATTTTGGCTTGTTTTGCCTCGACTGGCACAAACGACCATTCATACCTGTACCAAGTGATCTCCTTTTGAGTTCACTTCCAACAATATTGATTGATCTACTTGATCACCGATCGATCTCTCAACAGCACACCTGCTGGCTGGTTCATGGGTCTTCATGCCCTACAGCACCGCCACTCACGGGTTCGGTCTGTCCAGTCCAGTCTCGCATTATTCTGAACATTCCGTTCAGTATGCGTAGTCATCCGGAGACTTGATGCGCTTGACTACCGTAATCATTCACACCGAATGATTTCCATTGGTCCATATTTGGAACCAACCTCCACCGATTATTCGACTATCGGGGTTTGAGCAACTTGACCACTCGTTACTCCTCCTATGTGCACTTCTCATCAGGCTGCTCCGTGAATCTTGGGCCTACTGGCATCACCAAATTGATTGCACTTCGTATCCCATTCAACGGATTTCTCTCATTTTCCTCTGTGTATGCCCGCAGCATTCACTCTATCAACTGATCACACCGTAGTGACAGTGATTGCCAATAGTATCTCTTCCAGCAGTCTATCGATTGTGATACTGTATTTCTCATTCTAATGACTCAGCACTAGGCGAATACACACGATTCTCCACTCGGAAGAATCAAATCACATCACTGCTACAACTTGTGAACACAATTAATCAAACACACTGCTTGAAAAATACTTCTTTCCAAATGAGCAATTTAATGCAGCTTCTCGTATCCTTGGATGACGTTGTCAACAAGGATACACCAGCTGTCGAACCACAAAATCGCCTCATACTTGGAAAAGAATCGATTCAGTTCGATCTAATCGAAACTTGTTAACTGTTTCCCTATATCACACACACTGTGCAATATCCTCATGCTTCCACTTGTTGGTAGTCCACAGTGCGTACTGCACTACTACTCATGCTTCTCCGTGTGCTTCTTCTTCCTTCTCCACAGCAGTATTACATCACTTGGGAGGTCTTCTCCAATTGCACTGCATTTCGTCACTATGCTGTTACCCACTGAGCATTGATATTTTCCTCCACAGAATAACTGGTTGCACATCGCAAGCACAGCCTGAATGAACCGCAGTTACACTCAATATCAGTTTTCGGTAGTGTGTGTCTTGAAGCAGCCGATTTCCTCAGAAAAGGCAAAAACTTGGTATCGACCAGTTGTATCAGCCACAATACTGATTACTTCACACTTCTGAACACAGCAATTTGCTCGATCCCCGTCTGGCGCCGCACTGGCTTCTCGCTTTCGAAATTTCGTCAGCTTCTGGCGCCAAATGGAATTTTTGGCATAGCCTTCGGCCTCTATAACGAAATTCGACTTGCCAAGAAGGCTACTGACACGAAGTACTTAGTTCGGTACTCGAACTCAGAGGTACGACGAAAACGAGTACTTGGGTCAAGAGACCTCAGAGGTACACGCGTAGTACTTGTGCCAATAATTAGCCTCAGAGGTACACGCAAAGGAAAGGTATCGTTTGCTTTGCGTGACGAGAAGATGACGAAAAATAGGGAGGCAAGGGAGGCTCTTCTTCCTTCTCCACATCGGCGCGTTGTGCATGCGACGCGTGCATCCGTCGCGGTTGACGGAAGAAAAGGACGCCACGAGTCTCTTCGAGGGATTAGCACGAAAAATATACGCGAAAGAACCTAATTCTACGCGATTGCGGAGTAAGAAAACAGTCTGAACACCAAATGTTATGTAGTTGGGTTGCTAGGCTCAACTGTTATGCTAGTGGGGGTTGCGTGGAAAGCAAGGGCTAGTTGTAAAGGAAAGGTTTTTATTACAATAGCAAGGGAATATTAATAATGGAGAGAATGTGGCTAGTAAATAGGAGAATGGGTCTTAGTTAGGAGCGTAAGCGCCGGCAGCTACATTGGGACCTACGGGCCGTGCCGGGCTACTAGACTACACTAACGGGAGACTAGCGATGCGACAGCACGCTAGCTCAACAAGAACAAGACAAGACTGACGGACAGGAAAGTCCTCAGTAAACAGGGCGTCGATACTCAGTACGAATACGTGTGTAATGCTGACGCGCAGTGGCGGCGATATGAATGCTACAGTATAAGTGCACAGGGTGTTGGGCTGTGTCAGACATATGACTAATGCTATACACAGCACCTAACTTTCCTAACTTTCCAAGAGAGACAACTGGAGAACGACGCGAATGTTGCTGGAGAACGAGGCGAATGTTGCTGGAGAACTTTCCTAACTTTGCTGTGCCGCTCCGAGCTCAATACTGTGCCGCTCCGAGCTCAAAGCTGTGCCGCTCCGAGCTCAATGATGTGCTCCCCCGAGCTCAATGCTGTGCCGCTCCGATCACAATGCTGTGCCGCCCCGAGCTCAATGCTGTGTCGCTCCGAGCTCAATGCTGCGCCGCTAAGAGCTCAATGCTGTGCCGCCCCGAGATCAATGCTGTGCCGCCCCGAGATCAATGCTGTGCCGCTCCGAGCTCAATGCTGTGCCGCCCCGAGCTCAATGCTGTGCCGCTCCGAGCTCAATGCTGTGCCGCTCCGAGCTCAATGCTGTACCGCTCCGAGCTCAATACTCAGAGGTCAATGCTGTGCCGCTCCGAGCTCAATGCTGTGCCGCTCCGAGCTTTATGCTCCGAGGTCGGTGATGTCACTCCGAACTCAATTCTGTGCCGCTCCGAGCTCAATGCTGTGCCGCTCCGAGCTCAATGCTGTGCCGCTCCGAGCTCAATGCTGTTCCGCTCCGAGATCAATGCGGTGCCGCTCCGAGCTCAATAAACACAGCGGTGTTCCTGTCCCGGAATAACCCCTTTAGTCTTGCGAATGATCATGTAATATCATCCCTCCTCAGACCTCCACATCCCTGGCCGTCCGCACCTCCTCCTCCCTCTCCCATATTCGTGCCAAGCGGCAATTCGGCGGCTTTGGAGGCGGATGCTGCGCGCCCATCATTCCTCTCATGTGCTGTGGAGGAGGATACGGGATGGGAATGGGAATGGGTATCGGCACCCGATGATGAGATGAGGTGGATAATAGGTATTCTGGTTAATGAGATAGCTGAACACCGATGTTGCATCCTTTTTTTTTTTTTAAATTTTTGCCATAAGTTATGTAAAACAGAAGTTGGTTTAAGTATCGTTGTCCCTGTTTCTCGACGAAGATACAATTCTAGCTGCTGAAGCTAGCAGAGATATTATAATCGGAGGAAAGTCATCCGATTATCATCTTTGATCTTCATTTTCAGTGCCTCGGGGGAGGGATGGGCATGATGGGCGGGGGGTTCGGAGGGATGGGCTCGCGCTGCGGATGCTGCATTCCCGTCTGCATGCCGATGTGCATGGGAAGGGGCTGCGGATGTGGAGGAGGATTTGTACATATCGGATCTCCCTCGGATATTGATTGAAAATAATTGTCACAATTACTCATTTGCTGATGATTTAAAAATATTCAAATGCTTCTCAAAAGAGATAGACACGGTGAGTTTGCAAAAAAGTATTGACGAAATAATGGAATGGAGTAAAACTTGGCAGTTAAACATTGCAAATCAGAAATGCAGTGTTATCCATTTAGGTAAGAAAAACCCAAAGAAAATATATTTCGTGGGCAACCAAAAATTGGATCACGAAAATTGTGTTAGGGACCTTGGGATAATGGTTGATGAGAACCTCTCAATGAGAGAACACACAAAAACAATTTGTAAAAATGCTGAAACTAAAGCTAACCTTGTTTTTCGAGCTTTACACACAAACGATGTTAAGACGCTTGTAAATGCATACTGTGTTTACGTGCGCCCCTCTCTTGAGTTCAGTTCTAGTGTTATCGTGATAAGATTGAAAAAGTTCAAAATTCAGTGACTCGGCGGATTTTTTACAGAGCGCTTAACTACACCTATCATAATAGACCGAGTCATTATGAGAGGAATAAGGAATTACAATTGCATTCCCTGTCAAATGATGCAGGACTAGCTTACCAGATGCTCTTCGGTAACGGAAAGCTCGCAGAATCTATGCGTGACTTTTCAACACTTATTAAAACAAGAACCCGTGGTGCTGGTTATAAAGTTGTCGTAGATTCTTAAAGTTGTCGTAGATTTGCGCGTTTAAAACTGAGAGAAAATTCATTTGCACATAGAATTACTAACCGTCTAATATCAATTTTGCAGAAAGGTAATCTTCCTACATCTCATTCAGAATTCAGGATGGCAATGCTTGACGAGAAGAAATGAATCAACGAAGAAACTTCGACCACATTTCCTTATTTACTTACCCCCATATTCCATGTGACCACACATGATAATTCTATTCTATTCTAGGAGGATTCGGAGGGTTCGGATTTGGAAGAAAGAAGAGAGAGGCCGTGCTCAAGAGGTATTCCATTCATCTAACTCTTGACTGGACTGATTAGCGTTAGGTTACCCAGAACTCTGAATCCTGCAAGATTTCACATCAACTCGGTATGGATTCAACTAAGAAAGGGTCAAGAAATTGACGGGAAAATCGATATTCGCAGGAACTCTCCAGCCCTTCGACTGACCTACGTGTGATCTACTCCCAATGACCTTCTGCACACTCTCCTGATCCTTCTCTCATTCCAATTGCAATGACTCATTTCCCCCTCGGGGATACTCGCCATCACTCACTGTCTATTTGTGTGTTTGTGTAAAGATTCGAGCCTCTTTCCCACCACGTTTCTTGCACTCAAACTCGTTCCCAGACTTACTCATAGTAGAGGGGAACCGGGCAAACGTGACCCCTCCCGGGGGTGCCACATCTGTCAGGAAAGAGACATCGATATTATTTGTGGGATGCGTGACAACAGAACTTTGAAGTAACAAAAGTATGGTAAGTGTCTCAGATCACAGATCAATCAAAGTATTATTCTTACTCCATAGCAATAGTAAGCATCCGGACATACAGGATGAGGCATTAATGATAGTTGTAATACGCAGAATATGAATTATTCTATGTGCAGTACTCTATTTATTCTTTTTCAACCTCGAATGGTGAACTGTCAAGTCAATGTAGTAATTAATATCTCATTCTAACACATCATGAACATTGAGAGTGGTGGATGGCGTCTTCAGTCGCGAGTGAATCGAGAGATAAGAACTGTTGCGGTTATGATAACGGACAACGTGAGGGAGAGGGGAGCGAAGGGGGCGATTAGCGAGGGAAGAAGTTGGGTCGTGTTATCAATGGTACCATTCCATAGATACAAACCAGTCTTAATCCACCACAAGTAGATCAATGACATGTGCGAAAGGGTTCGAACCTGAGCAGGTAAGATATTTCCCATCAAACAATCTTCCATTTTTCCACAGTGTAGAACCACCGTTTTATATTAAATCCTTATATTTACTTCTCATTTCTAGACGGATCATCTTCAACGAGTTTGCATTGATCGATTGAAGCAAGATGCGCCTCAAGTACCCTACATTTCCACTAACTCTCCCTACATATTCTGTAGTCCACTACCCCCTCATTGGAGAAGCAATAAGGTATACTGTAATCAAGACTTAGATGTTTAGCATGTGAAAAGATCTGATCTATGTATCATTATAATGAAAGAATTCAAGCCAAAACTTCAAGATTAGCCTGTTTTTGATACATATTGGCATGTTTTCAACATCGACCTCTCGAGAAATTATGCGATTTCCAACATGATATGATGGTTTCAGTCTCTTCCTTATGACTTCATTGTCCTCCTTGGCATTCCCATCCCCGATGGAACTCAAGTCTCAGTCACTGCTAGAACCGAGGAGAGGGGCCAAGGAGAGGTTCGCAATGCGACTGCCCTCATAAAGAATCAAATAGCCACCTTCGATGATCTGAGATTCGTGGGGAGAAGTGGAAAAGGTGAGCAATTGTGACTTTTCCACTTTTATTTAAAAATGAAGAAATGGAGTGACCGTTGAGATCAGATCGATGCTGTCTTGAATGAGAACGTTTAGAAAAATGCCACGATTATTTGTTTATTATTTCTTATAAACATAAATATGCAGGAAAGAAGTTTGATGTCACCATCACGGTCCATTCGACTCCCACGCATGTTGCAGTCCTCAACCAAGCAATAAAGGTTCGCAAACTACTACTGTATATACTTTTCAATTTCAACGGTTCATTGAATGAGATTAAAGTTTCAGAAACTATTATCTCTTTAATCTCTTTAAATTGAAACGCCGGAAAATAGGGAAAGTAATTATCTGATATATCACTTTGCAGGTTACGGTGGATGGACCGCGAGCTGTTCGCAACAAGAAGGAGATCGCGATGCCTGAATCATCCATAAATTTCGCTCTTCCAAATTATATTCTAAGTTTGCCTGTTCAATTTGGTCGGTCATCCGTAATCCGTTCACCATCCGGTCCCATTTCTCCCGAGACTCCTATCACAAGGTCTAGGGCGAAAAGGATTTCATCATCATCTCATTTTCAATCAGTTTCGGCCCCAGAATCTCCCTCGAAAATTTGGCGGCCCTTCTGATACGATTTCGATCACAATGAAAAATTTAACTTTCTTTGAAGATCTCTCACATGATATCTTGCCTAAATTGTTAGTATTTTGATACCTCCAAGAACGTCATTATTCTCGACAATTGATTATTCCTCTCTATAACGGCCATTCCCTCTGTCATCCCTATATCACTGAACGTTCAGAGCTGATTCCGTTGATAAATTGAATGAGATTCGAGAGCTGATGGCTCGTGCCTCATTCTTATTTCTCGATGATCGGCGAAAATGCAGAGTAATTATGATCACACTTATCACACCATTCAAAACAATCTTGTCAGTCAAAATCGGTAAAGTATCGCTACTGAAAACACCAAGTGTTTTGGCGCTGACATGTACGAAAGCTTACGGTGCGGAGATGCATTAGTAGTGTCGACCTATAAAGCACGCAGCATCAAGACGACGACATCACCATTTTCAGAGTCAATCGAAGGTGTTTACACCAACCATCACCGACAATGATCGGACGACCGATCCTACTACGTCTCCTCCCCTTATAACTTATTTGTGTAACTTTTGTACAAAGACATAATAAAATGGGTTTATAGATAACAAAACACATAATTTAACATTGAGCTCGGAGCGGCACATCATTGAGCTCGGAGCGGCACATCATTGAGCTCGGAGCGGCACAGCATTGAGCTCGTAGCGGCACAGCATTGAGCTCGGAGCGGCACAGCATTGAGCTCGGATTGGCACAGCATTAAGCTCGGGGGCAGCACAGCATTGAGCTCGGGGCGGCACAGCATTGAACTCGGAGAGGCACATCATTGAGCTCGGAGCGGCACAGTATTGAGCTCGGAGCGGCACAGTATTGAGCACGGAGCGGCACAGTATTGAGCTCGGAACGGCACAGCATTGAGCTCGGAGCGGCACAGCATTGAGCTCGGAGCGGAACAGCATTGAGCTCGGAGCGGCACATCATTGAGCTCGGAGCGGTACAGCATTGAGCACGGGGCGGCGCAGCTTTGATCTCGGAGCGGCACAGCATTGAGCTCGGAGCGGCACAGCATTGAGCTCGGAGCGGCACAGCATTGAGCTCGGAGCGGTGGGTCATACCCAAAATGTCCCCCCTCGTAGAGAGCATGCCCAAAATTTCCCCGGAGAGCATGCTCAAAATCTCCCCTACCCAAAATGTCCCCCATGCCCAAAATCTCCCCTCTGCCCGAAATATCCCCTACCCAAAATGTCCCCTCCCCCCTTATCTCCATCCTCCATCCTCCTCTCCTCTTAAAAAGTTGGTCCTAGGGGTAACTTTTGATTCTGAATTGACTGGCGTTGTCCTTTTTTTAATCAGATGATTCTGAATCGCGGTACGACTTGACGTCAATTTGGCCGAATTATTGTTTTGCAATTAAAACTACCTCGAGAAAATTCTCAACATTTGTACCGAAAGTATTTCAATACGCCAATACGCCTCTATTTTCAAGTTTCCTTCCATCTATCTTTGATAATTCTGATTTATTAATTTCAACTGATAATTCCATTTACAGATGCCCTCTGTAACCTTCCGATCATTTTTTTAGTCGGATTCCCCCATATTGTCGATATCTTTCGAGAACCGATTTCAACTGTGTTCAATACATTTTATTCGAAAGAAATCATAATCGAATCGAAATGAAAATGAAATCGTCAATTTTTTTTATCTTGATGAAAATGTGGTTTTAATATTCCAATATCCACGAGCTGGTTCTAAACTACTTACAGAAGTACTTTTTCGATCCACATCGGCATATCATCACAAATTTTAAAAAAAATATTTGAGTTGATATCATTTTCGTTATCTGAATATTATAGTGAGTCTTCGGTATTGTGTATCAGAATTCTGAAAATGGCCCATCTCATTACTTTTTGTCCCGAACTTGGCCATTGTAGTGTAAAGACCCAGCAACAACTCCGGAAAGCGATCCTAAATAATCCGGGAAGTCTGCTATTTGTTGCTATGACGGGTTTGAGTCGCAAAACCAATGTGGCAAAAAACGACGTTCTCTCGAACACTGAGAACGATAGAGCGTTGCCCAAAATCGCATTCAAAATAAGAATTGCGAAATACAGTTTTAACTTAAAACTTAAAAGTTACTGAGATTATTATCGACTAGGGAATTTCTTGCCAAAACTTTTTTGGTTCAGAATTATGAAACTTTGAAGATAATCTGGAATATTCGTTGGAATCATTGATATTTTTTGATCAAAACAGAAAATGGAATGGCTGAGAAAAATATGAGACCGTTCGCATAAGATACGTTCTATGAGTTAGTGCACTTAGCTCACGAATGACTTTTCAACTCCTTCCAATAAGTTGTATTTTTTATTTTTTACGGTACATATCTAAATGCACTCGGAAGTTACGCCTTCGGGCCGCAGCTCTCTCGAAGGCTGATGACGGTGACCTGAGGTTTCACAATTTCTTGGGGTGTTTCAAAAGTTTATTTTTGACTCAGAAAGTCACTCATAAGAGGCCGTTAGCCCAATAGTCGAGCAGATCCGATCAGCGTTGGCACAGTTAAAAAAGCTCAATTTCCTGAAACTGTTTTTTTTAGGTTATCGAGGGTGATGAAGACGATGGGCATATCCATTTTTCCCACAGAACCCTCGTTGGCTCCAGATGACGTCACGTCGAAATCACGTTTTGACGTGCTACTCGAATTCCGAGAGTGCTAATTTTAGGCGAAAATTTTTCCTGGGGTAGAATTGGATGGCGAACACGGCTGTCTAATATTTTTCATAATTTGCAAAAAATTTTTTTAAATTATCAACTTTTCGTATGCTGAAAAAAGAGTGCCAAAGTATATCACGCGATCGGTCGTGCTGAAAGGATTCCATATTTAAAATGTTAGCCAATTCTGTCATCCGAACACCGAGCAATTCGACTTACAGTGTATTGAGAATGCAAGTAAAACAGGCGTCCCTCACTCTTCCCTCGTGCACTCTCTCCATTGGGGGGGGGAGAAGGCTCGTATTTTTCTTGCATTCGCAATTTCTCGGTGTTCGGATGACAGAATTGGCTAAAATGTTAAATATGGAATCCTCTCATGACGCCCGATCGCGTGATATACTTTGGCACACTCTTTTTTTTAACATGCGAAAATTTATTATTTTGAAAATTATGAAAAATGTATTAGACAGTCGTATTCGCCAGCCAATTCTACCCAAGAAAACATTCTAACCCAAAATTAGCTCTCTCGGAAATCGAGTAGCACGTCATATTATGATTTCGACGTAACACCGTCTGAAGCCAAAGGAGGCTCTGCGTGCAGAATGGATATGCCCATTGTCATCAGCACCCTCGATAACCCCAAAAGACGCATTTTCAGAAAATCGACCTTTTTGAGCTGTGCCAGATCTCCTCGAATTTGCTCGAAATAAGACAAACAGCGTCATATGCAAATTTTGCGCTATATGAGAGGAATCGCGAGAGATTCGAGAGTTTCGGGGTATTAGCGGACGTAGGAAAAAATTTCCCCCGAATCCGCTGAAAAGTGAAACTTAAGTACTTCGAATGATGCTCTTTCAAACTGCGTTTGCAGATTTTCGATATCAGGTATTATCTTCGAGTATAGGTAGGTCAAAGTAGGAACACTACGAAATTTACGACTAAAATTGCCTCATGAAAACATCCATAACTCGCTATAAAATTATGCTAGACGCAATCCCAAAAAAGTGTTCGAATGAGGAGGCATAGGGCAACATTTCGTATGTTGATGATGTCATTCCTCGTCCGTGCGCGGAATCGGGGTGATCGGTTTTTCAATAAAGTAATGTAACTTTACTTTCTCTCTGATAGAGAATGGAATCCCTCTAGTTCCCCTCGTCTACTCCATCAACTCAACAAGATCGGAATCCCCATCCAAGCCGGACTCTGGTCACCGTGTGATGGGTATGACCTACTCTGATGTTTGGTCCCTCAGATACCATTCTCGTCGAGTCTCGTTTCGCGATTGATGACTCGAGTTTGGTGGACTCAGTTCTAAAATCACGGGAGCCTTCTTCCGTCATCAACAATGAACACTCTACATCAAGTCCTATCGTCCTGGATGATCGCAACCCTTTCTCCAGCCAATCTCTTGGGTCTGTGAATGGAAAGAAGACCGATCCCTTGACCCCCACCCAGACGAAATGATTCTCTCTCGAACGAAGAACCGACCCGAAACCTATCTGAAACCATCCATCCCCATCTGGCGTCAACTGCCTGACATGATAAATGTATGTATGTATGTATGTATCGATTGACAAATAAGCAGGCAAAATCAAAAATCAAAAATTTCACCTCCCTGGAAAATGCTTGAAAGTTTAAAGCTTACTTCTGTCGCCTAAGTAGAAACCCCCTTATAGCATTTTTAATACTCATCCCAGCATGCTCTCCTACTGTGCTTTCAATCTGGATTTATCAACTTCATCCTATGTTGAATTAGAGATTTTCGAAATTAAGGTCGCGAAACCCACTTTCAAACTATAACATCATAATTATGAAACATTTCCGAGATCTAAAGGCGGAATAAAATATGCTGTCTCGACCCCCAAATTCGGGTCCCGAAAAAATGGATCTTCGTTCACAGACATGCTAGAGACTCGTTCGCAAGCTCACAATGATCCTTATCACATTTCCTGATGAGTCCCAAACTTTGATGACGATATCTTTTAATTTGCCCTCCGTGCAAAAATTTTTCACCTTTTTCGCATATTTTTTTCTCCCTATTTGGGATGATCACAGTTGAAAGGCCGATTTTTGTTCAACTCTAATTCCTGGACAGATTAGTTGCATATTAATTTAACAATCGATTCCTAACTTTTTAGAGCATTTGGGTAACTTTCCTGCCCACGGCAAACGAAAATCAGAGGTCAATCGATTTTCAAAATCGGCAATTTTTTTCGAAATAATGAATTTTAACTTTTTTTCATTAATGATATCATGGGGTGTCATATCCAAATTCGGTATCAGCACAAAAAGATATACCAGAACAAATGTAGTCAGGAATTTCTGAGAGCATTATTATTTTTATCATAGTCGTTTTTTGGGACGGTTGCCGTGGGCAGGAAAGTTACCCAAATGCAGTAAAAGTTAGGAATCGTTTTTACAATGGATATGCAACTATTCTGTCTAGGAATGACATTTGAACAAAAAAACGGCCTTTCAACTGTGATCATTCAAAATAGGGAGATAAAAATTATATGAAAAAGTGAAAAATTCATGCCCTGAAGGGGAATTAAGAGCTATCGTTATCAAATTTTGGGGATCATCAGGAATTGTGATAAGGATCATTTTGAGCTCTTGATCGAGTTTCTAGAATGTCTATAAACGAAAATCCATTTTTTCGGGACCCTATTTTGAGACAGTCTAAAGCCACTATACGTCATCCTCCCATGAGTACATATTTTCATCGAAAAGGTATTGAGACCTTCTATTATCATACCGAGTAGGAAGGCTGAGGAAAAATCCATGTAAGAATGTGGACAAAAAAAAAAAGATTGCGTCGTCACTACAAAAAACAACCAGGGTGTCTTACTGTTTTATTATCATACATCAATTTCTGGGAGTTATAGCCGATTTGCAAATATTTTTTTAAATTGTAATTTTTGGGTGGGCGATCGAAAACATTTTCGATGTATTTTTTGTCTGGAAACTTGCTCAAAAGCCCGGATATTGTTCAGAATTCATATTCGACTGATTTTCCGTTAAAAATACACCATATGAAGCTCAAACACAGGACGTACGATTTTATTTAGAAATTTAGAAGTTTCAAAAAAAGTTATTTTAAAATTTTTCTCTGTCAATCGATACCCCTCAAATAATAATTATTATTAATTTTAATTTTTACTGAATAACATCGAACTGTTGTTGCGGCGAAATTCACAATTGTTTTATAAAAAAATTGTGGAAAATGACCAGTTTCGTCATGACGATGCGATGCGTTTTGAAAGGTCGATATAGCGCTAAATTTGCATTTTATCTTCTCTCAACTCACTGGAAACAATAACCAGATTTTTACCTCACCGATAAAGAGAAACTCAAAAAAGGTGATTTTAGTGAGGTCTAGTCTAAATTGCGTATTTATTGCTAAGTAGAATGATGCCACTGGCACAAGCATTGAAACTAAAGAGCAACGATATAGCTCAATTTGTCGCCACTTCGTAGGACTCGATTAGTTTCTTGACAGTTGAGAAAAAAATTTTTCAATTAAAAAAAAAAGAAACTTTTGAAACACCCCAAGAAATTGCGAAACCTCAGGTCACCGTGCTCTCATCAGCCTTCGAGAGAGCTGCGGGCCCGAAGGCGTAACTTCCGAGCGCATTTAGATATGTACCGTAAAAAATAAAAAAAATAAAAGTTATTGGGAGAAGTTGAAAAAGGCATTCGTGATGTAAGTGCACTAACTCATAGAACGTCTCCTATGCGAACGGTCTCATATTTTTCTCAGACTTTCCATTTTCTGTGTTGATCAAAAAATATCAATGGCTCCAAGATAATAAACAAATAGTCATGGGAATATGTCGTACAGTGGCATTGGACGGGCTCAAGGTAAGGCCGTGAAAAAATAGATTTTGATTTATAGTGATCGTTCAAAAAATCAAATTGGTTCTAACGAATATTCCAGATTATTTTCAAAGTTTCATAATTCTGAACCAAAAAAAGTTTTGGCAAGAAATTCCCTAGTCGATAATAATCTCAGTAACTTTTAAGTCTTAATTTAAAACTGTATATCGCATTTCTTATTTTGAATGCGATTTTGGGCAACGCTCTATCGTTCTCAGTGTTCGAGATAACGTCGTTTTTTGCCACATTAGTTTTACTCAAACCAGTCATAGAAACAAATAGCAGACTTCCCGGATTATTTAGGATCGCTTTCCGGAGTTGTTGCTGGGTCTTTACACTAGTTTTTTCGGAACAAAAAGTAATGAGATGGGCCATTTTCCGAATTCTGATACACAATACCGAAGACTCACTATAATATTCAGATAACGAAAATGATATCAACTCAAATAATTTTTTTAAAAATCTGTGATTATATGCCGATGTGGATCGAAAAAGTAGTTCTGTCAAACTACAACTTTTCTTTCGTTCTTCGTTCCATGAGCTCACAATTTCCGTAACTTATTCTTGACCGCACAAATGAGGGATAACCGTAAGTCCACGGAAAACACCCTGGGACCTTGAGACCCCACAAAAAAATTAATTTTTTTGGTTTCTCGGTAAGTCTAATACAATGCAAAAGAATTTTTAGGTCTCGATTATCAAAATGTGATTTTTCGATTTTCGAAATTTGCATTGATTTCTACGAGAAGGCTAAATCGTTAAACCAGTGATGATACACATTTTTATTCTTTTCGGGCAAGTTTCAGACGGTCTGTCTTTTTTTTGTAGAAAATTTGCACCAACTTCTCATATTGGGACAGATATTTTCTGTTTTTGTAGGTATGAGGACTAAAAAAATTATCGGCATGAGTAGCAAAATAAAATTCTCCGTCGGTAGGTGCAATATCTTGTGAAATGTCTCGGAACGAGAAGAACCAGCTCGTGGATATTGGAATATTAAAACCACATTTTCATCAAGATAAAAAAAATTGACGATTTCATTTTCATTTCGATTCGATTATGATTTCTTTCGAATAAGATGTATTGAACACAGTTGAAATCGGTTCTCGAAAGATATCGAAAATATGGGGGAATCCGACTAAAAAAATGATCGGAAGGTTACAGAGGGCATCTGTAAATGGAATTATCAGTTGAAATTAATAAATCAGAATTATCAAACACAGATGGAAAAAAACTTGAAAATAGAGGCGTATTGAAATACTTTCGGTACAAATGTTGAGAATTTTCTCGAGGTAGTTTTAATTGCAAAACAATTATTCGGCCAAATTGACGTCAAGTCGTCCCTCGATTCAGAATGATCTGATTAAAAAAAGGACAACGCCAGACATTTTGGGAAGGGGATATTTCGGGCAGGGGGGAGATTTTGGGCATGGGGGGACATTTTGGGTAGGGGACATTATGGGCATGCTCTCTACGAGGGTGGGGGACATTTTGGGTATGACCCGCCGCTCCGAGCTCAATGCTGTGCCGCTCCGAGCTCAATGCTGTGCCGCTCCGAGCTCAATGCTGTGCCGCTCCGAGCTCAATGCTGTGCCGCTCCGAGCTCAATGCTTTGCCGCTGCGAGATCAAAGCTGCGCCGCCCCGTGCTCAATGCTGTACCGCTCCGAGCTCAATGATGTGCCGCTCCGAGCTCAATGCTGTTCCGCTCCGAGCTCAATGCTGTGCCGCTCCGAGCTCAATGCTGTGCCGCTCCGAGCTCAAAACTGTGCCGCTCCGAGCTCAATGATGTGCCTCTCCGAGTTCGTGGGGGACATTTTGGTATGACCCCGGAGCGGCACAGCATTGAGCTCGGAGCGGAACAGCATTGAGCACGGGGCGGCGCAGCTTTGATCTCGGAGCGGCACAGCATTGAGCTCGGAGCGGCACAGCATTGAGCTCGGAGTGCCATCATTGACCTCGGAGCATAAAGCTCGGAGCGGCACAGCATTGAGATCGGGGCGGCACAGCATTGAGCTCGGAGAGGCACAGCATTGAGCTCGGAGCGGTACAGCATTGAGCACGGGGCGGCGCAGCTTTGATCTCAGAGCGGCACAGCATTGAGCTCGGAGCGGCACAGCATTGAACTCGGAGAGGCACAGCATTGAGCTCGGAGCGGAACAGCATTGAGCTCGGAGCGGCACAGCATTGAGCTCGGAGCGGTACAGCATTGAGCACGGGGCGGCGCAGCTTTGATCTCGGAGCGGCACAGCATTGAGCACGGAGCGGCGCAGCATTGAGCTCGGAGCGGCACAGTATTGAGCTCGGGGCGGCACAGCATTGAACTCGGAGAGGCACAGCATTGAGCTCGGAGCGGCACAGCATTGAGCTCGGAGCGGCACAGCATTGAGCTCGGAGCGGCACAGCATTGAGCTCGGGGCGGCACAGCATTGAGCTCGGAGTGACACATCATTGAGCTGGGAGCGGCACAGCATTGAGCACGGAGCGGCGCAGCATTGAGCTCGGAGCGGCACATCATTGAGCTCGGAGCGGCACAGCATTGAGATCGGAGAGGTACAGCATTGAGCTCGGGGCGGCACAGCATTGACCTCTGAGTATTGAGCTCGGAGCGGCACAGCATTGAGCTCGGGGCGGCACAGCATTGACCTCTGAGTATTGAGCTCGGAGCGGTACAGCATTGAACTCGGAGCGACACAAAATTGAGGTCGGAGCATAAAGCTCGGAGCGGCACAGCATTGAGCTCGGAGCGGCACAGCATTGAGCTCGGAGCGGTACAGCATTGAGCTCGGAGCGGCACAGCATTGAGCTCGGAGCGGTACAGCATTGAGCACGGGGCGGCGCAGCATTGAGCTCATAGCGGCACAGCATTGAGCTCGGGGCGGCACAGCATTGACCTCTGAGTATTGAGCTCGGAGCGGTACAGCATTGAACTCGGAGCGGCACAGCATTGACCTCTGAGTATTGAGCTCGGAACGGTACAGCATTGAACTCGGAGCGGCACAGCATTGAGCTCGGAGCGGCACATCATTGAGCTCGGAGCGGCACAGCATTGAGCTCGGAGCGGCACAGCATTGAGCTCGGAGCGGTACAGCATTGAGCTCGGAGCGGCACAGCATTGAGCTCGGAGCGGTACAGCATTGAGCTCGGAGCGGCACAGCATTGAGCTCGGAGCGGCACAGCATTGAGCTCGGAGTGGTACAGCATTGAGCACGGGGCGACGCAGCTTTGATCTCGGAGCGGCACATCATTGAGCTCATAGCGGCACAGCATTGAGCTCGGAGCGGCACAGCATTGACCTCTGAGTATTGAGCTCGGAGCGGTACAGCATTGAACTCGGAGCGGCACAGCATTGACCTCTGAGTATTGAGCTCGGAGCGGTACAGCATTGAGCTCGGAACGGCACAGCATTGAGCTCGGAGCGGCACAGCATTGAGCTCGGAGCGGTACAGCATTGAGCTCGGAGCGGTACAACATTGAGCACGGGGCGGCGCAGCATTGACCTCTGAGTATTGAGCTCGGAGCGGTACAGCATTGAGCTCGGGGCGGCACAGCATTAACCTCTGAGTATTGAGCTCGGAGCGGTACAGCATTGAACTCGGAGCGGTACAGCATTGAGCACGGGGCGACGCAGCTTTGATCTCGGAGCGGCACAGCATTGAGCTCGGGGCGGCACAGCATTGAGCTCGGAGTGACACATCATTGAGCTTGGAGCGGCACAGCATTGAGCTCGGAGCGGCACAACATTGAGCTCGGAGCGGAACAGCATTGAGCTCGGAGCGGCCCAGCATTGAGCTCGGAGCGGCCCAGCATTGAGCTCGGAGCGGCACAGCATTGACCTCTGAGTATTGAGTTCGGAGCGGTACAGCATTGAGCTCGGGGCGGCACAGCATTGAGCTCGGAGTGACATCATTGACCTCGGAGCATAAAGCTCGGAGCGGCACAGCATTGAGCTCGGAGCGGCACAGCATTGAGCTCGGGGCGGCACAGCATTGAGCTCGGAGCGGTACAGCATTGAGCACGGGGCAGCGCAGCATTGAGCTCATAGCGGCACAGCATTGAGCTCGGGGCGGCACAGCATTGACCTCTGAGTATTGAGCTCGGAGCGGTACAGCATTGAACTCGGAGCGGCACAGCATTGACCTCTGAGTATTGAGCTCGGAACGGTACAGCATTGAACTCAGAGCGGCACAGCATTGAGCTCGGAGCGGCACATCATTGAGCTCGGAGCGGCACAGCATTGAGCTCGGAGCGGCACAGCATTGAGCTCGGAGCGGTACAGCATTGAGCTCGGAGCGGCACAGCATTGAGCTCGGAGCGGTACAGCATTGAGCTCGGAGCGGCACAGCATTGAGCTCGGAGCGGCACAGCATTGACCTCTGAGTATTGAGCTCGGAGCGGTACAGCATTGAACTCGGAGCGGCACAGCATTGACCTCTGAGTATTGAGCTCGGAGTGGTACAGCATTGAGCTCGGAACGGCACAGCATTGAGCTCGGAGCGGCACAGTATTGAGCTCGGAGCGGTACAGCATTGAGCTCGGAGCGGCACAGCATTGAGCTCGGAGCGGTACAGCATTGAGCTCGGAGCGGCACAGCATTGAGCTCGGAGCGGCACAGCATTGAGCTCGGAGTGGTACAGCATTGAGCACGGGGCGACGCAGCTTTGATCTCGGAGCGGCACATCATTGAGCTCATAGCGGCACAGCATTGAGCTCGGAGCGGCACAGCATTTACCTCTGAGTATTGAGCTCGGATCGGTACAGCATTGAACTCGGAGCGGCACAGCATTGACCTCTGAGTATTGAGCTCGGAGCGGTACAGCATTGAGCTCGGAGCGGCACAGCATTGAGCTCGGAGCGGCACAGCATTGAGCTCGGAGCGGTACAGCATTGAGCTCGGAGCGGCACAGCATTGAGCTCGGAGCGGCACAGCATTGAGCTCGGAGTGGTACAGCATTGAGCACGGGGCGACGCAGCTTTGATCTCGGAGCGGCACAGCATTGAGCTCGGAGCGGCACAGCATTGAGCTCGGAGCGGCACAGCATTGAGCTCGGAGTGGTACAGCATTGAGCACGGGGCGGCGCAGCATTGACCTCTGAGTATTGAGCTCGGAGCGGTACAGCATTGAGCTCGGGGCGGCACAGCATTAACCTCTGAGTATTGAGCTCGGAGCGGTACAGCATTGAACTCGGAGCGGTACACCATTGAGCACGGGGCGACGCAGCTTTGATCTCGGAGCGGCACAGCATTGAGCTCGGGGCGGCACAGCATTGAGCTCGGAGTGACACATCATTGAGCTTGGAGCGGCACAGCATTGAGCTCGGAGCGGCACAACATTGAGCTCGGAGCGGAACAGCATTGAGCTCGGAGCGGCCCAGCATTGAGCTCGGAGCGGCCCAGCATTGAGCTCGGAGCGGCACAGCATTGACCTCTGAGTATTGAGTTCGGAGCGGTACAGCATTGAGCTCGGGGCGGCACAGCATTGAGCTCGGAGTGACATCATTGACCTCGGAGCATAAAGCTCGGAGCGGCACAGCATTGAGCTCGGAGCGGCACAGCATTGAGCTCGGGGCGGCACAGCATTGAGCTCGGAGCGGTACAGCATTGAGCACGGGGCGGCGCAGCATTGAGCTCATAGCGGCACAGCATTGAGCTCGGGGCGGCACAGCATTGACCTCTGAGTATTGAGCTCGGAGCGGTACAGCATTGAACTCGGAGCGGCACAGCATTGACCTCTGAGTATTGAGCTCGGAACGGTACAGCATTGAACTCGGATCGGCACAGCATTGAGCTCGGAGCGGCACATCATTGAGCTCGGAGCGGCACAGCATTGAGCTCGGAGCGGCACAGCATTGAGCTCGGAGCGGTACAGCATTGAGCTCGGAGCGGCACAGCATTGAGCTCGGAGCGGCACAGCATTGAGCTCGGAGCGGTACAGCATTGAGCACGGGGCGGCGCAGCATTGACCTCTGAGTATTGAGCTCGGAGCGGTACAGCATTGAGCTCGGGGCGGCACAGCATTGACCTCTGAGTATTGAGCTCGGAGCGGTACAGCATTGAACTCGGAGCGGTACAGCATTGAGCACGGGGCGACGCAGCTTTGATCTCGGAGCGGCACAGCATTGAGCTCGGGGCGGCACAGCATTGAGCTCGGAGTGACACATTATTGAGCTTGGAGCGGCACAGCATTGAGCTCGGAGCGGCACAACATTGAGCTCGGAGCGGAACAGCATTGAGCTCGGAGCGGCACAGCATTGAGCTCGGAGCGGCACAGCATTGAGCTCGGAGCGGTACAGCATTGAGCACGGGGCGGCACAGCATTGAGCACGGGGCGACGCAGCTTTGATCTCGGAGCAGCAACAGCATTGAGCTCATAGCGGCACAGCATTGAGCTCGGGGCGGCACAGCATTGAGCTCGGAGTGACATCATTGACCTCGGAGCATAAAACTCGGAGCGGCACAGCATTGAGCTCGGAGCGGCACAGCATTGAGCTCGGAGCGGTACAGCATTGAGCTCGAGGCGGCACAGCATTGACCTCTGATAATTGAGTTCGGAGCGGTACAGCATTGAGCTCGGGGCGGCACAGCATTGAGCTCGGAGTGACATCATTGACCTCGGAGCATAAACTCGGAGCGGCACAGCATTGAGCTCGGAGCGGCACAGCATTGAGCTCGGAGCGGCACAGCATTGAGCTCGAGGCGGCACAGCATTGACCTCTGATAATTGAGTTCGGAGCGGTACAGCATTGAGCTCGGGGCGGCACAGCATTGAGCTCGGAGTGACATCATTGACCTCGGAGCATAAACTCGGAGCGGCACAGCATTGAGCTCGGAGCGGCACAGCATTGAGCTCGGGGCGGCACAGCATTGAGCTCGGAGCGGTACAGCATTGAGCACGGGGCGGCGCAGCATTGACCTCTGAGTATTGAGCTCGGAGCGGCACAGCATTGAGCTCGGAGCGGTACAGCATTGAGCTCGAGGCGGCACAGCATTGACCTCTGATAATTGAGTTCGGAGCGGTACAGCATTGAGCTCGGGGCGGCACAGCATTGAGCTCGGAGTGACATCATTGACCTCGGAGCATAAACTCGGAGCGGCACAGCATTGAGCTCGGAGCGGCACAGCATTGAGCTCGGAGCGGCACAGCATTGAGCTCGAGGCGGCACAGCATTGACCTCTGATAATTGAGTTCGGAGCGGTACAGCATTGAGCTCGGGGCGGCACAGCATTGAGCTCGGAGTGACATCATTGACCTCGGAGCATAAACTCGGAGCGGCACAGCATTGAGCTCGGAGCGGCACAGCATTGAGCTCGGGGCGGCACAGCATTGAGCTCGGAGCGGTACAGCATTGAGCACGGGGCGGCGCAGCATTGACCTCTGAGTATTGAGCTCGGAGCGGTACAGCATTGAGCTCGGGGCGGCACAGCATTGAGCTCGGAGCGGTACAGCATTGAGCACGGGGCGGCGCAGCATTGACCTCTGAGTATTGAGCTCGGAGCGGCACAGCATTGAGCTCGGAGCGGTACAGCATTGAGCTCGGAGCGGCCCAGCATTGAGCTCGGAGCGGCCCAGCATTGAGCTCGGAGCGGCATAGCATTGAGCTCGGAGCGGTACAGCATTGAGCACGGGGCGGCACAGCATTGAGCACGGGGCGACGCAGCTTTGATCTCGGAGCGGCACAGCATTGAGCTCATAGCGGCACAGCATTGAGCTCGGAGCGGCACAGCATTGACCTCTGAGTATTGAGTTCGGAGCGGTACATCATTGAGCTCGGGGCGGCACAGCATTGAGCTCGGAGTGACATCATTGACCTCGGAGCATAAAGCTCGGAGCGGCACAGCATTGAGCTCGGAGCGGCACAGCATTGAGCTCGGGGCGGCACAGCATTGAGCTCGGAGCGGTACAGCATTGAGCACGGGGCGGCGCAGCATTGAGCTCATAGCGGCACAGCATTGAGCTCGGGGCGGCACAGCATTGACCTCTGAGTATTGAGTTCGGAGCGGTACATCATTGAGCTCGGGGCGGCACAGCATTGAGCTCGGAGTGACATCATTGACCTCGGAGCATAAAGCTCGGAGCGGCACAGCATTGAGCTCGGAGCAGCACAGCATTGAGCTCGGGGCGGCACAGCATTGAGCTCGGAGCGGTACAGCATTGAGCACGGGGCGGCGCAGCATTGAGCTCATAGCGGCACAGCATTGAGCTCGGGGCGGCACAGCATTGACCTCTGAGTATTGAGCTCGGAGCGGTACAGCATTGAACTCGGAGCGGCACAGCATTGACCTCTGAGTATTGAGCTCGGAACGGTACAGCATTGAACTCGGAGCGGCACAGCATTGAGCTCGGAGCGGCACATCATTGAGCTCGGAGCGGCACAGCATTGAACTCGGAGCGGTACAGCATTGAGCACGGGGCGACGCAGCTTTGATCTCGGAGCGGCACAGCATTGAGCTCGGGGCGGCACAGCATTGAGCTCGGAGTGACACATTATTGAGCTTGGAGCGGCACAGCATTGAGCTCGGAGCGGCACAACATTGAGCTCGGAGCGGAACAGCATTGAGCTCGGAGCGGCACAGCATTGAGCTCGGAGCGGCACAGCATTGAGCTCGGAGCGGTACAGCATTGAGCACGGGGCGGCACAGCATTGAGCACGGGGCGACGCAGCATTGAGCTCATAGCGGCACAGCATTGAGCTCGGGGCGGCACAGCATTGACCTCTGAGTATTGAGCTCGGAGCGGTACAGCATTGAACTCGGAGCGGCACAGCATTGAGCTCGGAGCGGCACAGCATTGAGCTCGGAGCGGTACAGCATTGAGCACGGGGCGGCGCAGCATTGAGCTCATAGCGGCACAACATTGAGCTCGGAGCGGAACAGCATTGAGCTCGGAGCGGCACAGCATTGAGCTCGGAGCGGCACAGCATTGAGCTCGGAGCGGCACAGCATTGAGCTCGGAGCGGTACAGCATTGAGCACGGGGCGGCGCAGCATTGAGCTCATAGCGGCACAGCATTGAGCTCGGGGCGGCACAGCATTGACCTCTGAGTATTGAGCTCGGAGCGGTACAGCATTGAACTCGGAGCGGCACAGCATTGACCTCTGAGTATTGAGCTCGGAACGGTACAGCATTGAACTCGGAGCGGCACAGCATTGAGCTCGGAGCGGCACATCATTGAGCTCGGAGCGGCACAGCATTGAACTCGGAGCGGTACAGCATTGAGCACGGGGCGACGCAGCTTTGATCTCGGAGCGGCACAGCATTGAGCTCGGGGCGGCACAGCATTGAGCTCGGAGTGACACATTATTGAGCTTGGAGCGGCACAGCATTGAGCTCGGAGCGGCACAACATTGAGCTCGGAGCGGAACAGCATTGAGCTCGGAGCGGCACAGCATTGAGCTCGGAGCGGCACAGCATTGAGCTCGGAGCGGTACAGCATTGAGCACGGGGCGGCACAGCATTGAGCACGGGGCGACGCAGCTTTGATCTCGGAGCGGCAACAGCATTGAGCTCGGAGTGACATCATTGACCTCGGAGCATAAAGCTCGGAGCGGCACAGCATTGAGCTCGGAGCGGCACAACATTGAGCTCGGAGCTGCACAGCATTGAGCTCGGAGCGGCACATCATTGAGCTCGGAGCGGCACAGCATTGAGATCGGAGAGGTACAGCATTGAGCTCGGGGCGGCACAGCATTGACCTCTGAGTATTGAGCTCGGAGCGGCACAGCATTGAGCTCGGGGCGGCACAGCATTGACCTCTGAGTATTGAGCTCGGAGCGGTACAGCATTGAACTCGGAGCGACACAAAATTGAGGTCGGAGCATAAAGCTCGGAGCGGCACAGCATTGAGCTCGGAGCGGCACAGCATTGAGCTCGGAGCGGTACAGCATTGAGCTCGGAGCGGCACAGCATTGAGCTCGGAGCGGTACAGCATTGAGCACGGGGCGGCGCAGCATTGAGCTCATAGCGGCACAGCATTGAGCTCGGGGCGGCACAGCATTGACCTCTGAGTATTGAGCTCGGAGCGGTACAGCATTGAACTCGGAGCGGCACAGCATTGACCTCTGAGTATTGAGCTCGGAACGGTACAGCATTGAACTCGGAGCGGCACAGCATTGAGCTCGGAGCGGCACATCATTGAGCTCGGAGCGGCACAGCATTGAGCTCGGAGCGGCACAGCATTGAGCTCGGAGCGGTACAGCATTGAGCTCGGAGCGGCACAGCATTGAGCTCGGAGCGGTACAGCATTGAGCTCGGAGCGGCACAGCATTGAGCTCGGAGCGGCACAGCATTGAGCTCGGAGTGGTACAGCATTGAGCACGGGGCGACGCAGCTTTGA
Source organism: Pristionchus entomophagus (assembly GCA_036245825.1). Taxonomy (NCBI): domain Eukaryota; kingdom Metazoa; phylum Nematoda; class Chromadorea; order Rhabditida; family Neodiplogasteridae; genus Pristionchus; species Pristionchus entomophagus. Next base: position 9,816,623 of record BTSX01000006.1, on the reverse strand, counting down.
TCTCGGAGCGGCACATCATTGAGCTCATAGCGGCACAGCATTGAGCTCGGAGCGGCACAGCATTGACCTCTGAGTATTGAGCTCGGAGCGGTACAGCATTGAACTCGGAGCGGCACAGCATTGACCTCTGAGTATTGAGCTCGGAGCGGTACAGCATTGAGCTCGGAACGGCACAGCATTGAGCTCGGAGCGGCACAGCATTGAGCTCGGAGCGGTACAGCATTGAGCTCGGAGCGGCACAGCATTGAGCTCGGAGCGGTACAGCATTGAGCTCGGAGCGGCACAGCATTGAGCTCGGAGCGGCACAGCATTGAGCTCGGAGTGGTACAGCATTGAGCACGGGGCGACGCAGCTTTGATCTCGGAGCGGCACATCATTGAGCTCATAGCGGCACAGCATTAAGCTCGGAGCGGCACAGCATTGACCTCTGAGTATTGAGCTCGGAGCGGTACAGCATTGAACTCGGAGCGGCACAGCATTGACCTCTGAGTATTGAGCTCGGAGCGGTACAGCATTGAGCTCGGAGCGGCACAGCATTGAGCTCGGAGCGGCACAGCATTGAGCTCGGAGCGGTACAGCATTGAGCTCGGAGCGGCACAGCATTGAGCTCGGAGCGGCACAGCATTGAGCTCGGAGTGGTACAGCATTGAGCACGGGGCGACGCAGCTTTGATCTCGGAGCGGCACAGCATTGAGCTCGGAGCGGTACAACATTGAGCACGGGGCGGCGCAGCATTGACCTCTGAGTATTGAGCTCGGAGCGGTACAGCATTGAGCTCGGGGCGGCACAGCATTAACCTCTGAGTATTGAGCTCGGAGCGGTACAGCATTGAACTCGGAGCGGTACAGCATTGAGCACGGGGCGACGCAGCTTTGATCTCGGAGCGGCACAGCATTGAGCTCGGGGCGGCACAGCATTGAGCTCGGAGTGACACATCATTGAGCTTGGAGCGGCACAGCATTGAGCTCGGAGCGGCACAACATTGAGCTCGGAGCGGAACAGCATTGAGCTCGGAGCGGCCCAGCATTGAGCTCGGAGCGGCCCAGCATTGAGCTCGGAGCGGCACAGCATTGACCTCTGAGTATTGAGTTCGGAGCGGTACAGCATTGAGCTCGGGGCGGCACAGCATTGAGCTCGGAGTGACATCATTGACCTCGGAGCATAAAGCTCGGAGCGGCACAGCATTGAGCTCGGAGCGGCACAGCATTGAGCTCGGGGCGGCACAGCATTGAGCTCGGAGCGGTACCGCATTGAGCACGGGGCGGCGCAGCATTGAGCTCATAGCGGCACAGCATTGAGCTCGGGGCGGCACAGCATTGACCTCTGAGTATTGAGCTCGGAGCGGTACAGCATTGAACTCGGAGCGGCACAGCATTGACCTCTGAGTATTGAGCTCGGAACGGTACAGCATTGAACTCGGAGCGGCACAGCATTGAGCTCGGAGCGGCACATCATTGAGCTCGGAGCGGCACAGCATTGAGCTCGGAGCGGCACAGCATTGAGCTCGGAGCGGTACAGCATTGAGCTCGGAGCGGCACAGCATTGAGCTCGGAGCGGTACAGCATTGAGCTCGGAGCGGCACAGCATTGAGCTCGGAGCGGCACAGCATTGACCTCTGAGTATTGAGCTCGGAGCGGTACAGCATTGAACTCGGAGCGGCACAGCATTGACCTCTGAGTATTGAGCTCGGAGTGGTACAGCATTGAGCTCGGAACGGCACAGCATTGAGCTCGGAGCGGCACAGCATTGAGCTCGGAGCGGTACAGCATTGAGCTCGGAGCGGCACAGCATTGAGCTCGGAGCGGTACAGCATTGAGCTCGGAGCGGCACAGCATTGAGCTCGGAGCGGCACAGCATTGAGCTCGGAGTGGTACAGCATTGAGCACGGGGCGACGCAGCTTTGATCTCGGAGCGGCACATCATTGAGCTCATAGCGGCACAGCATTGAGCTCGGAGCGGCACAGCATTTACCTCTGAGTATTGAGCTCGGATCGGTACAGCATTGAACTCGGAGCGGCACAGCATTGACCTCTGAGTATTGAGCTCGGAGCGGTACAGCATTGAGCTCGGAGCGGCACAGCATTGAGCTCGGAGCGGCACAGCATTGAGCTCGGAGCGGTACAGCATTGAGCTCGGAGCGGCACAGCATTGAGCTCGGAGCGGCACAGCATTGAGCTCGGAGTGGTACAGCATTGAGCACGGGGCGACGCAGCTTTGATCTCGGAGCGGCACAGCATTGAGCTCGGAGCGGCACAGCATTGAGCTCGGAGCGGCACAGCATTGAGCTCGGAGTGGTACAGCATTGAGCACGGGGCGGCGCAGCATTGACCTCTGAGTATTGAGCTCGGAGCGGTACAGCATTGAGCTCGGGGCGGCACAGCATTAACCTCTGAGTATTGAGCTCGGAGCGGTACAGCATTGAACTCGGAGCGGTACACCATTGAGCACGGGGCGACGCAGCTTTGATCTCGGAGCGGCACAGCATTGAGCTCGGGGCGGCACAGCATTGAGCTCGGAGTGACACATCATTGAGCTTGGAGCGGCACAGCATTGAGCTCGGAGCGGCACAACATTGAGCTCGGAGCGGAACAGCATTGAGCTCGGAGCGGCCCAGCATTGAGCTCGGAGCGGCCCAGCATTGAGCTCGGAGCGGCACAGCATTGAGCTCGGAGCGGCACAGCATTGAGCTCGGAGTGGTACAGCATTGAGCACGGGGCGACGCAGCTTTGATCTCGGAGCGGCACATCATTGAGCTCATAGCGGCACAGCATTAAGCTCGGAGCGGCACAGCATTGACCTCTGAGTATTGAGCTCGGAGCGGTACAGCATTGAACACGGAGCGGCACAGCATTGACCTCTGAGTATTGAGCTCGGAGCGGTACAGCATTGAGCTCGGAGCGGCACAGCATTGAGCTCGGAGCGGCACAGCATTGAGCTCGGAGCGGTACAGCATTGAGCTCGGAGCGGCACAGCATTGAGCTCGGAGCGGCACAGCATTGAGCTCGGAGTGGTACAGCATTGAGCACGGGGCGACGCAGCTTTGATCTCGGAGCGGCACAGCATTGAGCTCGGAGCGGTACAACATTGAGCACGGGGCGGCGCAGCATTGACCTCTGAGTATTGAGCTCGGAGCGGTACAGCATTGAGCTCGGGGCGGCACAGCATTAACCTCTGAGTATTGAGCTCGGAGCGGTACAGCATTGAACTCGGAGCGGTACAGCATTGAGCACGGGGCGACGCAGCTTTGATCTCGGAGCGGCACAGCATTGAGCTCGGGGCGGCACAGCATTGAGCTCGGAGTGACACATCATTGAGCTTGGAGCGGCACAGCATTGAGCTCGGAGCGGCACAACATTGAGCTCGGAGCGGAACAGCATTGAGCTCGGAGCGGCCCAGCATTGAGCTCGGAGCGGCCCAGCATTGAGCTCGGAGCGGCACAGCATTGACCTCTGAGTATTGAGTTCGGAGCGGTACAGCATTGAGCTCGGGGCGGCACAGCATTGAGCTCGGAGTGACATCATTGACCTCGGAGCATAAAGCTCGGAGCGGCACAGCATTGAGCTCGGAGCGGCACAGCATTGAGCTCGGGGCGGCACAGCATTGAGCTCGGAGCGGTACAGCATTGAGCACGGGGCGGCGCAGCATTGAGCTCATAGCGGCACAGCATTGAGCTCGGGGCGGCACAGCATTGACCTCTGAGTATTGAGCTCGGAGCGGTACAGCATTGAACTCGGAGCGGCACAGCATTGACCTCTGAGTATTGAGCTCGGAACGGTACAGCATTGAACTCGGAGCGGCACAGCATTGAGCTCGGAGCGGCACATCATTGAGCTCGGAGCGGCACAGCATTGAGCTCGGAGCGGCACAGCATTGAGCTCGGAGCGGTACAGCATTGAGCTCGGAGCGGCACAGCATTGAGCTCGGAGCGGTACAGCATTGAGCTCGGAGCGGCACAGCATTGAGCTCGGAGCGGCACAGCATTGACCTCTGAGTATTGAGCTCGGAGCGGTACAGCATTGAACTCGGAGCGGCACAGCATTGACCTCTGAGTATTGAGCTCGGAGTGGTACAGCATTGAGCTCGGAACGGCACAGCATTGAGCTCGGAGCGGCACAGCATTGAGCTCGGAGCGGTACAGCATTGAGCTCGGAGCGGCACAGCATTGAGCTCGGAGCGGTACAGCATTGAGCTCGGAGCGGCACAGCATTGAGCTCGGAGCGGCACAGCATTGAGCTCGGAGTGGTACAGCATTGAGCACGGGGCGACGCAGCTTTGATCTCGGAGCGGCACATCATTGAGCTCATAGCGGCACAGCATTGAGCTCGGAGCGGCACAGCATTTACCTCTGAGTATTGAGCTCGGATCGGTACAGCATTGAACTCGGAGCGGCACAGCATTGACCTCTGAGTATTGAGCTCGGAGCGGTACAGCATTGAGCTCGGAGCGGCACAGCATTGAGCTCGGAGCGGCACAGCATTGAGCTCGGAGCGGTACAGCATTGAGCTCGGAGCGGCACAGCATTGAGCTCGGAGCGGCACAGCATTGAGCTCGGAGTGGTACAGCATTGAGCACGGGGCGACGCAGCTTTGATCTCGGAGCGGCACAGCATTGAGCTCGGAGCGGCACAGCATTGAGCTCGGAGCGGCACAGCATTGAGCTCGGAGTGGTACAGCATTGAGCACGGGGCGGCGCAGCATTGACCTCTGAGTATTGAGCTCGGAGCGGTACAGCATTGAGCTCGGGGCGGCACAGCATTAACCTCTGAGTATTGAGCTCGGAGCGGTACAGCATTGAACTCGGAGCGGTACACCATTGAGCACGGGGCGACGCAGCTTTGATCTCGGAGCGGCACAGCATTGAGCTCGGGGCGGCACAGCATTGAGCTCGGAGTGACACATCATTGAGCTTGGAGCGGCACAGCATTGAGCTCGGAGCGGCACAACATTGAGCTCGGAGCGGAACAGCATTGAGCTCGGAGCGGCCCAGCATTGAGCTCGGAGCGGCCCAGCATTGAGCTCGGAGCGGCACAGCATTGACCTCTGAGTATTGAGTTCGGAGCGGTACAGCATTGAGCTCGGGGCGGCTCAGCATTGAGCTCGGAGTGACATCATTGACCTCGGAGCATAAAGCTCGGAGCGGCACAGCATTGAGCTCGGAGCGGCACAGCATTGAGCTCGGGGCGGCACAGCATTGAGCTCGGAGCGGTACAGCATTGAGCACGGGGCGGCGCAGCATTGAGCTCATAGCGGCACAGCATTGAGCTCGGGGCGGCACAGCATTGACCTCTGAGTATTGAGCTCGGAGCGGTACAGCATTGAACTCGGAGCGGCACAGCATTGACCTCTGAGTATTGAGCTCGGAACGGTACAGCATTGAACTCGGAGCGGCACAGCATTGAGCTCGGAGCGGCACATCATTGAGCTCGGAGCGGCACAGCATTGAGCTCGGAGCGGCACAGCATTGAGCTCGGAGCGGTACAGCATTGAGCTCGGAGCGGCACAGCATTGAGCTCGGAGCGGCACAGCATTGAGCTCGGAGCGGTACAGCATTGAGCACGGGGCGGCGCAGCATTGACCTCTGAGTATTGAGCTCGGAGCGGTACAGCATTGAGCACGGGGCGGCGCAGCATTGACCTCTGAGTATTGAGCTCGGAGCGGTACAGCATTGAGCTCGGGGCGGCACAGCATTGACCTCTGAGTATTGAGCTCGGAGCGGTACAGCATTGAACTCGGAGCGGTACAGCATTGAGCACGGGGCGACGCAGCTTTGATCTCGGAGCGGCACAGCATTGAGCTCGGGGCGGCACAGCATTGAGCTCGGAGTGACACATTATTGAGCTTGGAGCGGCACAGCATTGAGCTCGGAGCGGCACAACATTGAGCTCGGAGCGGAACAGCATTGAGCTCGGAGCGGCACAGCATTGAGCTCGGAGCGGCACAGCATTGAGCTCGGAGCGGTACAGCATTGAGCACGGGGCGGCACAGCATTGAGCACGGGGCGACGCAGCTTTGATCTCGGAGCAGCAACAGCATTGAGCTCATAGCGGCACAGCATTGAGCTCGGGGCGGCACAGCATTGAGCTCGGAGTGACATCATTGACCTCGGAGCATAAAACTCGGAGCGGCACAGCATTGAGCTCGGAGCGGCACAGCATTGAGCTCGGAGCGGTACAGCATTGAGCTCGAGGCGGCACAGCATTGACCTCTGATAATTGAGTTCGGAGCGGTACAGCATTGAGCTCGGGGCGGCACAGCATTGAGCTCGGAGTGACATCATTGACCTCGGAGCATAAACTCGGAGCGGCACAGCATTGAGCTCGGAGCGGCACAGCATTGAGCTCGGAGCGGCACAGCATTGAGCTCGAGGCGGCACAGCATTGACCTCTGATAATTGAGTTCGGAGCGGTACAGCATTGAGCTCGGGGCGGCACAGCATTGAGCTCGGAGTGACATCATTGACCTCGGAGCATAAACTCGGAGCGGCACAGCATTGAGCTCGGAGCGGCACAGCATTGAGCTCGGGGCGGCACAGCATTGAGCTCGGAGCGGTACAGCATTGAGCACGGGGCGGCGCAGCATTGACCTCTGAGTATTGAGCTCGGAGCGGCACAGCATTGAGCTCGGAGCGGTACAGCATTGAGCTCGAGGCGGCACAGCATTGACCTCTGATAATTGAGTTCGGAGCGGTACAGCATTGAGCTCGGGGCGGCACAGCATTGAGCTCGGAGTGACATCATTGACCTCGGAGCATAAACTCGGAGCGGCACAGCATTGAGCTCGGAGCGGCACAGCATTGAGCTCGGAGCGGCACAGCATTGAGCTCGAGGCGGCACAGCATTGACCTCTGATAATTGAGTTCGGAGCGGTACAGCATTGAGCTCGGGGCGGCACAGCATTGAGCTCGGAGTGACATCATTGACCTCGGAGCATAAACTCGGAGCGGCACAGCATTGAGCTCGGAGCGGCACAGCATTGAGCTCGGGGCGGCACAGCATTGAGCTCGGAGCGGTACAGCATTGAGCACGGGGCGGCGCAGCATTGACCTCTGAGTATTGAGCTCGGAGCGGTACAGCATTGAGCTCGGGGCGGCACAGCATTGAGCTCGGAGCGGTACAGCATTGAGCACGGGGCGGCGCAGCATTGACCTCTGAGTATTGAGCTCGGAGCGGCACAGCATTGAGCTCGGAGCGGTACAGCATTGAGCTCGGAGCGGCCCAGCATTGAGCTCGGAGCGGCCCAGCATTGAGCTCGGAGCGGCATAGCATTGAGCTCGGAGCGGTACAGCATTGAGCACGGGGCGGCACAGCATTGAGCACGGGGCGACGCAGCTTTGATCTCGGAGCGGCACAGCATTGAGCTCATAGCGGCACAGCATTGAGCTCGGAGCGGCACAGCATTGACCTCTGAGTATTGAGTTCGGAGCGGTACATCATTGAGCTCGGGGCGGCACAGCATTGAGCTCGGAGTGACATCATTGACCTCGGAGCATAAAGCTCGGAGCGGCACAGCATTGAGCTCGGAGCGGCACAGCATTGAGCTCGGGGCGGCACAGCATTGAGCTCGGAGCGGTACAGCATTGAGCACGGGGCGGCGCAGCATTGAGCTCATAGCGGCACAGCATTGAGCTCGGGGCGGCACAGCATTGACCTCTGAGTATTGAGTTCGGAGCGGTACATCATTGAGCTCGGGGCGGCACAGCATTGAGCTCGGAGTGACATCATTGACCTCGGAGCATAAAGCTCGGAGCGGCACAGCATTGAGCTCGGAGCGGCACAGCATTGAGCTCGGGGCGGCACAGCATTGAGCTCGGAGCGGTACAGCATTGAGCACGGGGCGGCGCAGCATTGAGCTCATAGCGGCACAGCATTGAGCTCGGGGCGGCACAGCATTGACCTCTGAGTATTGAGCTCGGAGCGGTACAGCATTGAACTCGGAGCGGCACAGCATTGACCTCTGAGTATTGAGCTCGGAACGGTACAGCATTGAACTCGGAGCGGCACAGCATTGAGCTCGGAGCGGCACATCATTGAGCTCGGAGCGGCACAGCATTGAACTCGGAGCGGTACAGCATTGAGCACGGGGCGACGCAGCTTTGAGCTCGGAGTGGTACAGCATTGAGCACGGGGCGACGCAGCTTTGATCTCGGAGCGGCACAGCATTGAGCTCGGAGCGGCACAGCATTGAGCTCGGAGCGGCACAGCATTGAGCTCGGAGTGGTACAGCATTGAGCACGGGGCGGCGCAGCATTGACCTCTGAGTATTGAGCTCGGAGCGGTACAGCATTGAGCTCGGGGCGGCACAGCATTAACCTCTGAGTATTGAGCTCGGAGCGGTACAGCATTGAACTCGGAGCGGTACACCATTGAGCACGGGGCGACGCAGCTTTGATCTCGGAGCGGCACAGCATTGAGCTCGGGGCGGCACAGCATTGAGCTCGGAGTGACACATCATTGAGCTTGGAGCGGCACAGCATTGAGCTCGGAGCGGCACAACATTGAGCTCGGAGCGGAACAGCATTGAGCTCGGAGCGGCCCAGCATTGAGCTCGGAGCGGCCCAGCATTGAGCTCGGAGCGGCACAGCATTGACCTCTGAGTATTGAGATCGGAGCGGTACAGCATTGAGCTCGGGGCGGCACAGCATTGAGCTCGGAGTGACATCATTGACCTCGGAGCATAAAGCTCGGAGCGGCACAGCATTGAGCTCGGAGCGGCACAGCATTGAGCTCGGGGCGGCACAGCATTGAGCTCGGAGCGGTACAGCATTGAGCACGGGGCGGCGCAGCATTGAGCTCATAGCGGCACAGCATTGAGCTCGGGGCGGCACAGCATTGACCTCTGAGTATTGAGCTCGGAGCGGTACAGCATTGAACTCGGAGCGGCACAGCATTGACCTCTGAGTATTGAGCTCGGAACGGTACAGCATTGAACTCGGAGCGGCACAGCATTGAGCTCGGAGCGGCACATCATTGAGCTCGGAGCGGCACAGCATTGAGCTCGGAGCGGCACAGCATTGAGCTCGGAGCGGTACAGCATTGAGCTCGGAGCGGCACAGCATTGAGCTCGGAGCGGCACAGCATTGAGCTCGGAGCGGTACAGCATTGAGCACGGGGCGGCGCAGCATTGACCTCTGAGTATTGAGCTCGGAGCGGTACAGCATTGAGCTCGGGGCGGCACAGCATTGACCTCTGAGTATTGAGCTCGGAGCGGTACAGCATTGAACTCGGAGCGGTACAGCATTGAGCACGGGGCGACGCAGCTTTGATCTCGGAGCGGCACAGCATTGAGCTCGGGGCGGCACAGCATTGAGCTCGGAGTGACACATTATTGAGCTTGGAGCGGCACAGCATTGAGCTCGGAGCGGCACAACATTGAGCTCGGAGCGGAACAGCATTGAGCTCGGAGCGGCACAGCATTGAGCTCGGAGCGGCACAGCATTGAGCTCGGAGCGGTACAGCATTGAGCACGGGGCGGCACAGCATTGAGCACGGGGCGACGCAGCTTTGATCTCGGAGCAGCAACAGCATTGAGCTCATAGCGGCACAGCATTGAGCTCGGGGCGGCACAGCATTGAGCTCGGAGTGACATCATTGACCTCGGAGCATAAAACTCGGAGCGGCACAGCATTGAGCTCGGAGCGGCACAGCATTGAGCTCGGAGCGGTACAGCATTGAGCTCGAGGCGGCACAGCATTGACCTCTGATAATTGAGTTCGGAGCGGTACAGCATTGAGCTCGGGGCGGCACAGCATTGAGCTCGGAGTGACATCATTGACCTCGGAGCATAAACTCGGAGCGGCACAGCATTGAGCTCGGAGCGGCACAGCATTGAGCTCGGAGCGGCACAGCATTGAGCTCGAGGCGGCACAGCATTGACCTCTGATAATTGAGTTCGGAGCGGTACAGCATTGAGCTCGGGGCGGCACAGCATTGAGCTCGGAGTGACATCATTGACCTCGGAGCATAAACTCGGAGCGGCACAGCATTGAGCTCGGAGCGGCACAGCATTGAGCTCGGGGCGGCACAGCATTGAGCTCGGAGCGGTACAGCATTGAGCACGGGGCGGCGCAGCATTGACCTCTGAGTATTGAGCTCGGAGCGGCACAGCATTGAGCTCGGAGCGGTACAGCATTGAGCTCGAGGCGGCACAGCATTGACCTCTGATAATTGAGTTCGGAGCGGTACAGCATTGAGCTCGGGGCGGCACAGCATTGAGCTCGGAGTGACATCATTGACCTCGGAGCATAAACTCGGAGCGGCACAGCATTGAGCTCGGAGCGGCACAGCATTGAGCTCGGAGCGGCACAGCATTGAGCTCGAGGCGGCACAGCATTGACCTCTGATAATTGAGTTCGGAGCGGTACAGCATTGAGCTCGGGGCGGCACAGCATTGAGCTCGGAGTGACATCATTGACCTCGGAGCATAAACTCGGAGCGGCACAGCATTGAGCTCGGAGCGGCACAGCATTGAGCTCGGGGCGGCACAGCATTGAGCTCGGAGCGGTACAGCATTGAGCACGGGGCGGCGCAGCATTGACCTCTGAGTATTGAGCTCGGAGCGGTACAGCATTGAGCTCGGGGCGGCACAGCATTGAGCTCGGAGCGGTACAGCATTGAGCACGGGGCGGCGCAGCATTGACCTCTGAGTATTGAGCTCGGAGCGGCACAGCATTGAGCTCGGAGCGGTACAGCATTGAGCTCGGAGCGGCCCAGCATTGAGCTCGGAGCGGCCCAGCATTGAGCTCGGAGCGGCATAGCATTGAGCTCGGAGCGGTACAGCATTGAGCACGGGGCGGCACAGCATTGAGCACGGGGCGACGCAGCTTTGATCTCGGAGCGGCACAGCATTGAGCTCATAGCGGCACAGCATTGAGCTCGGAGCGGCACAGCATTGACCTCTGAGTATTGAGTTCGGAGCGGTACATCATTGAGCTCGGGGCGGCACAGCATTGAGCTCGGAGTGACATCATTGACCTCGGAGCATAAAGCTCGGAGCGGCACAGCATTGAGCTCGGAGCGGCACAGCATTGAGCTCGGGGCGGCACAGCATTGAGCTCGGAGCGGTACAGCATTGAGCACGGGGCGGCGCAGCATTGAGCTCATAGCGGCACAGCATTGAGCTCGGGGCGGCACAGCATTGACCTCTGAGTATTGAGTTCGGAGCGGTACATCATTGAGCTCGGGGCGGCACAGCATTGAGCTCGGAGTGACATCATTGACCTCGGAGCATAAAGCTCGGAGCGGCACAGCATTGAGCTCGGAGCGGCACAGCATTGAGCTCGGGGCGGCACAGCATTGAGCTCGGAGCGGTACAGCATTGAGCACGGGGCGGCGCAGCATTGAGCTCATAGCGGCACAGCATTGAGCTCGGGGCGGCACAGCATTGACCTCTGAGTATTGAGCTCGGAGCGGTACAGCATTGAACTCGGAGCGGCACAGCATTGACCTCTGAGTATTGAGCTCGGAACGGTACAGCATTGAACTCGGAGCGGCACAGCATTGAGCTCGGAGCGGCACATCATTGAGCTCGGAGCGGCACAGCATTGAACTCGGAGCGGTACAGCATTGAGCACGGGGCGACGCAGCTTTGATCTCGGAGCGGCACAGCATTGAGCTCGGGGCGGCACAGCATTGAGCTCGGAGTGACACATTATTGAGCTTGGAGCGGCACAGCATTGAGCTCGGAGCGGCACAACATTGAGCTCGGAGCGGAACAGCATTGAGCTCGGAGCGGCACAGCATTGAGCTCGGAGCGGCACAGCATTGAGCTCGGAGCGGTACAGCATTGAGCTCGGAGCGGCACAGCATTGAGCTCGGAGCGGCACAGCATTGAGCTCGGAGCGGTACAGCATTGAGCACGGGGCGGCACAGCATTGACCTCTGAGTATTGAGCTCGGAGCGGTACAGCATTGAACTCGGAGCGGCACAGCATTGAGCTCGGAGCGGCACAGCATTGAGCTCGGAGCGGTACAGCATTGAGCACGGGGCGGCGCAGCATTGAGCTCATAGCGGCACAACATTGAGCTCGGAGCGGAACAGCATTGAGCTCGGAGCGGCACAGCATTGAGCTCGGAGCGGCACAGCATTGAGCTCGGAGCGGCACAACATTGAGCTCGGAGCGGAACAGCATTGAGCTCGGAGCGGCACAGCATTGAGCTCGGAGCGGCACAGCATTGAGCTCGGAGCGGCACAGCATTGAGCTCGGAGCGGTACAGCATTGAGCACGGGGCGGCGCAGCATTGAGCTCATAGCGGCACAGCATTGAGCTCGGGGCGGCACAGCATTGACCTCTGAGTATTGAGCTCGGAGCGGTACAGCATTGAACTCGGAGCGGCACAGCATTGACCTCTGAGTATTGAGCTCGGAACGGTACAGCATTGAACTCGGAGCGGCACAGCATTGAGCTCGGAGCGGCACATCATTGAGCTCGGAGCGGCACAGCATTGAACTCGGAGCGGTACAGCATTGAGCACGGGGCGACGCAGCTTTGATCTCGGAGCGGCACAGCATTGAGCTCGGGGCGGCACAGCATTGAGCTCGGAGTGACACATTATTGAGCTTGGAGCGGCACAGCATTGAGCTCGGAGCGGCACAACATTGAGCTCGGAGCGGAACAGCATTGAGCTCGGAGCGGCACAGCATTGAGCTCGGAGCGGCACAGCATTGAGCTCGGAGCGGTACAGCATTGAGCACGGGGCGGCACAGCATTGAGCTCGGAGCGGAACAGCATTGAGCTCGGAGCGGCACAGCATTGAGCTCGGAGCGGCACAGCATTGAGCTCGGAGCGGCACAGCATTGAGCTCGGAGCGGTACAGCATTGAGCACGGGGCGGCGCAGCATTGAGCTCATAGCGGCACAGCATTGAGCTCGGGGCGGCACAGCATTGACCTCTGAGTATTGAGCTCGGAGCGGTACAGCATTGAACTCGGAGCGGCACAGCATTGACCTCTGAGTATTGAGCTCGGAACGGTACAGCATTGAACTCGGAGCGGCACAGCATTGAGCTCGGAGCGGCACATCATTGAGCTCGGAGCGGCACAGCATTGAACTCGGAGCGGTACAGCATTGAGCACGGGGCGACGCAGCTTTGATCTCGGAGCGGCACAGCATTGAGCTCGGGGCGGCACAGCATTGAGCTCGGAGTGACACATTATTGAGCTTGGAGCGGCACAGCATTGAGCTCGGAGCGGCACAACATTGAGCTCGGAGCGGAACAGCATTGAGCTCGGAGCGGCACAGCATTGAGCTCGGAGCGGCACAGCATTGAGCTCGGAGCGGTACAGCATTGAGCACGGGGCGGCACAGCATTGAGCACGGGGCGACGCAGCTTTGATCTCGGAGCGGCAACAGCATTGAGCTCATAGCGGCACAGCATTGAGCTCGGAGCGGCACAGCATTGACCTCTGAGTATTGAGCTCGGAGCGGTACAGCATTGAGCTCGGGGCGGCACAGCATTGAGCTCGGAGTGACATCATTGACCTCGGAGCATAAAACTCGGAGCGGCACAGCATTGAGCTCGTAGCGGCACAGCATTGAGCTCGGGGCGGCACAGCATTGAGCTCGGAGTGACACATCATTGAGCTTGGAGCGGCACAGCATTGAGCTCGGAGCGGCACAACATTGAGCTCGGAGCGGAACAGCATTGAGCTCGAGGCGGCACAGCATTGACCTCTGATAATTGAGTTCGGAGCGGTACAGCATTGAGCTCGGGGCGGCACAGCATTGAGCTCGGAGTGACATCATTGACCTCGGAGCATAAACTCGGAGCGGCACAGCATTGAGCTCGGAGCGGCACAGCATTGAGCTCGGGGCGGCACAGCATTGAGCTCGGAGCGGTACAGCATTGAGCACGGGGCGGCGCAGCATTGACCTCTGAGTATTGAGCTCGGAGCGGTACAGCATTGAGCTCGGGGCGGCACAGCATTGAGCTCGGAGCGGTACAGCATTGAGCTCGGAGTGACATCATTGACCTCGGAGCATAAAACTCGGAGCGGCACAGCATTGAGCTCGTAGCGGCACAGCATTGAGCTCGGGGCGGCACAGCATTGAGCTCGGAGTGACAGATCATTGAGCTTGGAGCGGCACAGCATTGAGCTCGGAGCGGCACAACATTGAGCTCGGAGCGGAACAGCATTGAGCTCGAGGCGGCACAGCATTGACCTCTGATAATTGAGTTCGGAGCGGTACAGCATTGAGCTCGGGGCGGCACAGCATTGAGCTCGGAGTGACATCATTGACCTCGGAGCATAAACTCGGAGCGGCACAGCATTGAGCTCGGAGCGGCACAGCATTGAGCTCGGGGCGGCACAGCATTGAGCTCGGAGCGGTACAGCATTGAGCACGGGGCGGCGCAGCATTGACCTCTGAGTATTGAGCTCGGAGCGGAACAGCATTGAGCTCGAGGCGGCACAGCATTGACCTCTGATAATTGAGTTCGGAGCGGTACAGCATTGAGCTCGGGGCGACACAGCATTGAGCTCGGAGTGACATCATTGACCTCGGAGCATAAACTCGGAGCGGCACAGCATTGAGCTCGGAGCGGCACAGCATTGAGCTCGGGGCGGAACAGCATTGAGCTCGGAGCGGCACAGCATTGAGCTCGGAGCGGCACAGCATTGAGCTCGGAGCGGTACAGCATTGAGCACGGGGCGGCACAGCATTGAGCACGGGGCGACGCAGCTTTGATCTCGGAGCGGCAACAGCATTGAGCTCATAGCGGCACAGCATTGAGCTCGGAGCGGCACAGCATTGACCTCTGAGTATTGAGCTCGGAGCGGTACAGCATTGAGCTCGGGGCGGCACAGCATTGAGCTCGGAGTGACATCATTGACCTCGGAGCATAAAACTCGGAGCGGCACAGCATTGAGCTCGTAGCGGCACAGCATTGAGCTCGGGGCGGCACAGCATTGAGCTCGGAGTGACACATCATTGAGCTTGGAGCGGCACAGCATTGAGCTCGGAGCGGCACAACATTGAGCTCGGAGCGGAACAGCATTGAGCTCGAGGCGGCACAGCATTGACCTCTGATAATTGAGTTCGGAGCGGTACAGCATTGAGCTCGGGGCGGCACAGCATTGAGCTCGGAGTGACATCATTGACCTCGGAGCATAAACTCGGAGCGGCACAGCATTGAGCTCGGAGCGGCACAGCATTGAGCTCGGGGCGGCACAGCATTGAGCTCGGAGCGGTACAGCATTGAGCTCGGGGCGGCACAGCATTGAGCTCGGAGCGGTACAGCATTGAGCTCGGAGTGACATCATTGACCTCGGAGCATAAAACTCGGAGCGGCACAGCATTGAGCTCGTAGCGGCACAGCATTGAGCTCGGGGCGGCACAGCATTGAGCTCGGAGTGACAGATCATTGAGCTTGGAGCGGCACAGCATTGAGCTCGGAGCGGCACAACATTGAGCTCGGAGCGGAACAGCATTGAGCTCGAGGCGGCACAGAATTGACCTCTGATAATTGAGTTCGGAGCGGTACAGCATTGAGCTCGGGGCGGCACAGCATTGAGCTCGGAGTGACATCATTGACCTCGGAGCATAAACTCGGAGCGGCACAGCATTGAGCTCGGAGCGGCACAGCATTGAGCTCGGGGCGGCACAGCATTGAGCTCGGAGTGACACATCATTCAGCTTGGAGCGGCACAGCATTGAGCTCGGAGCGGCACAACATTGAGCTCGGAGCGGAACAGCATTGAGCTCGAGGCGGCACAGCATTGACCTCTGATAATTGAGTTCGGAGCGGTACAGCATTGAGCTCGGGGCGGCACAGCATTGAGCTCGGAGTGACATCATTGACCTCGGAGCATAAACTCGGAGCGGCACAGCATTGAGCTCGGAGCGGCACAGCATTGAGCTCGGGGCGGCACAGCATTGAGCTCGGAGCGGTACAGCATTGAGCTCGGGGCGGCACAGCATTGAGCTCGGAGCGGTACAGCATTGAGCTCGGAGTGACATCATTGACCTCGGAGCATAAAACTCGGAGCGGCACAGCATTGAGCTCGTAGCGGCACAGCATTGAGCTCGGGGCGGCACAGCATTGAGCTCGGAGTGACAGATCATTGAGCTTGGAGCGGCACAGCATTGAGCTCGGAGCGGCACAACATTGAGCTCGGAGCGGAACAGCATTGAGCTCGAGGCGGCACAGCATTGACCTCTGATAATTGAGTTCGGAGCGGTACAGCATTGAGCTCGGGGCGGCACAGCATTGAGCTCGGAGTGACATCATTGACCTCGGAGCATAAACTCGGAGCGGCACAGCATTGAGCTCGGAGCGGCACAGCATTGAGCTCGGGGCGGCACAGCATTGAGCTCGGAGCGGTACAGCATTGAGCACGGGGCGGCGCAGCATTGACCTCTGAGTATTGAGCTCGGAGCGGTACAGCATTGAGCTCGGGGCGGCACAGCATTGAGCTCGGAGCGGTACAGCATTGAGCACGGGGCGGCGCAGCATTGACCTCTGAGTATTGAGCTCGGAGCGGCACAGCATTGAGCTCGGAGCGGTACAGCATTGAGCTCGGAGCGGCCCAGCATTGAGCTCGGAGCGGCCCAGCATTGAGCTCGGAGCGGCATAGCATTGAGCTCGGAGCGGTACAGCATTGAGCACGGGGCGGCACAGCATTGAGCACGGGGCGACGCAGCTTTGATCTCGGAGCGGCACAGCATTGAGCTCATAGCGGCACAGCATTGAGCTCGGAGCGGCACAGCATTGACCTCTGAGTATTGAGTTCGGAGCGGTACAGCATTGAGCTCGGGGCGGCACAGCATTGAGCTCGGAGTGACATCATTGACCTCTTAGCATAAAGCTCGGAGCGGCACAGCATTGAGCTCGGAGCGGCACAGCATTGAGCTCGGGGCGGCACAGCATTGAGCTCGGAGCGGTACAGCATTGAGCACGGGGCGGCGCAGCATTGAGCTCATAGCGGCACAGCATTGAGCTCGGGGCGGCACAGCATTGACCTCTGAGTATTGAGCTCGGAGCGGTACAGCATTGAACTCGGAGCGGCACAGCATTGACCTCTGAGTATTGAGCTCGGAACGGTACAGCATTGAACTCGGAGCGGCACAGCATTGAGCTCGGAGCGGCACATCATTGAGCTCGGAGCGGCACAGCATTGAGCTCGGAGCGGCACAGCATTGAGCTCGGAGCGGTACAGCATTGAGCTCGGAGCGGCACAGCATTGAGCTCGGAGCGGCACAGCATTGAGCTCGGAGCGGTACAGCATTGAGCACGGGGCGGCGCAGCATTGACCTCTGAGTTTTGAGCTCGGAGCGGTACAGCATTGAGCTCGGGGCGGCACAGCATTGACCTCTGAGTATTGAGCTCGGAGCGGTACAGCATTGAGCTCGGAGCGGCACAGCATTGAGCTCGGGGCGGCACAGCATTGAGCTCGGAGCGGTACAGCATTGAGCACGGGGCGGCGCAGCATTGACCTCTGAGTATTGAGCTCGGAGCGGCACAGCATTGGGCTCATAGCGGCACAGCATTGAGCTCGGAGCGGTACAACATTGAGCTCGGAGCGGCCCAGCATTGAGCTCGGAGCGGCATAGCATTGAGCTCGGAGCGGTACAGCATTGAGCACGGGGCGGCACAGCATTGAGCACGGGGCGACGCATCTTTGATCTCGGAGCGGCACAGCATTGAGCTCATAGCGGCACAGCATTGAGCTCGGAGCGGCACAGCATTGACCTCTGAGTATTGAGTTCGGAGCGGTACAGCATTGAGCTCGGGGCGGCACATCATTGAGCTCGGAGTGACATCATTGACCTCGGAGCATAAAGCTCGGAGCGGCACAGCATTGAGCTCGGAGCGGCACAGCATTGAGCTCGGGGCGGCACAGCATTGAGCTCGGAGCGGTACAGCATTGAGCTCGGAGCGGCACAGCATTGAGCTCGGAGCGGCACAGCATTGAGCTCGGGGCGGCACAGCATTGACCTCTGAGTATTGAGCTCGGAGCGGTACAGCATTGAACTCGGAGCGGCACAGCATTGACCTCTGAGTATTGAGCTCGGAACGGTACAGCATTGAACTCGGAGCGGCACAGCATTGAGCTCGGAGCGGCACATCATTGAGCTCGGAGCGGCACAGCATTGAGCTCGGAGCGGCACAGCATTGAGCTCGGAGCGGTACAGCATTGAGCTCGGAGCGGCACAGCATTGAGCTCGGAGCGGCACAGCATTGACCTCGGAGCGGTACAGCATTGAGCACGGGGCGGCGCAGCATTGACCTCTGAGTTTTGAGCTCGGAGCGGTACAGCATTGAGCTCGGGGCGGCACAGCATTGAGCTCGGAGCGGTACAGCATTGAGCTCGGAGCGGCCCAGCATTGAGCTCGGAGCGGCATAGCATTGAGCTCGGAGCGGTACAGCATTGAGCACGGGGCGGCACAGCATTGAGCACGGGGCGACGCAGCTTTGATCTCGGAGCGGCACAGCATTGAGCTCATAGCGGCACAGCATTGAGCTCGGAGCGGCACAGCATTGACCTCTGAGTATTGAGTTCGGAGCGGTACAGCATTGAGCTCGGGGCGGCACAGCATTGAGCTCGGAGTGACATCATTGACCTCGGAGCATAAAGCTCGGAGCGGCACAGCATTGAGCTCGGAGCGGCACAGCATTGAGCTCGGGGCGGCACAGCATTGAGCTCGGAGCGGTACAGCATTGAGCTCGGAGCGGCACAGCATTGAGCTCGGAGCGGCACAGCATTGAGCTCGGGGCGGCACAGCATTGACCTCTGAGTATTGAGCTCGGAGCGGTACAGCATTGAACTCGGAGCGGCACAGCATTGACCTCTGAGTATTGAGCTCGGAACGGTACAGCATTGAACTCGGAGCGGCACAGCATTGAGCTCGGAGCGGCACATCATTGAGCTCGGAGCGGCACAGCATTGAGCTCGGAGCGGCACAGCATTGAGCTCGGAGCGGTACAGCATTGAGCTCGGAGCGGCACAGCATTGAGCTCGGAGCGGCACAGCATTGAGCTCGGAGCGGTACAGCATTGAGCACGGGGCGGCGCAGCATTGACCTCTGAGTATTGAGCTCGGAGCGGTACAGCATTGAGCTCGGGGCGGCACAGCATTGACCTCTGAGTATTGAGTTCGGAGCGGTACAGCATTGAGCTCGGGGCGGCACAGCATTGAGCTCGGAGTGAAATCATTGACCTCGAAGCATAAAGCTCGGAGCGGCACAGCATTGAGCTCGGAGCGGCACAGCATTGAGCTCGGGGCGGCACAGCATTGAGCTCGGAGCGGTACAGCATTGAGCTCGGAGCGGCACAGCATTGAGCTCGGAGCGGCACAGCATTGAGCTCGGGGCGGCACAGCATTGACCTCTGAGTATTGAGCTCGGAGCGGTACAGCATTGAACTCGGAGCGGCACAGCATTGACCTCTGAGTATTGAGCTCGGAACGGTACAGCATTGAACTCGGAGCGGCACAGCATTGAGCTCGGAGCGGCACATCATTGAGCTCGGAGCGGCACAGCATTGAGCTCGGAGCGGCACAGCATTGAGCTCGGAGCGGTACAGCATTGAGCTCGGAGCGGTACAGCATTGAGCTCGGAGCGGCACAGCATTGAGCTCGGAGCGGCACAGCATTGAGCTCGGAGCGGCACAGCATTGAGCACGGGGCGACGCAGCTTTGATCTCGGAGCGGCACAGCATTGAGCTCATAGCGGCACAGCATTGAGCTCGGAGCGGCACAGCATTGACCTCTGAGTATTGAGTTCGGAGCGGTACAGCATTGAGCTCGGGGCGGCACAGCATTGAGCTCGGAGTGACATCATTGACCTCGAAGCATTAAGCTCGGAGCGGCACAGCATTGAGCTCGGAGCGGCACAGCATTGAGCTCGGGGCGGCACAGCATTGAGCTCGGAGCGGTACAGCATTGAGCTCGGAGCGGCACAGCATTGAGCTCGGAGCGGCACAGCATTGAGCTCGGGGCGGCACAGCATTGACCTCTGAGTATTGAGCTCGAAGCGGTACAGCATTGAACTCGGAGCGGCACAGCATTGACCTCTGAGTATTGAGCTCGGAACGGTACAGCATTGAACTCGGAGCGGCACAGCATTGAGCTCGGAGCGGCACATCATTGAGCTCGGAGCGGCACAGCATTGAGCTCGGAGCGGCACAGCATTGAGCTCGGAGCGGTACAGCTTTGAGCTCGGAGCGGTACAGCATTGAGCTCGGAGCGGCACAGCATTGAGCTCGGAGCGGCACAGCATTGAGCTCGGAGCGGCACAGCATTGAGCACGGGGCGACGCAGCTTTGATCTCGGAGCGGCACAGCATTGAGCTCATAGCGGCACAACATTGAGCTAGGAGCGGCACAGCATTGACCTCTGAGTATTGAGTTCGGAGCGGTACAGCATTGAGCTCGGGGCGGCACAGCATTGAGCTCGGAGTGACATCATTGACCTCGGAGCATAAAGCTCGGAGCGGCACAGCATTGAGCTCGGAGCGGCACAACATTGAGCTCGGAGCGGTACAGCATTGAGCTCGGGGCGGCACAGCATTGACCTCTGAGTATTGAGTTCGGAGCGGTACAGCATTGAGCTCGGGGCGGCACAGCATTGAGCTCGGAGTGACATCATTGACCTCGAAGCATAAAGCTCGGAGCGGCACAGCATTGAGCTCGGAGCGGCACAGCATTGAGCTCGGGGCGGCACAGCATTGAGCTCGGAGCGGTACAGCATTGAGCTCGGAGCGGCACAGCATTGAGCTCGGAGCGGCACAGCATTGAGCTCGGGGCGGCACAGCATTGACCTCTGAGTATTGAGCTCGGAGCGGTACAGCATTGAGCTCGGAGCGGCACAGCATTGAGCTCGGAGCGGCACAGCATTGAGCTCGGGGCGGCACAGCATTGAGCTCGGAGCGGTACAGCATTGAGCTCGGAGCGGCACAGCATTGAGCGCGGAGCGGCACAGCATTGAGCTCGGGGCGGCACAGCATTGACCTCTGAGTATTGAGCTCGGAGCGGTACAGCATTGAACTCGGAGCGGCACAGCATTGACCTCTGAGTATTGAGCTCGGAACGGTACAGCATTGAACTCGGAGCGGCACAGCATTGAGCTCGGAGCGGCACATCATTGAGCTCGGAGCGGCACAGCATTGAGCTCGGAGCGGCACAGCATTGAGCTCGGAGCGGTACAGCATTGAGCTCGGAGCGGCACAGCATTGAGCTCGGAGCGGCACAGCATTGAGCTCGGAGCGGCACAGCATTGAGCACGGGGCGACGCAGCTTTGATCTCGGAGCGGCACAGCATTTAGCTCATAGCGGCACAGCATTGAGCTCGGAGCGGCACAGCATTGACCTCTGAGTATTGAGTTCGGAGCGGTACAGCATTGAGCTCGGGGCGGCACAGCATTGAGCTCGGAGTGACATCATTGACCTCGGAGCATAAAGCTCGGAGCGGCACAGCATTGAGCTCGGAGCGGCACAACATTGAGCTCGGAGCGGTACAGCATTGAGCTCGGGGCGGCACAGCATTGACCTCTGAGTATTGAGTTCGGAGCGGTACAGCATTGAGCTCGGGGCGGCACAGCATTGACCTCTGAGTATTGAGCTCGGAACGGTACAGCATTGAACTCGGAGCGGCACAGCATTGAGCTCGGAGCGGCACATCATTGAGCTCGGAGCGGTACAGCATTGAGCTCGGAGCGGCACAGCATTGAGCTCGGAGCGGTACAGCATTGAGCACGGGGCGACGCAGCTTTGATCTCGGAGCGGCACAGCATTGAGCTCAGAGCGGTACAGCATTGAGCACGGGGAGACGCAGCTTTGATCTCGGAGCGGCACAGCATTGAGCACGGGGCGGCGCAGCATTGAGCTCATAGCGGCACAGTATTGAGCTCGGAGCGGTACAGCATTGAACTCAGAGCGGTACAGCATTGAGCACGGGGAGACGCAGCTTTGATCTCGGAGCGGCACAGCATTGAGCACGGGGCGGCGCAGCATTGAGCTCATAGCGGCACAGTATTGAGCTCGGGGCGGCACAGCATTGACCTCTGAGTATTGAGCTCGGAGCGGTACAGCATTGAGCTCGGGCGGCACAGCATTGAGCTCGGAGTGACATCATTGACCTCGGAGCATGAAGCTCGGAGCGGCACAGCATTGAGCTCGGGGCGGCACATCATTGACCTCTGAGTATTGAGCTCGGAGCGGTACAGCATTGAACTCGGAGCGGCACAGCATTGACCTCTGAGTATTGAGCTCGGAGCGGTACAGCATTGAACTCGGAGCGGTACAGCATTGAGCACGGGGAGACGCAGCTTTGATCTCGGAGCGGCACAGCATTGAGCACGGGGCGGCGCAGCATTGAGCTCATAGCGGCACAGCATTGAGCTCGGGGCGGCACAGCATTGACCTCTGAGTATTGAGCTCGGAGCGGTACAGCATTGAGCTCGGGCGGCACAGCATTGAGCTCGGAGTGACATCATTGACCTCGGAGCATGAAGCTCGGAGCGGCACAGCATTGAGCTCGGAGCGGCACAGCATTGAGCTCGGAGCGGTACAGCATTGAGCTCGGAGCGGCACAGCATTGAGCTCGGAGCGGTACAGCATTGAGCACGGGGCGACGCAGCTTTGATCTCGGAGCGGCACAGCATTGAGCTCGGGGCGGCACAGCATTGAGCTCGGAGCGGTACAGCATTGAGCACGGGGCGGCGCAGCATTGACCTCTGAGTATTGAGCTCGGAGCGGTACAGCATTGAGCTCGGGGCGGCACATCATTGACCTCTGAGTATTGAGCTCGGAGCGGTACAGCATTGAGCTCGGGGCGGCACAGCATTGACCTCTGAGTATTGAGCTCGGAGCGGTACAGCATTGACCTCTGAGTATTGAGCTCGGAGCGGTACAGCATTGAACTCGGAGCGGTACAGCATTGAGCACGGGGAGACGCAGCTTTGATCTCGGAGCGGCACAGCATTGAGCACGGGGCGGCGCAGCATTGAGCTCATAGCGGCACAGCATTGAGCTCGGGGCGGCACAGCATTGACCTCTGAGTATTGAGCTCGGAGCGGTACAGCATTGAACTCGGAGCGGCACAGCATTGACCTCTGAGTATTGATCTCGGAGCGGCACAGCATTGAGCTCGGGGCGGCATAGCATTGAGCTCGGAGTGGTACAGCATTGAGCACGGGGCGGCGCAGCATTGACCTATGAGTATTGAGCTCGGAGCGGTACAGCATTGAGCTCGGGGCGGCACAGCATTGACCTCTGAGTATTGAGCTCGGAGCGGTACAGCATTGAACTCGGAGCGGTACAGCATTGAGCACGGGGAGACGCAGCTTTGATCTCGGAGCGGCACAGCATTGAGCTCGGGGCGGAACAGCATTGAGCACGGGGCGGCGCAGCATTGACCTCTGAGTATTGAGCTCGGAGCGGTACAGCATTGAGCTCGGGGCGGCACAGCATTGAGCTCGGAGTGACATCATTGACCTCGGAGCATAAAGCTCGGAGCGGCACAGCATTGAGCTCGGAGCGGCACAGCATTGAGCTCGGGGCGGCACAGCATTGAGCTCGGAGCGGCACAGCATTGAGCACGGGGCGACGCAGCTTTGATCTCGGAGCGGCACAGCATTGAGCTCGGGGCGGCACAGCATTGAGCTCGGAGCGGAACAGCATTGAGCACGGGGCGGCGCAGCATTGACCTCTGAGTATTGAGCTCGGAGCGGAACAGCATTGAGCTCGGGGCGGCACAGCATTGAGCTCGGAGTGACATCATTGACCTCGGAGCATAAAGCTCGGAGCGGCACAGCATTGAGCTCGGAGCGGCACAGCATTGAGCTCGGAGCGGTACAGCATTGAGCACGGGGCGGCACAGCATTGACCTCTGAGTATTGAGCTCGGAGCGGTACAGCATTGAACTCGGAGCGGTACAGCATTGAGCACGGGGAGACGCAGCTTTGATCTCGGAGCGGCACAGCATTGATCACGGGGCGGCGCAGCATTGAGCTCATAGCGGCACAGCATTGAGCTCGGGGCGGCACAGCATTGACCTCTGAGTATTGAGCTCGGAGCGGTACAGCATTGAACTCGGAGCGGCACAGCATTGACCTCTGAGTATTGATCTCGGAGCGGCACAGCATTGAGCTCGGGGCGGCATAGCATTGAGCTCGGAGTGGTACAGCATTGAGCACGGGGCGGCGCAGCATTGACCTATGAGTATTGAGCTCGGAGCGGTACAGCATTGAGCTCGGGGCGGCACAGCATTGACCTCTGAGTATTGAGCTCGGAGCGGTACAGCATTGAACTCGGAGCGGTACAGCATTGAGCACGGGGAGACGCAGCTTTGATCTCGGAGCGGCACAGCATTGAGCTCGGGGCGGAACAGCATTGAGCACGGGGCGGCGCAGCATTGACCTCTGAGTATTGAGCTCGGAGCGGTACAGCATTGAGCTCGGGGCGGCACAGCATTGAGCTCGGAGTGACATCATTGACCTCGGAGCATAAAGCTCGGAGCGGCACAGCATTGAGCTCGGAGCGGCACAGCATTGAGCTCGGGGCGGCACAGCATTGAGCTCGGAGCGGCACAGCATTGAGCACGGGGCGACGCAGCTTTGATCTCGGAGCGGCACAGCATTGAGCTCGGGGCGGCACAGCATTGAGCTCGGAGCGGAACAGCATTGAGCACGGGGCGGCGCAGCATTGACCTCTGAGTATTGAGCTCGGAGCGGAACAGCATTGAGCTCGGGGCGGCACAGCATTGAGCTCGGAGTGACATCATTGACCTCGGAGCATAAAGCTCGGAGCGGCACAGCATTGAGCTCGGAGCGGCACAGCATTGAGCTCGGAGCGGTACAGCATTGAGCACGGGGCGGCACAGCATTGACCTCTGAGTATTGAGCTCGGAGCGGTACAGCATTGAACTCGGAGCGGTACAGCATTGAGCACGGGGAGACGCAGCTTTGATCTCGGAGCGGCACAGCATTGAGCTCGGGGCGGAACAGCATTGACCTCTGAGTATTGAGCTCGGAGCGGTACAGCATTGAGCTCGGGGCGGCACAGCATTGACCTCTGAGTATTGAGCTCGGAGCGGCACAGCATTGAGCTCGGAGCGGTACAGCATTGAGCACGGGGCGACGCAGCTTTGATCTCGGAGCGGCACAGCATTGAGCTCGGGGCGGCACAGCATTGAGCTCGGAGCGGCGCAGCATTGACCTCTGAGTATTGAGCTCGGAGCGGTACAGCATTGAGCTCGGGGCGGCACAGCATTGAGCTCGGAGTGACATCATTGACCTCGGAGCATAAAGCTCGGAGCGGCACAGCTTTGATCTCGGAGCGGCACAGCATTGAGCTCGGGGCGGCACAGCATTGAGCTCGGAGCGGAACAGCATTGAGCACGGGGCGGCGCAGCATTGACCTCTGAGTATTGAGCTCGGAGCGGAACAGCATTGAGCTCGGGGCGGCACAGCATTGAGCTCGGAGTGACATCATTGACCTCGGAGCATAAAGCTCGGAGCGGCACAGCATTGAGCTCGGAGCGGCACAGCATTGAGCTCGGAGCGGTACAGCATTGAGCACGGGGCGACGCAGCTTTGATCTCGGAGCGGCACAGCATTGAGCTCGGGGCGGCATAGCATTGAGCTCGGAGTGGTACAGCATTGAGCACGGGGCGGCGCAGCATTGACCTCTGAGTATTGAGCTCGGAGCGGTACAGCATTGAGCTCGGGGCGGCACAGCATTGACCTCTGAGTATTGAGCTCGGAGCGGTACAGCATTGAACTCGGAGCGGTACAGCATTGAGCACGGGGAGACGAAGCTTTGATCTCGGAGCGGCACAGCATTGAGCACGGGGCGGCGCAGCATTGAGCTCATAGCGGCACAGCATTGAGCTCGGGGCGGCACAGCATTGACCTCTGAGTATTGAGCTCGGAGCGGTACAGCATTGAGCTCGGGCGGCACAGCATTGAGCTCGGAGTGACATCATTGACCTCGGAGCATGAAGCTCGGAGCGGCACAGCATTGAGCTCGGAGCGGCACAGCATTGAGCTCGGAGCGGTACAGCATTGAGCTCGGAGCGGCACAGCATTGAGCTCGGAGCGGTACAGCATTGAGCACGGGGCGACGCAGCTTTGATCTCGGAGCGGCACAGCATTGAGCTCGGGGCGGCATAGCATTGAGCTCGGAGTGGTACAGCATTGAGCACGGGGCGGCGCAGCATTGACCTCTGAGTATTGAGCTCGGAGCGGTACAGCATTGAGCTCGGGGCGGCACATCATTGACCTCTGAGTATTGAGCTCGGAGCGGTACAGCATTGAACTCGGAGCGGTACAGCATTGAGCACGGGGAGACGCAGCTTTGATCTCGGAGCGGCACAGCATTGAGCACGGGGCGGCGCAGCATTGAGCTCATAGCGGCACAGCATTGAGCACGGGGCGGCGCAGCATTGAGCTCATAGCGGCACAGCATTGAGCTCGGGGCGGCACAGCATTGACCTCTGAGTATTGAGCTCGGAGCGGTACAGCATTGAGCTCGGGCGGCACAGCATTGAGCTCGGAGTGACATCATTGACCTCGGAGCATGAAGCTCGGAGCGGCACAGCATTGAGCTCGGAGCGGCACAGCATTGAGCTCGGAGCGGTACAGCATTGAGCTCGGAGCGGCACAGCATTGAGCTCGGAGCGGTACAGCATTGAGCACGGGGCGACGCAGCTTTGATCTCGGAGCGGCACAGCATTGAGCTCGGGGCGGCATAGCATTGAGCTCGGAGTGGTACAGCATTGAGCACGGGGCGGCGCAGCATTGACTTCTGAGTATTGAGCTCGGAGCGGTACAGCATTGAGCTCGGGGCGGCACAGCATTGACCTCTGAGTATTGAGCTCGGAGCGGTACAGCATTGAGCTCGGGGCGGCACAGCATTGAGCTCGGAGTGACATCATTGACCTCGGAGCGGCACAGCATTGAGCTCGGAGCGGCACAGCATTGAGCTCGGGGCGGCACAGCATTGAGCTCGGAGCGGCACAGCATTGAGCACGGGGCGACGCAGCTTTGATCTCGGAGCGGCACAGCATTGAGCTCGGGGCGGCACAGCATTGAGCTCGGAGCGGAACAGCATTGAGCACGGGGCGGCGCAGCATTGACCTCTGAGTATTGAGCTCGGAGCGGAACAGCATTGAGCTCGGGGCGGCACAGCATTGAGCTCGGAGTGACATCATTGACCTCGGAGCATAAAGCTCGGAGCGGCACAGCATTGAGCTCGGAGCGGCACAGCATTGAGCTCGGAGCGGTACAGCATTGAGCACGGGGCGACGCAGCTTTGATCTCGGAGCGGCACAGCATTGAGCTCGGGGCGGCATAGCATTGAGCTCGGAGTGGTACAGCATTGAGCACGGGGCGGCGCAGCATTGACCTCTGAGTATTGAGCTCGGAGCGGTACAGCATTGAGCTCGGGGCGGCACAGCATTGACCTCTGAGTATTGAGCTCGGAGCGGTACAGCATTGAACTCGGAGCGGTACAGCATTGAGCACGGGAGACGCAGCTTTGATCTCGGAGCGGCACAGCATTGAGCACGGGGCGGCGCAGCATTGAGCTCATAGCGGCACAGCATTGAGCTCGGGGCGGCACAGCATTGAGCTCGGAGTGACATCATTGACCTCGGAGCATAAAGCTCGGAGCGGCACAGCATTGAGCTCGGAGCGGCACAGCATTGAGCTCGGAGCGGTACAGCATTGAGCACGGGGCGACGCAGCTTTGATCTCGGAGCGGCACAGCATTGAGCTCGGGGCGGCATAGCATTGAGCTCGGAGCGGTACAGCATTGAGCTCGGGGCGGCACAGCATTGACCTCTGAGTATTGAGCTCGGAGCGGTACAGCATTGAACTCGGAGCGGTACAGCATTGAGCACGGGGAGACGCAGCTTTGATCTCGGAGCGGCACAGCATTGAGCACGGGGCGGCGCAGCATAGAGCTCATAGCGGCACAGCATTGAGCTCGGGGCGGCACAGCATTGACCTCTGAGTATTGAGCTCGGAGCGGTACAGCATTGAGCTCGGGCGGCACAGCATTGAGCTCGGAGTGACGTCATTGACCTCGGAGCATGAAGCTCGGAGCGGCACAGCATTGAGCTCGGAGCGGTACAGCATTGAGCTCGGAGCGGCACAGCATTGAGCTCGGAGCGGTACAGCATTGAGCACGGGGCGACGCAGCTTTGATCTCGGAGCGGCACAGCATTGAGCTCGGGGCGGCATAGCATTGAGCTCGGAGTGGTACAGCATTGAGCACGGGGCGGCGCAGCATTGACCTCTGAGTATTGAGCTCGGAGCGGTACAGCATTGAGCTCGGGGCGGCACAGCATTGACCTCTGAGTATTGAGCTCGGAGCGGTACAGCATTGAACTCGGAGCGGTACAGCATTGAGCACGGGGAGACGCAGCTTTGATCTCGGAGCGGCACAGCATTGAGCACGGGGCGGCGCAGCATTGAGCTCATAGCGGCACAGCATTGAGCACGGGGCGGCGCAGCATTGAGCTCATAGCGGCACAGCATTGAGCTCGGGGCGGCACAGCATTGACCTCTGAGTATTGAGCTCGGAGCGGTACAGCATTGAGCTCGGGCGGCACAGCATTGAGCTCGGAGTGACATCATTGACCTCGGAGCATGAAGCTCGGAGCGGTACAGCATTGAGCTCGGGCGGCACAGCATTGAGCTCGGAGTGACATCATTGACCTCGGAGCATGAAGCTCGGAGCGGCACAGCATTGAGCTCGGAGCGGCACAGCATTGAGCTCGGAGCGGTACAGCATTGAGCTCGGAGCGGCACAGCATTGAGCTCGGAGCGGTACAGCATTGAGCACGGGGCGACGCAGCTTTGATCTCGGAGCGGCACAGCATTGAGCTCGGGGCGGCATAGCATTGAGCTCGGAGTGGTACAGCATTGAGCAGGGGGGGCGCAGCATTGACCTCTGAGTATTGAGCTCGGAGCGGTACAGCATTGCGCTCGGGGCGGCACAGCATTGACCTCTGAGTATTGAGCTCGGAGCGGTACAGCATTGAGCTCGGGGCGGCACAGCATTGAGCTCGGAGTGACATCATTGACCTCGGAGCGGCACAGCATTCAGCTCGGAGCGGCACAGCATTGAGCTCGGGGCGGCACAGCATTGAGCTCGGAGCGGCACAGCATTGAGCACGGGGCGACGCAGCTTTGATCTCGGAGCGGCACAGCATTGAGCTCGGGGCGGCACAGCATTGAGCTCGGAGCGGAACAGCATTGAGCACGGGGCGGCGCAGCATTGACCTCTGAGTATTGAGCTCGGAGCGGAACAGCATTGAGCTCGGGGCGGCACAGCATTGAGCTCGGAGTGACATCATTGACCTCGGAGCATAAAGCTCGGAGCGGTACAGCATTGAGCACGGGGCGACGCAGCTTTGATCTCGGAGCGGCACAGCATTGAGCTCGGGGCGGCATAGCATTGAGCTCGGAGCGGTACAGCATTGAGCTCGGGGCGGCACAGCATTGACCTCTGAGTATTGAGCTCGGAGCGGTACAGCATTGAACTCGGAGCGGTACAGCATTGAGCACGGGGAGACGCAGCTTTGATCTCGGAGCGGCACAGCATTGAGCACGGGGCGGCGCAGCATTGAGCTCATAGCGGCACAGCATTGAGCTCGGGGCGGCACAGCATTGACCTCTGAGTATTGAGCTCGGAGCGGTACAGCATTGAGCTCGGGCGGCACAGCATTGAGCTCGGAGTGACATCATTGACCTCGGAGCATGAAGCTCGGAGCGGCACAGCATTGAGCTCGGAGCGGTACAGCATTGAGCTCGGAGCGGCACAGCATTGAGCTCGGAGCGGTACAGCATTGAGCACGGGGCGACGCAGCTTTGATCTCGGAGCGGCACAGCATTGAGCTCGGGGCGGCATAGCATTGAGCTCGGAGTGGTACAGCATTGAGCACGGGGCGGCGCAGCATTGACCTCTGAGTATTGAGCTCGGAGCGGTACAGCATTGAGCTCGGGGCGGCACAGCATTGACCTCTGAGTATTGAGCTCGGAGCGGTACAGCATTGAACTCGGAGCGGTACAGCATTGAGCACGGGGAGACGCAGCTTTGATCTCGGAGCGGCACAGCATTGAGCACGGGGCGGCGCAGCATTGAGCTCATAGCGGCACAGCATTGAGCACGGGGCGGCGCAGCATTGAGCTCATAGCGGCACAGCATTGAGCTCGGGGCGGCACAGCATTGAGCTCGGGGCGGCACAGCATTGAGCTCGGAGTGACATCTTTGACCTCGGAGCATGAAGCTCGGAGCGGTACAGCATTGAGCTCGGGCGGCACAGCATTGAGCTCGGAGTGACATCATTGACCTCGGAGCATGAAGCTCGGAGCGGCACAGCATTGAGCTCGGAGCGGCACAGCATTGAGCTCGGAGCGGTACAGCATTGAGCTCGGAGCGGCACAGCATTGAGCTCGGAGCGGTACAGCATTGAGCACGGGGCGACGCAGCTTTGATCTCGGAGCGGCACAGCATTGAGCTCGGGGCGGCATAGCATTGAGCTCGGAGTGGTACAGCATTGAGCAGGGGGGGCGCAGCATTGACCTCTGAGTATTGAGCTCGGAGCGGTACAGCATTGAGCTCGGGCGGCACAGCATTGAGCTCGGAGTGACATCATTGACCTCGGAGCATGAAGCTCGGAGCGGCACAGCATTGAGCTCGGAGCGGCACAGCATTGAGCTCGGAGCGGTACAGCATTGAGCTCGGAGCGGCACAGCATTGAGCTCGGAGCGGTACAGCATTGAGCACGGGGCGACGCAGCTTTGATCTCGGAGCGGCACAGCATTGAGCTCGGGGCGGCATAGCATTGAGCTCGGAGTGGTACAGCATTGAGCAGGGGGGGCGCAGCATTGACCTCTGAGTATTGAGCTCGGAGCGGTACAGCATTGAGCACGGGGCGACGCAGCTTTGATCTCGGAGCGGCACAGCATTGAGCTCGGGGCGGCATAGCATTGAGCTCGGAGTGGTACAGCATTGTGCTCGGGGCGGCACAGCATTGACCTCTGAGTATTGAGCTCGGAGCGGTACAGCATTGAGCTCGGAGTGACATCATTGACCTCGGAGCGGCACAGCATTGAGCTCGGAGCGGCACAGCATTGAGCTCGGGGCGGCACAGCATTGAGCTCGGAGCGGCACAGCATTGAGCACGGGGCGACGCAGCTTTGATCTCGGAGCGGCACAGCATTGAGCTCGGGGCGGCACAGCATTGAGCTCGGAGCGGAACAGCATTGAGCTCGGAGCGGTACAGCATTGAGCTCGGGGCGGCACAGCATTGACCTCTGAGTATTGAGCTCGGAGCGGTACAGCATTGAACTCGGAGCGGTACAGCATTGAGCACGGGGAGACGCAGCTTTGATCTCGGAGCGGCACAGCATTGAGCACGGGGCGGCGCAGCATTGAGCTCATAGCGGCACAGCATTGAGCTCGGGGCGGCACAGCATTGACCTCTGAGTATTGAGCTCGGAGCGGTACAGCATTGAGCTCGGGCGGCACAGCATTGAGCTCGGAGCGGCACAGCATTGAGCTCGGAGCGGTACAGCATTGAGCTCGGAGCGGCACAGCATTGAGCTCGGAGCGGTACAGCATTGAGCACGGGGCGACGCAGCTTTGATCTCGGAGCGGCACAGCATTGAGCTCGGGGCGGCATAGCATTGAGCTCGGAGTGGTACAGCATTGAGCACGGGGCGGCGCAGCATTGACCTCTGAGTATTGAGCTCGGAGCGGTACAGCATTGAGCTCGGGGCGGCACAGCATTGACCTCTGAGTATTGAGCTCGGAGCGGTACAGCATTGAACTCGGAGCGGTACAGCATTGAGCACGGGGAGACGCAGCTTTGATCTCGGAGCGGCACAGCATTGAGCACGGGGCGGCGCAGCATTGAGCTCATAGCGGCACAGCATTGAGCTCGGGGCGGCACAGCATTGACCTCTGAGTATTGAGCTCGGAGCGGTACAGCATTGAACTCGGAGCGGCACAGCATTGACCTCTGAGTATTGATCTCGGAGCGGCACAGCATTGAGCTCGGGGCGGCATAGCATTGAGCTCGGAGCGGCACAGCATTGAGCTCGGAGCGGCACAGCATAGAGCTCGGAGCGGTACAGCATTGAGCTCGGAGCGGCACAACATTGAGCTCGGAGCGGTACAGCATTGAGCACGGGGCGACGCAGCTTTGATCTCGGAGCGGCACAGCATTGAGCTCGGAGCGGTACAGCATTGAGCTCGGAGCGGCACAGCATTGAGCTCGGAGCGGTACAGCATTGAGCACGGGGCGGCGCAGCATTGACCTCTGAGTATTGAGCTCGGAGCGGTACAGCATTGAGCTCGGGGCGGCACAGCATTGACCTCTGAGTATTGAGCTCGGAGCGGTACAGCATTGAACTCGGAGCGGTACAGCATTGAGCACGGGGAGACGCAGCTTTGATCTCGGAGCGGCACAGCATTGAGCTCGGGGCGGAACAGCATTGAGCACGGGGCGGCGGAGCATTGACCTCTGAGTATTGAGCTCGGAGCGGTACAGCATTGAGCTCGGGGCGGCACAGCATTGAGCTCGGAGTGACATCATTGACCTCGGAGCATAAAGCTCGGAGCGGCACAGCATTGAGCTCGGAGCGGCACAGCATTGAGCAGGGGGGGCGCAGCATTGACCTCTGAGTATTGAGCTCGGAGCGGTACAGCATTGCGCTAGGGGCGGCACAGCATTGACCTCTGAGTATTGAGCTCGGAGCGGTACAGCATTGAGCTCGGGGCGGCACAGCATTGAGCTCGGAGTGACATCATTGACCTCGGAGCATGAAGCTCGGAGCGGTACAGCATTGAGCTCGGGCGGCACAGCATTGAGCTCGGAGTGACATCATTGACCTCGGAGCATGAAGCTCGGAGCGGCACAGCATTGAGCTCGGAGCGGCACAGCATTGAGCTCGGAGCGGTACAGCATTGAGCTCGGAGCGGCACAGCATTGAGCTCGGAGCGGTACAGCATTGAGCACGGGGCGACGCAGCTTTGATCTCGGAGCGGCACAGCATTGAGCTCGGGGCGGCATAGCATTGAGCTCGGAGTGGTACAGCATTGAGCAGGGGGGGCGCAGCATTGACCTCTGAGTATTGAGCTCGGAGCGGTACAGCATTGCGCTCGGGGCGGCACAGCATTGACCTCTGAGTATTGAGCTCGGAGCGGTACAGCATTGAGCTCGGGGCGGCACAGCATTGAGCTCGGAGTGACATCATTGACCTCGGAGCGGCACAGCATTGAGCTCGGAGCGGCACAGCATTGAGCTCGGGGCGGCACAGCATTGAGCTCGGAGCGGCACAGCATTGAGCACGGGGCGACGCAGCTTTGATCTCGGAGCGGCACAGCATTGAGCTCGGGGCGGCACAGCATTGAGCTCGGAGCGGAACAGCATTGAGCACGGGGCGGCGCAGCATTGACCTCTGAGTATTGAGCTCGGAGCGGAACAGCATTGAGCTCGGGGCGGCACAGCATTGAGCTCGGAGTGACATCATTGACCTCGGAGCAAAAAGCTCGGAGCGGCACAGCATTGAGCTCGGAGCGGTACAGCATTGAGCACGGGGCGACGCAGCTTTGATCTCGGAGCGGCACAGCATTGAGCTCGGGGCGGCATAGCATTGAGCTCGGAGTGGTACAGCATTGAGCACGGGGCGGCGCAGCATTGACCTCTGAGTAATGAGCTCGGAGCGGTACAGCATTGAGCTCGGGGCGGCACAGCATTGACCTCTGAGTATTGAGCTCGGAGCGGTACAGCATTGAACTCGGAGCGGTACAGCATTGAGCACGGGGAGACGCAGCTTTGATCTCGGAGCGGCACAGCATTGAGCTCGGGGCGGAACAGCATTGAGCACGGGGCGGCGGAGCATTGACCTCTGAGTATTGAGCTCGGAGCGGTACAGCATTGAGCTCGGGGCGGCACAGCATTGAGCTCGGAGTGACATCATTGACCTCGGAGCATAAAGCTCGGAGCGGCACAGCATTGAGCTCGGAGCGGCACAGCATTGAGCAGGGGGGGCGCAGCATTGACCTCTGAGTATTGAGCTCGGAGCGGTACAGCATTGCGCTCGGGGCGGCACAGCATTGACCTCTGAGTATTGAGCTCGGAGCGGTACAGCATTGAGCTCGGGGCGGCACAGCATTGAGCTCGGAGTGACATCATTGACCTCGGAGCATGAAGCTCGGAGCGGTACAGCATTGAGCTCGGGCGGCACAGCATTGAGCTCGGAGTGACATCATTGACCTCGGAGCATGAAGCTCGGAGCGGCACAGCATTGAGCTCGGAGCGGCACAGCATTGAGCTCGGAGCGGTACAGCATTGAGCTCGGAGCGGCACAGCATTGAGCTCGGAGCGGTACAGCATTGAGCACGGGGCGACGCAGCTTTGATCTCGGAGCGGCACAGCATTGAGCTCGGGGCGGCATAGCATTGAGCTCGGAGTGGTACAGCATTGAGCAGGGGGGGCGCAGCATTGACCTCTGAGTATTGAGCTCGGAGCGGTACAGCATTGCGCTCGGGGCGGCACAGCATTGACCTCTGAGTATTGAGCTCGGAGCGGTACAGCATTGAGCTCGGGGCGGCACAGCATTGAGCTCGGAGTGACATCATTGACCTCGGAGCGGCACAGCATTGAGCTCGGAGCGGCACAGCATTGAGCTCGGGGCGGCACAGCATTGAGCTCGGAGCGGCACAGCATTGAGCACGGGGCGACGCAGCTTTGATCTCGGAGCGGCACAGCATTGAGCTCGGGGCGGCACAGCATTGAGCTCGGAGCGGAACAGCATTGAGCACGGGGCGGCGCAGCATTGACCTCTGAGTATTGAGCTCGGAGCGGAACAGCATTGAGCTCGGGGCGGCACAGCATTGAGCTCGGAGTGACATCATTGACCTCGGAGCATAAAGCTCGGAGCGGCACAGCATTGAGCTCGGAGCGGTACAGCATTGAGCACGGGGCGACGCAGCTTTGATCTCGGAGCGGCACAGCATTGAGCTCGGGGCGGCATAGCATTGAGCTCGGAGTGGTACAGCATTGAGCACGGGGCGGCGCAGCATTGACCTCTGAGTAATGAGCTCGGAGCGGTACAGCATTGAGCTCGGGGCGGCACAGCATTGACCTCTGAGTATTGAGCTCGGAGCGGTACAGCATTGAACTCGGAGCGGTACAGCATTGAGCACGGGGAGACGCAGCTTTGATCTCGGAGCGGCACAGCATTGAGCACGGGGCGGCGCAGCATTGAGCTCATAGCGGCACAGCATTGAGCTCGGGGCGGCACAGCATTGACCTCTGAGTATTGAGCTCGGAGCGGTACAGCATTGAGCTCGGGCGGCACAGCATTGAGCTCGGAGTGACATCATTGACCTCGGAGCATGAAGCTCGGAGCGGCACAGCATTGAGCTCGGAGCGGCACAGCATTGAGCTCGGAGCGGTACAGCATTGAGCTCGGAGCGGCACAGCATTGAGCTCGGAGCGGTACAGCATTGAGCACGGGGCGACGCAGCTTTGATCTCGGAGCGGCACAGCATTGAGCTCGGGGCGGCATAGCATTGAGCTCGGAGTGGTACAGCATTGAGCACGGGGCGGCGCAGCATTGACCTCTGAGTATTGAGCTCGGAGCGGTACAGCATTGAGCTCGGGGCGGCACAGCATTGACCTCTGAGTATTGAGCTCGGAGCGGTACAGCATTGAACTCGGAGCGGTACAGCATTGAGCACGGGGAGACGCAGCTTTGATCTCGGAGCGGCACA
Organism: Pristionchus entomophagus; assembly: GCA_036245825.1. Classification (NCBI taxonomy): domain Eukaryota; kingdom Metazoa; phylum Nematoda; class Chromadorea; order Rhabditida; family Neodiplogasteridae; genus Pristionchus; species Pristionchus entomophagus. The sequence goes on along the minus strand of BTSX01000006.1, from coordinate 9,780,897 downwards.
GCATTGAGCACGGGGCGGCGCAGCATTGAGCTCATAGCGGCACAGCATTGAGCTCGGGGCGGCACAGCATTGACCTCTGAGTATTGAGCTCGGAGCGGTACAGCATTGAACTCGGAGCGGCACAGCATTGACCTCTGAGTATTGATCTCGGAGCGGCACAGCATTGAGCTCGGGGCGGCATAGCATTGAGCTCGGAGCGGCACAGCATTGAGCTCAGAGCGGCACAGCATTGAGCTCGGAGCGGTACAGCATTGAGCTCGGAGCGGCACAACATTGAGCTCGGAGCGGTACAGCATTGAGCACGGGGCGACGCAGCTTTGATCTCGGAGCGGCACAGCATTGAGCTCGGAGCGGTACAGCATTGAGCTCGGAGCGGCACAGCATTGAGCTCGGAGCGGTACAGCATTGAGCACGGGGCGACGCAGCTTTGATCTCGGAGCGGCACAGCATTGAGCTCGGGGCGGCATAGCATTGAGCTCGGAGTGGTACAGCATTGAGCACGGGGCGGCGCAGCATTGACCTCTGAGTATTGAGCTCGGAGCGGTACAGCATTGAGCTCGGGGCGGCACAGCATTGACCTCTGAGTATTGAGCTCGGAGCGGTACAGCATTGAACTCGGAGCGGTACAGCATTGAGCACGGGGAGACGCAGCTTTGATCTCGGAGCGGCACAGCATTGAGCACGGGGCGGCGCAGCATTGAGCTCATAGCGGCACAGCATTGAGCTCGGGGCGGCACAGCATTGACCTCTGAGTATTGAGCTCGGAGCGGTACAGCATTGAACTCGGAGCGGCACAGCATTGACCTCTGAGTATTGATCTCGGAGCGGCACAGCATTGAGCTCGGGGCGGCATAGCATTGAGCTCGGAGTGGTACAGCATTGAGCACGGGGCGGCGCAGCATTGACCTCTGAGTATTGAGCTCGGAGCGGTACAGCATTGAGCTCGGGGCGGCACAGCATTGACCTCTGAGTATTGAGCTCGGAGCGGTACAGCATTGAACTCGGAGCGGTACAGCATTGAGCACGGGGAGACGCAGCTTTGATCTCGGAGCGGCACAGCATTGAGCTCGGGGCGGAACAGCATTGAGCACGGGGCGGCGGAGCATTGACCTCTGAGTATTGAGCTCGGAGCGGTACAGCATTGAGCTCGGGGCGGCACAGCATTGAGCTCGGAGTGACATCATTGACCTCGGAGCATAAAGCTCGGAGCGGCACAGCATTGAGCTCGGAGCGGCACAGCATTGAGCTCGGGGCGGCACAGCATTGAGCTCGGAGCGGCACAGCATTGAGCACGGGGCGACGCAGCTTTGATCTCGGAGCGGCACAGCATTGAGCTCGGAGCGGCACAGCATTGACCTCTGAGTATTGATCTCGGAGCGGCACAGCATTGAGCTCGGGGCGGCATAGCATTGAGCTCGGAGCGGCACAGCATTGAGCTCGGAGCGGCACAGCATTGAGCTCGGAGCGGTACAGCATTGAGCTCGGAGCGGCACAACATTGAGCTCGGAGCGGTACAGCATTGAGCACGGGGCGACGCAGCTTTGATCTCGGAGCGGCACAGCATTGAGCTCGGAGCGGTACAGCATTGAGCTCGGAGCGGCACAGCATTGAGCTCGGAGCGGTACAGCATTGAGCACGGGGCGACGCAGCTTTGATCTCGGAGCGGCACAGCATTGAGCTCGGGGCGGCATAGCATTGAGCTCGGAGTGGTACAGCATTGAGCACGGGGCGGCGCAGCATTGACCTCTGAGTATTGAGCTCGGAGCGGTACAGCATTGAGCTCGGGGCGGCACAGCATTGACCTCTGAGTATTGAGCTCGGAGCGGTACAGCATTGAACTCGGAGCGGTACAGCATTGAGCACGGGGAGACGCAGCTTTGATCTCGGAGCGGCACAGCATTGAGCACGGGGCGGCGCAGCATTGAGCACGGGGCGACGCAGCTTTGATCTCGGAGCGGCACAGCATTGAGCTCGGGGCGGCACAGCATTGAGCTCGGAGCGGAACAGCATTGAGCACGGGGCGGCGCAGCATTGACCTCTGAGTATTGAGCTCGGAGCGGAACAGCATTGAGCTCGGGGCGGCACAGCATTGAGCTCGGAGTGACATCATTGACCTCGGAGCATAAAGCTCGGAGCGGCACAGCATTGAGCTCGGAGCGGTACAGCATTGAGCACGGGGCGACGCAGCTTTGATCTCGGAGCGGCACAGCATTGAGCTCGGGGCGGCATAGCATTGAGCTCGGAGTGGTACAGCATTGAGCACGGGGCGGCGCAGCATTGACCTCTGAGTAATGAGCTCGGAGCGGTACAGCATTGAGCTCGGGGCGGCACAGCATTGACCTCTGAGTATTGAGCTCGGAGCGGTACAGCATTGAACTCGGAGCGGTACAGCATTGAGCACGGGGAGACGCAGCTTTGATCTCGGAGCGGCACAGCATTGAGCACGGGGCGGCGCAGCATTGAGCTCATAGCGGCACAGCATTGAGCTCGGGGCGGCACAGCATTGACCTCTGAGTATTGAGCTCGGAGCGGTACAGCATTGAGCTCGGGCGGCACAGCATTGAGCTCGGAGTGACATCATTGACCTCGGAGCATGAAGCTCGGAGCGGCACAGCATTGAGCTCGGAGCGGCACAGCATTGAGCTCGGAGCGGTACAGCATTGAGCTCGGAGCGGCACAGCATTGAGCTCGGAGCGGTACAGCATTGAGCACGGGGCGACGCAGCTTTGATCTCGGAGCGGCACAGCATTGAGCTCGGGGCGGCATAGCATTGAGCTCGGAGTGGTACAGCATTGAGCACGGGGCGGCGCAGCATTGACCTCTGAGTATTGAGCTCGGAGCGGTACAGCATTGAACTCGGAGCGGTACAGCATTGAGCACGGGGAGACGCAGCTTTGATCTCGGAGCGGCACAGCATTGAGCACGGGGCGGCGCAGCATTGAGCTCATAGCGGCACAGCATTGAGCTCGGGGCGGCACAGCATTGACCTCTGAGTATTGAGCTCGGAGCGGTACAGCATTGAACTCGGAGCGGCACAGCATTGACCTCTGAGTATTGATCTCGGAGCGGCACAGCATTGAGCTCGGGGCGGCATAGCATTGAGCTCGGAGCGGCACAGCATTGAGCTCGGAGCGGCACAGCATTGAGCTCGGAGCGGTACAGCATTGAGCTCGGAGCGGCACAACATTGAGCTCGGAGCGGTACAGCATTGAGCACGGGGCGACGCAGCTTTGATCTCGGAGCGGCACAGCATTGAGCTCGGAGCGGTACAGCATTGAGCTCGGAGCGGCACAGCATTGAGCTCGGAGCGGTACAGCATTGAGCACGGGGCGACGCAGCTTTGATCTCGGAGCGGCACAGCATTGAGCTCGGGGCGGCATAGCATTGAGCTCGGAGTGGTACAGCATTGAGCACGGGGCGGCGCAGCATTGACCTCTGAGTATTGAGCTCGGAGCGGTACAGCATTGAGCTCGGGGCGGCACAGCATTGACCTCTGAGTATTGAGCTCGGAGCGGTACAGCATTGAACTCGGAGCGGTACAGCATTGAGCACGGGGAGACGCAGCTTTGATCTCGGAGCGGCACAGCATTGAGCACGGGGCGGCGCAGCATTGAGCTCATAGCGGCACAGCATTGAGCTCGGGGCGGCACAGCATTGACCTCTGAGTATTGAGCTCGGAGCGGTACAGCATTGAACTCGGAGCGGCACAGCATTGACCTCTGAGTATTGATCTCGGAGCGGCACAGCATTGAGCTCGGGGCGGCATAGCATTGAGCTCGGAGTGGTACAGCATTGAGCACGGGGCGGCGCAGCATTGACCTCTGAGTATTGAGCTCGGAGCGGTACAGCATTGAGCTCGGGGCGGCACAGCATTGAGCTCGGAGTGACATCATTGACCTCGGAGCATAAAGCTCGGAGCGGCACAGCATTGAGCTCGGAGCGGCACAGCATTGAGCTCGGGGCGGCACAGCATTGAGCTCGGAGCGGCACAGCATTGAGCACGGGGCGACGCAGCTTTGATCTCGGAGCGGCACAGCATTGAGCTCGGGGCGGAACAGCATTGAACTCGGAGCGGTACAGCATTGAGCACGGGGAGACGCAGCTTTGATCTCGGAGCGGCACAGCATTGAGCTCGGGGCGGAACAGCATTGAGCACGGGGCGGCGGAGCATTGACCTCTGAGTATTGAGCTCGGAGCGGTACAGCATTGAGCTCGGGGCGGCACAGCATTGAGCTCGGAGTGACATCATTGACCTCGGAGCATAAAGCTCGGAGCGGCACAGCATTGAGCTCGGAGCGGCACAGCATTGAGCTCGGGGCGGCACAGCATTGAGCTCGGAGCGGCACAGCATTGAGCACGGGGCGACGCAGCTTTGATCTCGGAGCGGCACAGCATTGAGCTCGGAGCGGCACAGCATTGACCTCTGAGTATTGATCTCGGAGCGGCACAGCATTGAGCTCGGGGCGGCATAGCATTGAGCTCGGAGCGGCACAGCATTGAGCTCGGAGCGGCACAGCATTGAGCTCGGAGCGGTACAGCATTGAGCTCGGAGCGGCACAACATTGAGCTCGGAGCGGTACAGCATTGAGCACGGGGCGACGCAGCTTTGATCTCGGAGCGGCACAGCATTGAGCTCGGAGCGGTACAGCATTGAGCTCGGAGCGGCACAGCATTGAGCTCGGAGCGGTACAGCATTGAGCACGGGGCGACGCAGCTTTGATCTCGGAGCGGCACAGCATTGAGCTCGGGGCGGCATAGCATTGAGCTCGGAGTGGTACAGCATTGAGCACGGGGCGGCGCAGCATTGACCTCTGAGTATTGAGCTCGGAGCGGTACAGCATTGAGCTCGGGGCGGCACAGCATTGACCTCTGAGTATTGAGCTCGGAGCGGTACAGCATTGAACTCGGGGCGGCACAGCATTGAGCTCGGAGTGACATCATTGACCTCGGAGCATAAAGCTCGGAGCGGCACAGCATTGAGCTCGGAGCGGCACAGCATTGAGCTCGGAGCGGTACAGCATTGAGCACGGGGCGACGCAGCTTTGATCTCGGAGCGGCACAGCATTGAGCTCGGGGCGGCATAGCATTGAGCTCGGAGTGGTACAGCATTGAGCACGGGGCGGCGCAGCTTTGATCTCGGAGCGGTACAGCATTGAGCACGGGGAGACGCAGCTTTGATCTCGGAGCGGCACAGCATTGAGCACGGGGCGGCGCAGCATTGAGCTCATAGCGGCACAGCATTGAGCTCGGGGCGGCACAGCATTGACCTCTGAGTATTGAGCTCGGAGCGGTACAGCATTGAACTCGGAGCGGCACAGCATTGACCTCTGAGTATTGATCTCGGAGCGGCACAGCATTGAGCTCGGGGCGGCATAGCATTGAGCTCGGAGTGGTACAGCATTGAGCACGGGGCGGCGCAGCATTGACCTCTGAGTATTGAGCTCGGAGCGGTACAGCATTGAACTCGGAGCGGCACAGCATTGACCTCTGAGTATTGATCTCGGAGCGGCACAGCATTGAGCTCGGGGCGGCATAGCATTGAGCTCGGAGCGGCACAGCATTGAGCTCGGAGCGGCACAGCATTGAGCTCGGAGCGGTACAGCATTGAGCTCGGAGCGGCACAACATTGAGCTCGGAGCGGTACAGCATTGAGCACGGGGCGACGCAGCTTTGATCTCGGAGCGGCACAGCATTGAGCTCGGAGCGGTACAGCATTGAGCTCGGAGCGGCACAGCATTGAGCTCGGAGCGGTACAGCATTGAGCACGGGGCGACGCAGCTTTGATCTCGGAGCGGCACAGCATTGAGCTCGGGGCGGCATAGCATTGAGCTCGGAGTGGTACAGCATTGAGCACGGGGCGGCGCAGCATTGACCTCTGAGTATTGAGCTCGGAGCGGTACAGCATTGAGCTCGGGGCGGCACAGCATTGACCTCTGAGTATTGAGCTCGGAGCGGTACAGCATTGAACTCGGAGCGGTACAGCATTGAGCACGGGGAGACGCAGCTTTGATCTCGGAGCGGCACAGCATTGAGCACGGGGCGGCGCAGCATTGAGCTCATAGCGGCACAGCATTGAGCTCGGGGCGGCACAGCATTGACCTCTGAGTATTGAGCTCGGAGCGGTACAGCATTGAACTCGGAGCGGCACAGCATTGACCTCTGAGTATTGATCTCGGAGCGGCACAGCATTGAGCTCGGGGCGGCATAGCATTGAGCTCGGAGTGGTACAGCATTGAGCACGGGGCGGCGCAGCATTGACCTCTGAGTATTGAGCTCGGAGCGGTACAGCATTGAGCTCGGGGCGGCACAGCATTGACCTCTGAGTATTGAGCTCGGAGCGGTACAGCATTGAACTCGGAGCGGTACAGCATTGAGCACGGGGAGACGCAGCTTTGATCTCGGAGCGGCACAGCATTGAGCTCGGGGCGGAACAGCATTGAGCACGGGGCGGCGGAGCATTGACCTCTGAGTATTGAGCTCGGAGCGGTACAGCATTGAGCTCGGGGCGGCACAGCATTGACCTCTGAGTATTGAGCTCGGAGCGGTACAGCATTGAACTCGGAGCGGTACAGCATTGAGCACGGGGAGACGCAGCTTTGATCTCGGAGCGGCACAGCATTGATCTCGGGGCGGAACAGCATTGAGCACGGGGCGGCGGAGCATTGACCTCTGAGTATTGAGCTCGGAGCGGTACAGCATTGAACTCGGAGCGGCACAGCATTGACCTCTGAGTATTGATCTCGGAGCGGCACAGCATTGAGCTCGGGGCGGCATAGCATTGAGCTCGGAGTGGTACAGCATTGAGCACGGGGCGGCGCAGCATTGACCTCTGAGTATTGAGCTCGGAGCGGTACAGCATTGAGCTCGGGGCGGCACAGCATTGACCTCTGAGTATTGAGCTCGGAGCGGTACAGCATTGAACTCGGAGCGGTACAGCATTGAGCACGGGGAGACGCAGCTTTGATCTCGGAGCGGCACAGCATTGAGCTCGGGGCGGAACAGCATTGAGCACGGGGCGGCGGAGCATTGACCTCTGAGTATTGAGCTCGGAGCGGCACAGCATTGAGCTCGGAGCGGCACAGCATTGAGCTCGGGGCGGCACAGCATTGAGCACGGGGCGACGCAGCTTTGATCTCGGAGCGGCACAGCATTGAGCTCGGGGCGGAACAGCATTGAGCACGGGGCGGCGGAGCATTGACCTCTGAGTATTGAGCTCGGAGCGGCACAGCATTGAGCACGGGGCGACGCAGCTTTGATCTCGGAGCGGCACATCATTGAGCTCGGAGCGGCACAGCATTGACCTCTGAGTATTGATCTCGGAGCGGCACAGCATTGAGCTCGGGGCGGCATAGCATTGAGCTCGGAGCGGCACAGCATTGAGCTCGGAGCGGCACAGCATTGAGCTCGGAGCGGTACAGCATTGAGCTCGGAGCGGCACAACATTGAGCTCGGAGCGGTACAGCATTGAGCACGGGGCGACGCAGCTTTGATCTCGGAGCGGCACAGCATTGAGCTCGGAGCGGTACAGCATTGAGCTCGGAGCGGCACAGCATTGAGCTCGGAGCGGTACAGCATTGAGCACGGGGCGACGCAGCTTTGATCTCGGAGCGGCACAGCATTGAGCTCGGGGCGGCATAGCATTGAGCTCGGAGCGGTACAGCATTGAACTCGGAGCGGCACAGCATTGACCTCTGAGTATTGATCTCGGAGCGGCACAGCATTGAGCTCGGGGCGGCATAGCATTGAGCTCGGAGCGGCACAGCATTGAGCTCGGAGCGGCACAGCATTGAGCTCGGAGCGGTACAGCATTGAGCTCGGAGCGGCACAACATTGAGCTCGGAGCGGTACAGCATTGAGCACGGGGCGACGCAGCTTTGATCTCGGAGCGGCACAGCATTGAGCTCGGAGCGGTACAGCATTGAGCTCGGAGCGGCACAGCATTGAGCTCGGAGCGGTACAGCATTGAGCACGGGGCGACGCAGCTTTGATCTCGGAGCGGCACAGCATTGAGCTCGGGGCGGCATAGCATTGAGCTCGGAGTGGTACAGCATTGAGCACGGGGCGGCGCAGCATTGACCTCTGAGTATTGAGCTCGGAGCGGTACAGCATTGAGCTCGGGGCGGCACAGCATTGACCTCTGAGTATTGAGCTCGGAGCGGTACAGCATTGAACTCGGAGCGGTACAGCATTGAGCACGGGGAGACGCAGCTTTGATCTCGGAGCGGCACAGCATTGAGCACGGGGCGGCGCAGCATTGAGCTCATAGCGGCACAGCATTGAGCTCGGGGCGGCACAGCATTGACCTCTGAGTATTGAGCTCGGAGCGGTACAGCATTGAACTCGGAGCGGCACAGCATTGACCTCTGAGTATTGATCTCGGAGCGGCACAGCATTGAGCTCGGGGCGGCATAGCATTGAGCTCGGAGTGGTACAGCATTGAGCACGGGGCGGCGCAGCATTGACCTCTGAGTATTGAGCTCGGAGCGGTACAGCATTGAGCTCGGGGCGGCACAGCATTGACCTCTGAGTATTGAGCTCGGAGCGGTACAGCATTGAACTCGGAGCGGTACAGCATTGAGCACGGGGAGACGCAGCTTTGATCTCGGAGCGGCACAGCATTGAGCTCGGGGCGGAACAGCATTGAGCACGGGGCGGCGGAGCATTGACCTCTGAGTATTGAGCTCGGAGCGGTACAGCATTGAGCTCGGGGCGGCACAGCATTGACCTCTGAGTATTGAGCTCGGAGCGGTACAGCATTGAACTCGGAGCGGTACAGCATTGAACTCGGAGCGGTACAGCATTGAGCACGGGGAGACGCAGCTTTGATCTCGGAGCGGCACAGCATTGAGCTCGGGGCGGAACAGCATTGAGCACGGGGCGGCGGAGCATTGACCTCTGAGTATTGAGCTCGGAGCGGCACAGCATTGAGCTCGGAGCGGCACAGCATTGAGCTCGGGGCGGCACAGCATTGAGCTCGGAGCGGCACAGCATTGAGCACGGGGCGACGCAGCTTTGATCTCGGAGCGGCACAGCATTGAGCTCGGAGCGGCACAGCATTGACCTCTGAGTATTGATCTCGGAGCGGCACAGCATTGAGCTCGGGGCGGCATAGCATTGAGCTCGGAGCGGCACAGCATTGAGCTCGGAGCGGCACAGCATTGAGCTCGGAGCGGTACAGCATTGAGCTCGGAGCGGCACAACATTGAGCTCGGAGCGGTACAGCATTGAGCACGGGGCGACGCAGCTTTGATCTCGGAGCGGCACAGCATTGAGCTCGGAGCGGTACAGCATTGAGCTCGGAGCGGCACAGCATTGAGCTCGGAGCGGTACAGCATTGAGCACGGGGCGACGCAGCTTTGATCTCGGAGCGGCACAGCATTGAGCTCGGGGCGGCATAGCATTGAGCTCGGAGTGGTACAGCATTGAGCACGGGGCGGCGCAGCATTGACCTCTGAGTATTGAGCTCGGAGCGGTACAGCATTGAGCTCGGGGCGGCACAGCATTGACCTCTGAGTATTGAGCTCGGAGCGGTACAGCATTGAACTCGGAGCGGTACAGCATTGAGCACGGGGAGACGCAGCTTTGATCTCGGAGCGGCACAGCATTGAGCACGGGGCGGCGCAGCATTGAGCTCATAGCGGCACAGCATTGAGCTCGGGGCGGCACAGCATTGACCTCTGAGTATTGAGCTCGGAGCGGTACAGCATTGAACTCGGAGCGGCACAGCATTGACCTCTGAGTATTGATCTCGGAGCGGCACAGCATTGAGCTCGGGGCGGCATAGCATTGAGCTCGGAGTGGTACAGCATTGAGCACGGGGCGGCGCAGCATTGACCTCTGAGTATTGAGCTCGGAGCGGTACAGCATTGAGCTCGGGGCGGCACAGCATTGACCTCTGAGTATTGAGCTCGGAGCGGTACAGCATTGAACTCGGAGCGGTACAGCATTGAGCACGGGGAGACGCAGCTTTGATCTCGGAGCGGCACAGCATTGAGCTCGGGGCGGAACAGCATTGAGCACGGGGCGGCGGAGCATTGACCTCTGAGTATTGAGCTCGGAGCGGTACAGCATTGAGCTCGGGGCGGCACAGCATTGAGCTCGGAGTGACATCATTGACCTCGGAGCATAAAGCTCGGAGCGGCACAGCATTGAGCTCGGAGCGGCACAGCATTGAGCTCGGGGCGGCACAGCATTGAGCTCGGAGCGGCACAGCATTGAGCACGGGGCGACGCAGCTTTGATCTCGGAGCGGCACAGCATTGAGCTCGGAGCGGCACAGCATTGAGCTCGGAGCGGTACAGCATTGAGCTCGGAGCGGCACAGCATTGAGCTCGGAGCGGCACAGCATTGAGCTCGGAGCGGAACAGCATTGAGCACGGGGCGGCGCAGCATTGACCTCTGAGTATTGAGCTCGGAACGGTACAGCATTGAACACGGGGCGACGCAGCTTTGATCTCGGAGCGGCACAGCATTGAGCTCGGGGCGGCGGCACAGCATTGAGCTCGGAGTGACACATCATTGAGCTCGAGGCGGCACAGCATTGAGCTCGGGGCGGAACAGCATTGAGCACGGGGCGGCGGAGCATTGACCTCTGAGTATTGAGCTCGGAGCGGTACAGCATTGAGCTCGGGGCGGCACAGCATTGAGCTCGGAGTGACATCATTGACCTCGGAGCATAAAGCTCGGAGCGGCACAGCATTGAGCTCGGAGCGGCACAGCATTGAGCTCGGGGCGGCACAGCATTGAGCTCGGAGCGGCACAGCATTGAGCACGGGGCGACGCAGCTTTGATCTCGGAGCGGCACAGCATTGAGCTCGGAGCGGCACAGCATTGAGCTCGGAGCGGTACAGCATTGAGCTCGGAGCGGCACAGCATTGAGCTCGGAGCGGCACAGCATTGAGCTCGGAGCGGAACAGCATTGAGCACGGGGCGGCGCAGCATTGACCTCTGAGTATTGAGCTCGGAACGGTACAGCATTGAACACGGGGCGACGCAGCTTTGATCTCGGAGCGGCACAGCATTGAGCTCGGGGCGGCGGCACAGCATTGAGCTCGGAGTGACACATCATTGAGCTCGAGGCGGCACAGCATTGAGCTCGGAGCGGCACAACATTGAGCTCGGAGCGGAACAGCATTGAGCTCGAGGCGGCACAGCATTGACCTCTGAGTAATGAGCTCGGAGCGGTACAGCATTGAGCTCGGGGCGGCACAGCATTGAGCTCGGAGTGACATCATTGACCTCGGAGCATAAAGCTCGGAGCGGCACAGCATTGAGCTCGGAGCGGTACAGCATTGAACTCGGAGCGGCACAGCATTGAGCTCGGAGCGGCACATCATTGAGCTCGGAGCGGCACAGCATTGAGCTCGGAGCGGCACAGCATTGAGCTCGGAGCGGCACAGCATTGAGCTCGGAGCGGCACAGCATTGAGCTCGGAGCGGCACAGCATTGAGCTCGGAGCGGCACATCATTGAGCTCGGAGCGGCACAGCATTGAGCTCGGAGCGGTACAGCATTGAGCACGGGGCCGCGCAGCTTTGAGCTCGGAGCGGTACAGCATTGAGCTCGGGGCGGCACAGCATTGAGCTCGGAGTGACATCATTGACCTCGGAGCATAAAGCTCGGAGCGGCACAGCATTGAGCTCGGAGCGGCACAGCATTGAGCTCGGGGCGGCACAGCATTGAGCTCGGAGCGGCACAGCATTGAGCACGGGGCGACGCAGCTTTGATCTCGGAGCGGCACAGCATTGAGCTCGGAGCGGCACAGCATTGAGCTCGGAGCGGTACAGCATTGAGCTCGGAGCGGCACAGCATTGAGCTCGGAGCGGCACAGCATTGAGCTCGGAGCGGTACAGCATTGAGCTCGGAGCGGCACAGCATTGAGCACGGGGCGACGCAGCTTTGATCTCGGAGCGGCACAGCATTGAGCTCGGAGCGGCACAGCATTGAGCTCGGAGCGGCACAGCATTGAGCTCGGAGCGGCACATCATTGAGCTCGGAGCGGCACAGCATTGAGCTCGGAGCGGTACAGCATTGAGCTCGGGGCGGCACAGCATTGACCTCTGAGTATTGAGCTCGGAGCGGTACAGCATTGAACTCGGAGCGGTACAGCATTGAGCACGGGGAGACGCAGCTTTGATCTCGGAGCGGCACAGCATTGAGCTCGGGGCGGAACAGCATTGAGCACGGGGCGGCGGAGCATTGACCTCTGAGTATTGAGCTCGGAGCGGTACAGCATTGAGCTCGGGGCGGCACAGCATTGAGCTCGGAGTGACATCATTGACCTCGGAGCATAAAGCTCGGAGCGGCACAGCATTGAGCTCGGAGCGGCACAGCATTGAGCTCGGGGCGGCACAGCATTGAGCTCGGAGCGGCACAGCATTGAGCTCGGAGCGGCACAGCATTGAGCTCGGAGCGGAACAGCATTGAGCACGGGGCGGCGCAGCATTGACCTCTGAGTATTGAGCTCGGAACGGTACAGCATTGAACACGGGGCGACGCAGCTTTGATCTCGGAGCGGCACAGCATTGAGCTCGGAGCGGCACAGCATTGAGCTCGGAGCGGCACAGCATTGAGCTCGGAGCGGCACAGCATTGAGCTCGGAGCGGCACATCATTGAGCTCGGAGCGGCACAGCATTGAGCTCGGAGCGGTACAGCATTGAGCACGGGGCCGCGCAGCTTTGAGCTCGGAGCGGTACAGCATTGAGCTCGGGGCGGCACAGCATTGAGCTCGGAGTGACATCATTGACCTCGGAGCATAAAGCTCGGAGCGGCACAGCATTGAGCTCGGAGCGGCACAGCATTGAGCTCGGGGCGGCACAGCATTGAGCTCGGAGCGGCACAGCATTGAGCACGGGGCGACGCAGCTTTGATCTCGGAGCGGCACAGCATTGAGCTCGGAGCGGCACAGCATTGAGCTCGGAGCGGTACAGCATTGAGCTCGGAGCGGCACAGCATTGAGCTCGGAGCGGCACAGCATTGAGCTCGGAGCGGTACAGCATTGAGCTCGGAGCGGCACAGCATTGAGCACGGGGCGACGCAGCTTTGATCTCGGAGCGGCACAGCATTGAGCTCGGAGCGGCACAGCATTGAGCTCGGAGCGGCACAGCATTGAGCTCGGAGCGGCACATCATTGAGCTCGGAGCGGCACAGCATTGAGCTCGGAGCGGTACAGCATTGAGCTCGGGGCGGCACAGCATTGACCTCTGAGTATTGAGCTCGGAGCGGTACAGCATTGAACTCGGAGCGGTACAGCATTGAGCACGGGGAGACGCAGCTTTGATCTCGGAGCGGCACAGCATTGAGCTCGGGGCGGAACAGCATTGAGCACGGGGCGGCGGAGCATTGACCTCTGAGTATTGAGCTCGGAGCGGTACAGCATTGAGCTCGGGGCGGCACAGCATTGAGCTCGGAGTGACATCATTGACCTCGGAGCATAAAGCTCGGAGCGGCACAGCATTGAGCTCGGAGCGGCACAGCATTGAGCTCGGGGCGGCACAGCATTGAGCTCGGAGCGGCACAGCATTGAGCACGGGGCGACGCAGCTTTGATCTCGGAGCGGCACAGCATTGAGCTCGGAGCGGCACAGCATTGAGCTCGGAGCGGTACAGCATTGAGCTCGGAGCGGCACAGCATTGAGCTCGGAGCGGCACAGCATTGAGCTCGGAGCGGAACAGCATTGAGCACGGGGCGGCGCAGCATTGACCTCTGAGTATTGAGCTCGGAACGGTACAGCATTGAACACGGGGCGACGCAGCTTTGATCTCGGAGCGGCACAGCATTGAGCTCGGGGCGGCGGCACAGCATTGAGCTCGGAGTGACACATCATTGAGCTCGAGGCGGCACAGCATTGAGCTCGGGGCGGAACAGCATTGAGCACGGGGCGGCGGAGCATTGACCTCTGAGTATTGAGCTCGGAGCGGTACAGCATTGAGCTCGGGGCGGCACAGCATTGAGCTCGGAGTGACATCATTGACCTCGGAGCATAAAGCTCGGAGCGGCACAGCATTGAGCTCGGAGCGGCACAGCATTGAGCTCGGGGCGGCACAGCATTGAGCTCGGAGCGGCACAGCATTGAGCACGGGGCGACGCAGCTTTGATCTCGGAGCGGCACAGCATTGAGCTCGGAGCGGCACAGCATTGAGCTCGGAGCGGTACAGCATTGAGCTCGGAGCGGCACAGCATTGAGCTCGGAGCGGCACAGCATTGAGCTCGGAGCGGAACAGCATTGAGCACGGGGCGGCGCAGCATTGACCTCTGAGTATTGAGCTCGGAACGGTACAGCATTGAACACGGGGCGACGCAGCTTTGATCTCGGAGCGGCACAGCATTGAGCTCGGGGCGGCGGCACAGCATTGAGCTCGGAGTGACACATCATTGAGCTCGAGGCGGCACAGCATTGAGCTCGGAGCGGCACAACATTGAGCTCGGAGCGGAACAGCATTGAGCTCGAGGCGGCACAGCATTGACCTCTGAGTAATGAGCTCGGAGCGGTACAGCATTGAGCTCGGGGCGGCACAGCATTGAGCTCGGAGTGACATCATTGACCTCGGAGCATAAAGCTCGGAGCGGCACAGCATTGAGCTCGGAGCGGTACAGCATTGAACTCGGAGCGGCACAGCATTGAGCTCGGAGCGGCACATCATTGAGCTCGGAGCGGCACAGCATTGAGCTCGGAGCGGCACAGCATTGAGCTCGGAGCGGCACAGCATTGAGCTCGGAGCGGCACAGCATTGAGCTCGGAGCGGCACAGCATTGAGCTCGGAGCGGCACATCATTGAGCTCGGAGCGGCACAGCATTGAGCTCGGAGCGGTACAGCATTGAGCACGGGGCCGCGCAGCTTTGAGCTCGGAGCGGTACAGCATTGAGCTCGGGGCGGCACAGCATTGAGCTCGGAGTGACATCATTGACCTCGGAGCATAATGCTCGGAGCGGCACAGCATTGAGCTCGGAGCGGCACAGCATTGAGCTCGGGGCGGCACAGCATTGAGCTCGGAGCGGCACAGCATTGAGCACGGGGCGACGCAGCTTTGATCTCGGAGCGGCACAGCATTGAGCTCGGAGCGGCACAGCATTGAGCTCGGAGCGGTACAGCATTGAGCTCGGAGCGGCACAGCATTGAGCTCGGAGCGGCACAGCATTGAGCTCGGAGCGGAACAGCATTGAGCACGGGGCGGCGCAGCATTGACCTCTGAGTATTGAGCTCGGAACGGTACAGCATTGAGCACGGGGCGACGCAGCTTTGATCTCGGAGCGGCACAGCATTGAGCTCGGAGCGGCACAGCATTGAGCTCGGAGCGGTACAGCATTGAGCTCGGAGCGGCACAGCATTGAGCTCGGAGCGGCACAGCATTGAGCTCGGAGCGGAACAGCATTGAGCACGGGGCGGCGCAGCATTGACCTCTGAGTATTGAGCTCGGAACGGTACAGCATTGAACACGGGGCGACGCAGCTTTGATCTCGGAGCGGCACAGCATTGAGCTCGGGGCGGCGGCACAGCATTGAGCTCGGAGTGACACATCATTGAGCTCGAGGCGGCACAGCATTGAGCTCGGAGCGGCACAACATTGAGCTCGGAGCGGAACAGCATTGAGCTCGAGGCGGCACAGCATTGACCTCTGAGTAATGAGCTCGGAGCGGTACAGCATTGAGCTCGGGGCGGCACAGCATTGAGCTCGGAGTGACATCATTGACCTCGGAGCATAAAGCTCGGAGCGGCACAGCATTGAGCTCGGAGCGGTACAGCATTGAACTCGGAGCGGCACAGCATTGAGCTCGGAGCGGCACATCATTGAGCTCGGAGCGGCACAGCATTGAGCTCGGAGCGGCACAGCATTGAGCTCGGAGCGGCACAGCATTGAGCTCGGAGCGGCACAGCATTGAGCTCGGAGCGGCACAGCATTGAACTCGGAGCGGCACAGCATTGAGCTCGGAGCGGCACATCATTGAGCTCGGAGCGGCACAGCATTGAGCTCATAGCGGCACAGCATTGAGCTCGGAGCGGCACAGCATTGAGCTCGGAGCGGCACAGCATTGAGCTCGGAGCGGTACAGCATTGAGCACGGGGCGGCGCAGCATTGACCTCTGAGTATTGAGCTCGGAGCGGTACAGCATTGAGCACGGGGCGGCGCAGCATTGACCTCTGAGTATTGAGCTCGGAGCGGTACAGCATTGAGCTCGGGGCGGCACAGCATTGACCTCTGAGTATTGAGCTCGGAGCTGCACAGCATTGAGCTCGGAGCGGCACAGCATTGAGCTCGGGGCGGCACAGCATTGACCTCTGAGTATTGAGCTCGGAGCGGTACAGCATTGAGCTCGGGACGGCACAGCATTGACCTCTGAGAATTGAGCTCGGAGCGGTACAGCATTGAGCTCGGGGCGGCACAGCATTGACCTCTGAGTATTGAGCTCGGAGCGGTACAGCATTGAACTCGGAGCGGCACAGCATTGAGCTCGGAGCGGCACATCATTGAGCTCGGAGCGGCACAGCATTGAGCTCGGAGCGGCACAGCATTGAGCTCGGAGCGGCACATCATTGAGCTCGGAGCGGCACAGCATTGAGCTCGGAGCGGTACAGCATTGAGCACGGGGCCGCGCAGCTTTGAGCTCGGAGCGGCACAGCATTGAGCTGGGAGCGGCACAGCATTGAGCTCGGAGCAGCACAGCATTGAGCTCGGAGCGGCACAGCATTGAGCTCGGAGCGGAACAGCATTGAGCTCGGGGTGGCACAGCATTGACCTCTGAGTATTGAGCTCGGAGCGGTACAGCATTGAGCTCGGGGCGGCACAGCATTGAGCTCGGAGTGACATCATTGACCTCGGAGCATAAAGCTCGGAGCGGTACAGCATTCAGCTCGGAGCGGCACAACATTGAGCTCGGAGCTGCACAGCATTGAGCTCGGAGCGGCACAGCATTGAGCTCGGAGCGGCACAGCATTGAGCTCGGAGCTGCACAGCATTGAGCTCGGAGCGGCACAGCATTGAGCTCGGAGCGGCACAGCATTGAGCTCGGGGAGGCACAGCATTGAGCTCGGAGCGGTACAGGTTCCAAGAAAAATACAAATGTCTCGTAACAACTTTATGTGTTCCTGAAAAACTTTATGGGTTCTAGAAAAACTTTATGAGTTCCATGAAAAACGAAAAAGTCACGTAAAAACTTTATGGGTCCCAGAAAAACTTTTTGGGTTCGTGAAAAACTTTTTGGGTTCCATGAAATGTATTATTTATCTCATATCTCGTTACAACTGATGTATGCGGCTAGTTTCTTTGAAAATAAGATTCCATTTCCTGTATAATGCCCTAATTTTTGGACTGTCTGTTCGTGAAAGGTTTTCTCCATTCAATTTCGGCGCTTCTTGGGGAATTCGGTATTATTAGGGTGTCCCAAAAGTCTTGTCGCCGTTTTTCTTTTTATTATTTTAAGAGAACCGTAGGTCGCAATATCTCTCACTCGTTGTTAATAAGTGCAAGTACTCCTGCACTAATTTATTCGACTTCGATTAGATCATGAGATTGCCTGATGATGAAACAATAATATAAAATGTTATTCGACCTTGTTTTAAAATATTCATAAAACAGAGGCGGTTGACATTCCGAAGCCCAAACAAATACCAAAGTAGTAGTAGGAATCAGACTTTTTAATGCAATTTTCGAACTAAAAATATCACTTGAGAACTCAGAAATAATCAAGAATATGTAAAAAATCATGACCATTTTTCAGGTCGATTTTTGAGTTATCTATTTTTACCCCCTTCGATTGCGCTCTAATGTTAATTTTTCAACGTTTTGATTTATTTGTAAATATTTTGATCGATTTCCGGAATCAAATTCGAAAATTTTTAGAATAATGTGTGGGAAATGGCAAGTTTCATAGTGATGATGCAATTCGAGAAGGGAAGTCGAAATGGTGCGCATATTGAGTATGGATCACTTCCTATTTGTGGCAAACATTAAACTGATTTTTATCTATTCAAAAAAAAGGAGAACGGATTTTTTGAACGAAAACTGAACGTGGGTGTTTTTAGTGTGGTCAGTTCTACATACCGTAGCTCCTCGGAATTGTAATGATTTCACTGGCTCAAGTATTGAAACAGAAGGTCAATAGTTAATTCATCAATCGCCGCTGAGCAGGATTCGATTACGCTCTTTACAGGTGAAAAAATATTTTTCAAAAAAAAACGACAGGACTTTTGGGACACCCCAATAGGAGAGGATATTAAAGCGAGTTATGGCTCTTTTAGTGAGGCAATTTTGGTAGTAAATTTCGAAGCGTCCCTACTTTGACCTACCTATACTCAGAGACGAGACATGATATCAAAAATCTGCAAACGCAGTTTGATAGAGCATCATTCGAAGTACTTAAGGTTCGCTTTTCAGCGGAATCGGGGTAACTTTGTTCTATGTCCTCAGGGCTCTCGAAACTCTGGCGATTCCTCTCATATGCTATTTCTAGGGCATGATACAGGAAATGGAATCTTATTTGTCAAAAAAACTAGCCGGATACATCAGTTGTAACGAGATATGAGATACATAATGCATTTCATGGAACCCAAAAAGTTTTTCACGAACCCAAAAAGTTTTTCTGGGACCCATAAAGTTTTTACGTGACATTTTCGTTTTTCATGGAACCCATAAAGTTTTTCAGGAACCCATAAAGTTGTTACGAGATATTTGTATTTTTCTTGGAACCCATAAAGTTTTTCTGGAACCCATAAACTTTCGAGGAACCCATAAAGTTTCAGAAACCCCATAAACCCGTACAGAGCCGAATAATGCATATTCTGCGTATTACAACTATCATTGATGTCCCGCGAGCTCATCCTGTATGTTTGGATGCTTACTATTGCTATGGGGTAAGAATAATTCTTTGATTGAGACACTTACCATACTTTTGTTACTTCAAAGTTCTGTTGTCACGCATCCCACAAATAATATCGATGTCTCTTTCCTGACAGAGGTGGCACCCCCGGGAGGGGTCACGTTTGCCCGGTTCACCACTACTATGAGTAAGTCTGGGAACGAGTTTGAGTGCAAGAAACGTGGTGGGAAAGAGGCTCGAATCTTTACACAAACACACAAATAGACAGTGAGTGATGGCGAGTATCCCCGAGGGGGAAATGAGTCATTGCAATTGGAATGAGAGAAGGATCAGGAGAGTGTGCAGAAGGTCATTGGGAGTAGATCACACGTAGGTCAGTCGAAGGGCTGGAGAGTTCCTGCGAATATCGATTTTCCCGTCAATTTCTTGACCCTTTCTTAGTTGAATCCATACCGAGTTGATGTGAAATCTTGCAGGATTCAGAGTTCTGGGTAACCTAACGCTAATCAGTCCAGTCAAGAGTTAGATGAATGGAATACCTCTTGAGCACGGCCTCTCTCTTCTTTCTTCCAAATCCGAACCCTCCGAATCCTCCTCCTCCACATCCGCAGCCCCTTCCCATGCACATAGGCATACAGACGGGCATACAGCATCCGCAGCACGAGCCCATCCCTCCGAACCCCCCGCCCATCATGCCCATCCCTCCACCGAGGAACTGAAGATAAAGATGAAGAAAAAAATCGGATAACTTTCCTTCGATTATAATATATCTAGCTGTAGCTACTAGATTTTTCAAATCTTCGTCGGGATACAGGGACAAGGCTATTTGCACTAGCTTCTGTTTTGCTACCGATAACTTATGACAAAAATAGAAACCCAAGAGACGAAGGAATGTAACATCTGTTTCCAGCAATCTCATTAATCAGAATCCCTACTAGCCAGCTCATCTCACCATCGGGGGCGGGATGCCGATACCCATTCCCATTCCCATCCCGTATCCTCCTCCACAGCACATGGGAGGGATGATGGGCGCGCAGCATCCGCCTCCGAAGCCGCCGAATTGTCGTTTGGCACGGATGTGAGAGAGGGAGGAGGAGGTGCGGACGGCCAGGCGTGTGGAGGTCTGAAGATGGATTGAAATGTGATCATTCGCTAGATCGCAGATGTGATTCAGGGAGTGCAACACTGATGTGTTTATTTAGGGGTGTTCCACTATGATCAGAATCCACTCAGAGATGAGTCAATAAAACCACAATAGACAATCAGGAAAAATGTGAGCGTAAAGTAGATTGATTAGAAGAGTGATTACTGAGATAATTAATGTGGTAAACTTTAGCTATTCTGGACTGAATCAAGATGTGATAATCGAAACCAATTCGGAAATTTTGCATCATCCTCACCTCATTCTTCGCGTCAACTGCCGCAACAGCATGGCTAGCCGATAGGAGTAGGATTAATGTAAGCATAGCTGAGACTGGACTGCTGGGTTGAGCATTGCTCTGCTCTTATATCGAGGACCCGATCCTCCTCCTCCTCCTCCTATTCCAAACTCGATGAGCGCGCGGCTCGCGTGTTTTCATTGGGAAGTTTGCACTGTGTGGCGGCTCTTGAAGGCTACTCCATACAAAGGAAGAGAAGGAAAGAAGGAGGAGGATGAAGAGGGGGGGATACCGGTAGATGGACTGTGCCAATGAGACGAGGGAAGAGACCATGAGATCGGTATGAGTAATCGACGGTCGGCACGTTGGCTAGACAGTACGAGTGCTTGCTCACTAAAAATCCCATCATCTAGTCCATGCCTCATCTCCCTTTATGAGATGTGCGAAACTCAATCAATTCTTGACCATTCTTCCAGAGATTCCTATACAACAATAAACGACTGATTTTCGAGATTTCCATCCTTGGATATCGGTGGGTAAAGATAACAATCATTTTCCTTCGGTTGATTGTATGAATAATTCTCATGAAATGGTTTTCATGCCGTTTAATCTCTCTGATGTCTCTTCCTGTTGGCTGATGAACTGATCAAACTGAAGAAAGAGATGATCAGAGTGTGCTCTAAGCTCTTCTGCTCTCTCAAGCCTCCGGTCATTCCGACTACTTCCTCAACAATTCCATCATTGACTTTTGGAGTTGAATTTTGACACATTTATCAAGAGTAGGCCATGTATAGCTGGCTACTTCTTTCTTGAATCGGGAACATAGGACAGATCCGATAGTTTGATTGAATATGAATTGAATTCAAATATTAATATTTATGCCTCTTCAGCTGCATAATCTCTGAGTAGCCGCCATACCCACTCTGTGCCTGGATGAATAGAAAGCACACTTACGCTCAAGCACTCGGTACTGAAGTACATCGCGCACCATGATATTCCAATCATGCCAACTTCTGAATGTTACTTCAGTTCCCAAAGGGGGATAGTTCCTCTCTCTCTCTCTCTCTCTCTCTGCCCTCATCTCCCTTCAGAAATCTTGCGTAAGTGCACTCACTCTCTCTGAATGGCAGCGAGTTCACAAACAGAGAAATTGCTCGCCGGTCAAGTTTACTCCCGACGGACAAACAGTACAAACACACCCTCACGATTTCGACCCCTCAGGGGATGATGAGAAGGGGCAGTACTTTCATGTCTGGGAGTTATGAGAATGAGAGTTTCACTGTGTGTATCGAAGGCATTTATTGGAGGAAAGGATGACGGATACGGTAGGAATGGAGACAGGGATATGGTAGTCTTCCCGACAGGAATCGCTGTAGATGAATGATAGACACATCATCATCCGTTAGCCTCAGGGTGTAACCAGTTAGTCAACTCTTCATCGTTGTATGCTTGAAGAGATGCTTGGCGTGTGACCCGTGTTCACTCCTTCTGATTAACAACTCTCCTCTGTTGGTACAGGGGGAGGGGCGGGGAGAGGGGCAAAGACAACCGGTCGAGGGGAGGGGAGGAGGGAGGAGGGGGGGGGGGGGGGGGCAAAGCTGAGGAAGGCACAAGTCATAGTATAGACGAGCGTCGAGTGAGCACAAACGACCATCATGAAGGGAATTACAGCTGTGATGCTGTTGCTGCCTCTTGTAAGTTCATTTCTTAATGATGATCTAATCGTACAGTCTTTTGATTCCAAGCTCTGTTCGTCAAATGTCCTTCCATACGTGCATCCGCCGCTACACTTCGAAGAAAAATTGAAACATGCCGCATTTGTATCCCAAATTGCTGAGCAATTGCATCTGCGATATCTAGAAATTCATCGTCATTAGCATTCCCTTGCTGCAATTGATTCCGGAATTCCAATAGTCCGAACAAAGGGTTTTCCCAATCTAACCAAATTCCAATAACACCCCTTGTTCGATACATAAATTCCAATATCTTATTGGAATTCCAATAAGGAACGGACAATCATTTCGAGAGTGAGAGATGGATTAGAGCTGTCATTCAATTCCATTAGCTTATTGGAAATCCTTAAGAATGCGATTCCAATAAGCGACCGCGTTATTTTCCCCACTATTGGAAATGAGTGGGCCAAGGGGGTCCATTCCAATAACGTTTCAATTCCAATAAGGGAACCCTAATCGTCATATGCTCATTTTATTCACAGAAGTTATGAGTAACTCGCGATCATTATGTTAAATATCATGTGCTGAGTAGTTCAGTAGTGTCATATCAGTAAAGAAGTGTTAAATATAAATTTCTATATCCGATCATCTGATATTCTCTGTTTTTTAGTGTCTTACGAACATGCTCAAACATGCTTCTTCAGTAATAAAAATTTTTTCAGCGGCATTTGATTTTTTTGTTGCAACATTTATTTTTCTCCAAAACGTGGATATGCATTTTTCCTAGGTCTTTTGCATCATGAAACCTTTTGACAATTATTCAGAACATGGACAGATGTGTCACTGAAGAGTAGAATCATCGGAAGTGTTAGTCCTGTTCTCCATCTCTTGTTTCGAGTGTCTATCGATGATTCTTGCAGGTTCTCAGTTCCCCGGTGTCTCTCCGATCGAAGAGACAAGAGTGCGGTACAGCAGGAGTCTGTGGCGTCACCTGTTGTGTCTCCATCGTGAGTCCTCCCTCCTACCTCCCCTCCCCCTATCCCTATCCTTCCTACCCTTCCTATCCATCCTATCCCTCCTATCCCTACTACCTTCCTCACCCTCCTCCTCCTCCTGTCTCCCTCACCTCCCATGCTAACCCCTCTTCCTCCTTCTATTCCTACTCCTCCCACTACCCGCATCCCCTCACGATTCTCTTCCCATTCCAGAGAATCACCCACTCCTCCTGCCCGGCATGTCTCCCTCCCCCCTCCCTCGACCATTCTTGTCCCTGTCCCTCCTCCTCCATCCCAGCCCAAGCCCCCTCTCCCTCCTGCACTCCATGTCCTCAGTTCTGCCCGTGCGACCCGGTCGTCCTCCCCGTTCCTCCCCCCGCCCCCGTCTGCCTCCCCTGCCCCGCCCCTCCCGCCTGCAGCCCCTGCGCTGCAGCACCTGCAGCACCCACGACCCTCTCCGGTGTCCTCACCATCCCCTTCGAGATCCAGATCGAGCCAGTCCAAGCTCAGTCCAACCAAGCATGCTCGCCCTGCCCACAAGTGCCCCAGTGCCCTCCCTGTCAGTCCCCTCCGGCCCTCCTCCCCCCTCCCCCTCCTCCCGCCTACCTCCCCGCTCCTCCCCAATTCCTCGAGCCGCTATGCCCTCCGTGCGCCCCCGGCGTCCCCTGCGACCCGTGCAGCCCAGGTTAGTGAGGAGATGCTGCAGTTGCAGCACCAATTATACTAAGCTGCAGGTTAGAAGTAAAGATTGTTGCTGTAGATGATCTATCCAATTTTCACTGAACAAATTCTCAAATGAATATCTCTCTGAAGTATACTAACCTCCTCATCCTCCCTTCCAGACCTTCCCTACGCTTATCCCTCTGCAGCAGCCGCAGCTCCTCCTATCTACATCGTGCAGCAGGCACCAACGGTGAGCAGATGCTGCAGACTCACAATATGCCAATTTTTCTGTGACTTCAGAAGGCGCTAGCTGAGCATAGAATACGATAGGCCTTCTAGCAGAAGCCACCGCTTGTGTTCGATTTATAGAAAGACGTCGCTAGATGACAATAAACTCCCTCGTCTTGATAGCACTTTGATTCTTAGTAAAGAACGAGGAATGATGCCATGTAATTGCCTTTCCAATCAAAGATATGCAGGTCCGAAGAGATGACCAACAGTAGATGACCAATAAATAATTTTTTTTTTAATCAGTTCCCCACATCATGTGCTCCCTCGTGTCAACCGTCATGTCAACCCGCCTGCCAGGCACAGCCTGCTGCTTACGCCGTCCAGTACGGGTAAGGGTAGAGACCACAGGGTGATAATTAAAATCGACGGCACGGACTCAATAGTATGCGCGTTGTGTTGGTCTCGATCTGAACAACATTTTTCCTCTCTAGAGTTTGTCTCTATCTCATCTCTCAGCCGAGTTATCCCCCGAAAACCACTCGCGCGCAGCAAGGGAAAGGAGAGAGAAATGAGGCGAGAGAGAAAAGGGGCGGAGCCTCTCTCGCCTGTGTCTCTCTCCCTCCCCCCGCTCTCTCGCACCGCTCCTCCCGCGCTCGGCCGGCAATTCGGAGAAAAATCTTGAAATTCCTCTAAAATACAAATGAAGTAAAGGGCAGGTGCGCAACTGGGTACGATCACTAGAAACCCTTCAAATCGATACTCTGGACCATAAATCGTCAATTTTGCCCTACTTAAAGTTGACCGATCAAGCTGCGCCTCACGTCATTTGTGCAGGATCCTTAAACCTACAGAAAACGCTTTTGATCGTTTGATTTGATTGCGAACCCGACTTGCCGGACCTCTTGCGGATTTTTGGCAACTCTCTATCCCCTCCAAGTGGACGGAGCCTGTGGTCTCTAGGTAAGGGAGACTTTACAGAAGTTGCATAGCAAAAGGACATGAAAGACGCGCAAAAGTGCTTCTGAAAAAACATTCATGTGCACTCACAAACGATATGTATTTTGCCTTCTTTGAACGTTGGATCAAAGATATGAGAAAAAGAGTTGGTCCATTCCAGGCAAGCTACGATGCCATGCGCCCAAGACATGTGCATCTGCACTCCGGGCTATGTCAAGTGTGCCGAGCAGACTTGTTGTATGAGATACAGAAGGAACACTTCGAAGAAGAGCAGAAAGTAGAGAGATGAGACAAGAGATATCTGTATACTATGGTTCCCGAGAGATTGTATTAATATTATTGCGATATTATTGTAAATAAATGAAGGTTAATCTGAGTAGTTCGAAAATTGGCGACAAATCACTCTACTCATTGGTTTCATTCCGAAAATGCGAGATGAATTGTAGTGAAGGAAATCGTTTAACGTGTGTGCGTGTCTGATTCAGATCCGCTCCCGTTCAATGAATCAGATTGGAGAAGGAGACGGATTATGTCCATGTATACCGTCAAGCGGGAGCAAAATGAACCATTTGCTATATTTTAGGGTATTTTAGTATAAAACACTATCAAGGCCCGCAAACGTGCGAGAGTAAACGAAAAGTCGCAATTTTTCGAGTTTGGACCTTTCTAGTTATTGCCAAGAAGGTGCAGCAAGGAAATTTTGATTGCACATTTCTAAACATCTAAAATCGGAAAAATGTTTTATGGAAGTTTTGTGGCAGGCAAGCGCGATGTACATGAATAGTATTCAAACGTCGACTGGAGAGCCACCCCATTATCCATGACCTCTTCCAACCCCGATGATTCAGGAGAGTCCTCCCCTCCCTTACTCTGCCATAATTCGATCACTAATGTACTTATGATCTCGTCGCGCCTCGGGCGTAGATTATTATTATTATTATTCCTTAACATCGCGCTTGCCTGCCACAAAACTTCCATAAAACGTTTTTTTTCTTCGATTTTTTATGTTTAGAAATGCACAATCAAAATTTCCTCGCTGCACCTTCTTGGCAATCACTAGAAAGGCCTAAATCCGAAAAATTGCGACTTTTCGTTTACTCGTTCAAGTAGTGTCGATATTGACATCGTAAGATCTCGTATTTCTTACACAAAATGTTGCTCAATTGGCTTCCTGATTTTCTATCGCACGGGATACAAATTCATCCGACACGTCTCAATTCGTCAGGTTTCCTCAAAAAGGGGCATCGTTTCGTCTAACTGCCATTCAGAACCCCTTCCCGCCTCTCCATAATTGTCCTTTCTATCGCCTTTTTCATTCGTGCAGATTCTTTTTCTATACAGAACAACCCGAAAAAGTAGCTCGAAGCGTTCTCGAAATTGAGTTTTTTTTTCGCTGGAAACGTCGATGAACTCGCGCTAAACTCCAGTTTATGGCCACTACGAGTTCACTGCTCAATTTTCACCCAGGCCGTCTCGGATTTCGAGAGCAAGCTCATTCATGTTCTCCCCTTTCGTCTCTTTACCCTCCCCTCCCCCCCTCCTCCTTCCACCTCAGTGCACATATCTACATCGACCTCTGATTCACATCAGATTTCAGACTTTCGAGAGGCTTTAGCAGGACGAAATGCGTCCACGACTCAAGGGTAGTCATAGTCTCCCATCTCATCTCCCATTCTTCTTTCCACTTTCCCCTTTTTCACTTCTCCCTCCTTCATCTCCATAGATTCCTTCTCTCCCTCATCATTTGTCGCTCATCTCACGAAAGAAAGGTCTGGAGACCAAAGAACCGTATTTTCACTATACATTCTTGCTCGGATTTAGCTATTAGCCACCATTTCCGATTTGCTAAATGAAGGAAATGCAAAGCGACAATTCGGATCTTTTCTGTCTAGTCTAACCAGTGAGACATACAAGACTTACATGTTAGTCGAACTTCAAAGCAAAACATCTCGTACTGGCTGTATTTTTGACGGATTCCTCCTCATTCTCGAGTCTTTCTTGTCTCCTATCTCTAGGAGTGAGTCTTCTCCCCATTGTCCCCTCCCTCCTCCTCCTCCCTCCTCCCTCCATCCCCTCTTCTCACTCTCTTTTCCTCTACCACCATCACTTCTTGAGGTCATTTCACATGGATAATCCATCTCCCCTCGTTTCAATTCGAGTCAATTCCCGAGACTTTGATTCCCCTCCCCCCCCCCCCTCCTCCTCTCCCTGTCCAATCCTCGATTCACTGATTCTTCTGTTTCAACAGGCGCTTCTACAGAGAAATGCCGTAGTTCTAGCGATCACGCACGATTATTCCTCCTTCCCCATCTCCAATCTGGTAGATTTCCCTCGTGTGAGAGCACCAATCCCGCACTGAATTACAAGACCAATGAGAGCTTCCATAAAATCGTGCAGGTATGCCTTGATTATTAGAAAATATTGATAATTTCAGCTTATAATATCCAATCTAGCGCTGCACATTTTCCCCAGTTTTCCGTTCCAAAACCCTTCATTGCCCCCTCCTCTTGACCTACTCTTCCTCTCGAGATGATAACTTATTACTGCTTTTTCTCACTTTCGATTTCCGAATGCAATTACTGAGGTGACGTAGTTGCCAATTGTCTCATGTGCACCCATCGACAGAATTGATCCCATCGCTTCCTCTTTCCACCTCCCCCTCCCCCCTCCTTCCCCCCATCCTCTTCATCCCTTCTCCATCACTCCAAATCCTCTCAATACTACACAGTTCTCCTTTCCCATCTCTTTTTGCCCATCTCTTCCGTGTAAAAGAGTCTCAAGTTTGCACTCTCATCTATATACCCCGTCTCTCCTCTATTTCAACCCGCCCGAGGTCCCGTTTCTTCCCCCGGCTCTGTCCCCCGAGACAGAATTGCATTGAATTTTCGAAGAGGTCTCCTTGTCTTTATATTGTCAACTTCTTTGTCTTCTGTCATTACAAAGTAAAATCTGAATCTTTTGGCTGAATCATAAGGCACCAAAACCCAAGCAAAATAACCTGTTCTGCATCAATTCTATTGTGATTCACCCTTTTCGGAATCCTTATCGCTTCTCGATAATATTACCTCATCATTCTTCTTCTTCTTTCAGAATGCGCAATGAGAGGAATCTCCTCTACATCCTCTGCACTCTTTGTGCGTGCATTCTCTTCTTCCTCTTCCTATCACCGCAACGGGGAATCGACAAGTAAGTGACCTACTCAAGGAGTACGGTAGTCGAATTGATTGATCATTTGAACATCATGTTGTGCAATTGCTGCTGTATCTCGAAACGCTGGATTGGTCCGATACTGAACAGCCCTTTGCTTGTCCAGCTGCCTCGATTGATTCGTTTCTCTTTTCAGAAGTCGGATATTGGAGTATTTGAGGGAGACACAAAAGGGAGAGGAGGGAGGAGAGAGAGGAGGAGAAGGAAGAGAGAAGGGAGAAGAGAGGGAGCATGTGCACAAGGATGATGAGCATGTTGCGATGGTGAGGGGTTTAGCCAATTATTGTTTGACAAAATATTAGTTTGGTCAGAAAGTTTTTGCCGATTTCAGACATCATGTTTGCACCCAGATATTTTCCTTGTCTCGAAACCTTACCCCATATCCTTAGAACACTATGTGGGGGCAGGGTCGACTAATACTTGCACAGGTTTAAAGAAGTACTGTCAGCAAAGACATCTAGTGACTCCTACCACGATTTGCCGGATCATACTACTGCGTTTAGCTAGGACATGACCATGTCCCTGCTAAACATAGTAGTGAAGGGGGCGGGTCCATTCCTTAGTGAGAGAGGAATCCTCCCTTGATCTACCCGTCTCTGCCCTCTGACTTGACCTTTGCCCCCTCTCCCTACGGTCTCTGGTCTCTCTGCCGCTCTAGCCTCTCGTAAAAAGGATGACAGGGAAGGGCCGAAAAGTGGCGGAGGGAGAGAGGGTGCGCTGCGCAATCTCTCGGAGACATTTAGCAGCCCTTTCCCTGATCATCTTGCAAACTGCGCGCGCCCATAACTCGGTCCAAAATAGACATAAGACCTTCAAATTTTGGATTTCCATCATGGTTCAAGGGATCGATCAGGCTATCGTGTCAGCTTCCCTGACTAAATATTGCTGCCACTCCTCCTTTAAATCCGGTGCCGCTGGCTAAGTATGGTAAAAATCGAGATCTAACCAACTGATATTTTTTATTGAATATTCAGATTTTTTCGGAGCAGCTATTCTTTACATGGGAATTTTTCTGTGGAGCGACACACTGTTCGGAGAGAAGCCCGGTCCATGTTCTCTATAATAGCTGGAGCGGAATAGTCTTCGATTCATAATGGCCATCGTACTTCGCTTGTGCTATCCGTTTCTACCATATCTTGAACGAAGGTTCACCATTGAACGCCGACCCAATGAAATGACACAGTGATGGTCGATTGCGTGTTGTTTGATCAATCATTGAGCCTCGCTTACTGATAGGACAGATCTCAGATAGTTTGCGCTAAAAGGAGTACAAAAGCTCATACATTATGGAAGAAAGTGGACTGATACTTCAAATACTAAATAAGAGAGAGGTCAGAATCTTCATGTGTCAAAATCAGCAAAAAAATCTTTCTGACCAACTTTATAAATTCAAAAAACAAAAATAGTTTCAAAATTCTGTAGATTCTTGCGTTGAACAGAAATGTAAAAAATTTTGGAGGAAATTGCGGCAACTTGCACTTCTGAAAGGAAAATTGTGCGTTGAAAGTGAAGATAGAGTCATGACATGAGTCCGATGCTGAAACACCCGATCGATTGTAATTCTTTCCCAGATCGATCACTCATCTCGCATCCAACGTCAGTTCTATCCCCGTCGTCAGAACATGTCCTCGTGTCCTCCTCTCTTCGGGCGGGTCGGAATATTTGTCGCCTACGTCAAGAGCAGCATGGAAACGTACGAGTTGTTTTTATTATTTTTTAAAGATTCCGATTGATGGATTGTCGATATTTCACAATACCTTTATTAGCAACTTGCAAACTGCCTCCAATTTCCTGTCACTAACTCTAAACTTGAAAACATTTCCAAAGAAGTCACAATAACACAGCTTTCAGTCACTACGCAGTCGCTCAACGATCGCTCGAGTGCTACATGAAGTCAGTGAACTACACGATATACATGGTGGATCTGGATAATGATGAGAGGGTCAAACACGCCTGTTACAAGAACAAACAGGTTTGTCCATTCGCTTTATTTACTCTTTTTTCGATTGGTTATAATACAAAATGCGACAAAGATGCTTCGTCGATTCAACGAAACATCTAGCGTCTGAACCGCAATGCATGAATATTTTTTAAATCAATTTTGGTAATTTCATGCAACGTGTATTCCCCCATTCAGCTCTTCTTCCGCAAGCACTGTGCCGCCTCAGTCTATCTGAAGGAAGTTGACTGGATGCTCATTCTGGATGCAGACACGGCTATCGTCAATCCCAATCACTGCATTGGTCAGCCACTTTTTGTTCAGTTTCCATGGGAACTCATTTTATCTAAAAAGGTTAATCAAAATGATACGAAAAACTGCGAAACCCAACGGAAGGAAATGTACCGAATCTGCTCAAGAATTCAGAAACTGCGTTAGAAACAACAGCGAAACTCGGAAAAGGCATTGCCACATCTGGCTTTGCGTATCTAGGCAACTGAGTTAGAGCGAGTCAACAGCTATTTTTGAAAATCAATATTAAAATGTATTTTCAGAAGAATGGATCGACACCCGCGCCGATCTCGTCTTCTACGAGCGATATTTCAACTGGGAAATTGCTTCCGGAAACTATCTGGTAATTTCCAAAATAATTTATCTTATAAAAATATAATTTAGGCGAAAAACACGGAATTCTCTCGTGGTTTCCTCAAGAAGTGGGCTGATTGGGAGTTCATCCAACCACAGAATTGGAACGGAGCCGATAACGGAGTATTGCAGGTTGATTTCATTGTTTCTATCATTCGAAAACGAGGGAGATGAAAAAGTAAACTTGAGTGCTTCATGTGACTTCTCACTTAGTTGTGAAGACGAGAACTAAAATACTAAAAGGTTCGTTGCCACTTCAGATCCACATTCTCGAAGCCGTTCTTCCCTCTGCAGTGCAGGAGATTCGAATCTGCGATGAGATCTGGCATAAGGTGACCTGAATTCGTGACCATTCAGCTAGTTTTCTAGTAGAGCAACAAGACGGTAGATTGTTGAATGCATAAATTTAACTAATTAAATAATTAACCGTTTACTTAATTAAGGGCACAGACTACGACACCTACATGGCATTCGTCACTTGCTGCAAGGTTAGTATTTTTCAAATTTAATTTAATCATTATTCGCCTTCCACTATAGATGGCACTAGGCGCGACGAGACTCTGGCCGGGCAAAGTGAGGATATACAGAAGAGCGCATGGATGGGTGAGATACTCTATTTATTCTCCTCATAATTCTGGAAAAAATTCGGAACAAATATGAGAATACTGCCGACGATACTTCAAATATTTTGCAGAAATAAAGTGGAGTAGACCGTAATCCGATCGCAAATAAAATTCTCTAAAAATGATTGTCGAACATTTAGTTTTTGAATTTTATTATAGTTATCATACCATTCAATTTCAGCTGTTTAACGAAACTTTCGAACGTTTCTGAAACTTTCCAAACTTTCAAGCTGAGTGTGCGCTTCCAAGCCATTTTGGCCAAATTTGCTTCTTTTTATAATTTTCTCCATGCTCGATTTGTTCAAAGTCGCGAGTAATTAAGCGCAATACTCAATATTCATTGCGATAGAAGCTCGAGAAAATTTCAATGAAAATTGAGCGTTATCGCACTCGCCATATTGGAAGAGTGGGTAAATGCCGGTTTCTTTCAACGGCTCTCCTTCCAACCGACTGTGCTGTCAGTCGTTTCTCCTTTCTTTCCAATCTTTTTGCGCCCTTTGTATCGCTAATTGTATTAGTATTTTGTTTCACAATGGTAACTGGTACTCAGGGAACGCTACGATGTCGAATTTATCGAGCCCACGCCGTTCGGACGCTCGATATTGGGCGGTCAGTTAGAGAAGCCTTCTCCCTTTCAATCGTGGTTGCTTTGTAGAGCCTCAATTAGCGTTCTCGTACTCATTTCCTACAATTCAAAGTGATTCCGCAGGCTCGGTCGGTCGGATGAATCGCCTTTCGTTGGGAATCGGCGGCCGCCGCCTCGAGGTCAGTGTTTTCTCACTTTACGAACTTACAATGAGCGATGTTGGCTTAGGTTAGGCTGTGCTCTGTTACTTTGAGAGGCGAACTATTGATTGTTGCCTTGACCATCTTTTTAAAGCTAAACTTGATTTATATCTGCCGAAAATTGCGAGTAAAGGGTCAGGTTCATGGCTTTGATACAGATTTGATCAATTGAAAGCTAGTTTTTAATTTAAAAGATCGTTTGTGAGTAGATACTACTGCTAATTATTTACACTGAGGTGCGGAACGTCGGTCGATCGATGTCTATTCAGAATGGCTCTCTATTCGGTCGGTGGCTCTCCTCAACCCTCCCAATCCGTGCTTGTTTCTCCATAATGAAAGGTGCGAATAGCTTTATTATCTTTAATATTATTGGCAAAAAGGTATACATGTTATACGATACTATAGTAGCATCAACGTTAAATACCGTAATCGACTGCTTACACAGTATAATCGTAGTCGTGACCATTTATACAAAATAATGTTCTAAATGATCATAGACAATAAACGTGATATTCCAGATGACCTACCCGAAGTCGCCACTCGGTTCGTTGGCTTCTCTTGCACTCACATCGAATCAGGTTGGTTCTTCCTATATTTATCTAGTTTTACTGCCCTACTTTATTTTCCCTTTGCATCAGTTCCCCCTTATCTTGTGTGTGATGTTCCTCAGATTTTGTGCTTTACTACCGTCAGTGAGATTAGTTTCTTGTATAAACTGATCTTCTTTCGGTGGTGAACCTCTTCCTGGGCTTTCAATCCGCAATTTATGTAAAATATAGTCTACCCATTATCCTTCATACCCACCATACCCCTTCTCGTCCCTATTAGTACGTTACGTCTCATGTTGAGCTATTCCACCCATCAGCTTTATCGAATGCGCTGATCTCCCTTGAGTGGCGAAGCTATACTGAGATGTCAACAGTACTGACTTCTAAAATTTTCGATTAACCAATAGAACAGACTATTCGTATAATACGTGAATATAACAATGCTTATTTTTCCAGTGTGATGAATATTTCAAGTTCACGGTCAGGACGACATGACATGTAAATTGAGAGTGGCGGTTTGTTGCTATCGAAGGAGACTTTCATTACTTAGTACGCTATTTGATAACTTCGGATTACGGTAATAATGATGTTCGGGGTACGGTAGTTACCTACAACGGGCGAACATTATTTTAATTGGGTTATACAGTAGTTGTGAAAGTCGCATGCGTGGAGAGGTACTAATATTTAACACCTACATACAGTATACCTGATCATCATTACTCTATAGAGACATGGTGAGTTGAGCCGAGCCTTAGATCGGTGGGTATGAAGGATAATGGGTAGACTATATTTTACATAAATTGCGGATTGAAAGCCCAGGAAGAGGTTCACCACCGAAAGAAGATCAGTTTATACAAGAAACTAATCTCACTGACGGTAGTAAAGCACAAAATCTGAGGAACATCACACACAAGATAACGGGGAACTGATGCAAAGGGAAAATAAAGTAGGGCAGTAAAACTAGATAAATATAGGAAGAACCAACCTGATTCGATGTGAGTGCAAGAGAAGCCAACGAACCGAGTGGCGACTTCGGGTAGGTCATCTGGAATATCACGTTTATTGTCTATGATCATTTAGAACATTATTTTGTATAAATGGTCACGACTACGATTATACTGTGTAAGCAGTCGATTACGGTATTTAACGTTGATGCTACTATAGTATCGTATAACATGTATACCTTTTTGCCAATAATATTAAAGATAATAAAGCTATTCGCACCTTTCATTATGGAGAAACAAGCACGGATTGGGAGGGTTGAGGAGAGCCACCGACCGAATGGAGAGCCATTCTGAATAGACATCGATCGACCGACGTTCCGCACCTCAGTGTAAATAATTAGCAGTAGTATCTACTCACAAACGATCTTTTAAATTAAAAACTAGCTTTCAATTGATCAAATCTGTATCAAAGCCATGAACCTGACCCTTTACTCGCAATTTTCGGCAGATATAAATCAAGTTTAGCTTTAAAAAGATGGTCAAGGCAACAATCAATAGTTCGCCGCTCAAAGTAACAGAGCACAGCCTAACCTAAACCAACATCGCTCATTGTAAGTTCGTAAAGTGAGAAAACACTGACCTCGTGGCGGCGGCCGCCGATTCCCAACGAAAGGCGATTCATCCGACCGACCGAGCCTGCGGAATCACTTTGAATTGTAGGAAATGAGTGCGAGAACGCTAATTGAGGCTCTACAAAGCAACCACGATTGAAAGGGAGAAGGCTTCTTTAACTGACCGCCCAATATCGAGCGTCCGAACGGCGTGGGCTCGATAAATTCGACATCGTAGCGCTCCCTGAGTACCAGTTACCATTGCGAAACAAAATACTAATACAATAAGCGATACAAAGGGCGCAAAAAGATTGGAAAGAAAGGAGAAACGAGTGACAACACAGTCGGTTGGAAGGAGAGTCGTTGAAAGAAACCGGCATTTACCCACTCTTCCAATATGGCGAGTGCGATAACGCTCAATTTTCATTGAAATTTTCTCGAGCTTCTATCGCAATGAATATTGAGTATTGCGCTTAATTACTCGCGACTTTGAACAAATCGAGCATGGAGAAAATTATAAAAAGAAGCAAATTTGGCCAAAATGGCTTGGAAGCGCACACTCAGCTTGAAAGTTTGGAAAGTTTCAGAAACGTTCGAAAGTTTCGTTGAACAGCTGAAATTGAATGGTATGATACATCTAGAATGACAAATCATTGGTATTCCAGGTTCGCGACGGATTCCTAGCTGACGATGGATGGGCGGAGACTGACTTCATGCTGCACGGATACAAGGCCCAGAAAGTGGGACAAGACGGATGGAAGAGTCCATTCACTGTGAGTTATCATTGATCCATCCCATTCCTTCGAAATTGTTGTTTCTGCATAGTCATCTCTGGTTTATGATGAAAGCCTGTAAATCCGCAATCCTTGCAATCTTTCCGAAAAGCCTTTCCGTAGTGTATACTCAATCATACTCAATATTTCCCTTTCCTTTTTGTTTCGTTCGTCCCCTGGACCCGGTCACTTTGAAGTGCCTTCGAAATGGATGATCCTTTGTTGTTCTTCCACTCGATCTTTGCCATCTCTGAACACAGACAGCTCCAATTTCAGTCCAGTCTTTAGCACGTAGGCATTTCTTGAAAATGATCAATACTCCATCTAAAACAATATCCTGGCGGAAATAACTTAGTTGCCGGTACGAAAATCGATAATCTCAGGAGATCATCAACCCTGCAAAGTGCGATGCCTCCACGAAGGGATGGCCATGGAGGAAGGAGAAGATGCTGTCGATAGAGGTAGGTGATAGCTAGGGATGCACCTGCGGTATTGACTCTTACTCCATTATCAACTGTAAAACAGGCAAAAAGCGTGCACAGTGGAGAGAGCTAATTTCCGATTCGGAAGCAGTAGTCAGAGAGAGAAAGATCAAAGATCACCATTTTAGACCCTCAGGAACAGTCTCGCGCTCTTCGAGGGCAGCACTGGCAGGAACTACCCGCAGAAGGTGAGAGCTGAGCCAATCAATAATCTTGATACCGTATCCTCTCAGGCTCGCGTCATACCGTACCTACAGTATCCGGACGTCGGAGAATGCTTCCCGCATTGTGACGATATGGTCTAGAGATTATTGATAATTGTTAGAATGAGCTACACCTATTTAGGGTAATTTTTCTCTGAAAACACGTTTTCGCTCTAATTTTATTTAGTAATTTCATGAGTCAATTCTATCACTGGTCTAGCAGTGATATCCCATGAGCGCAGACTCTAAATCGGGATGTAACTTTACCTTTTAGAATGTTTAGGTGAGATTATATGGTTACCGTATATGAGACTGTGATATTTATTTGTCCATGAACATTCAATCTCGGGTATATTATCAATGTATTCATGCTCTCACTCTTTTCTCTTTTTGCGCGTCACGCTTTCTACACCCTTTGCTCAGCTTTGAATTGAGTGCATGCTGTCGCTCTTCGTTTCTCACACTCTCTCACTTTCTCTGATCGGCGAGACTCGCCCACTCTATCATCCCTTCTGTGATCGTTATATTTGACAATTCTCTTCTGCTCCCTCATTCGGTTTGGAAAAGACCAACAAGCAATAAAGTGGCACAATGCAAAAATGAAGTGATGTTATGAGCAGAGAGAAAGAGAGAGAGACGAGCGTTTTGAGTGGTTACTTAGAGGGTAGAAATGGAGGGGAGACTCGGCATGCTTGATAATCATCAATGATAAACTAGACTCCAACCAGTTCTCCCTCCTTTTAGTCTCATCGACCGGTCCCGAGAGCTTGGGAACGTCAATTCATGTGTTTCCCTTTCGCTTTTATCCTTTCTTTTGCAAGCGTATTCCACTAGGATGAGTTCAAAGAAAGAAGAATGTTATGAGTGGATGAATCCCATAAGATATTGAATTTATTTGCTGACTGGAACGCCGGAATGTCAATCTGTTGCATGACTCATAGATTCATTGATAATACGTGAAGGGAAAACATGAATGTTCAATCACTTCCTTCTGCCTGGTGGCATTGAGCTATCCAATGAATAATTCTTCGTTTCTTTATCGTGTCACTTATCGTTCGGGTCCTTAGTCAAATCAGAGGAACGAGTTCAAAAAAAGAAGTGATTAGTGGTTGAATCGAACAATATGGATGGAACAATGAACAATTACTGTTTTGTGGTTGTTTCGACTAAACGATACATTGATGATGCTTATTCTATTGATCGGATGAACATACGGGTTGATCCCCCAGGCCGTGAATTCCCCGCATTCCCGCTCTCTTCTACGTGAGGGATATCCGGATCTCTCGAGGAGGTGGGAAAAGCCAAGTAAACTCTCCCCCCCCCCCCTCCCCCCACATCTCTTTTATCTGCCCTCCCCCCTCTACTTCCTTGTCTTCTCGTCAATCACAAACACCCATCTCCCCCCCCCTATCACATTCCAGAATCGCCCTCCTAATCCCCATCTTAATCCAGTGTTCTTTCCCTCCCTCTGGCTCACTCTCAACTCTATCGAATGCTCGTCTCTCGACCCACTTCGACTCTCTTTTTACGATATATCACTGCCCCCCTCGCAACACAGCTTCATCTTCCCATTCTTGTCTTCTTTCCCCTCTCGACCAATCTCTTGACTCGAGACGAGACGAACGAGTTTGATACCACCCACTGTCATTATTTCATTGAGTGATAATGTTTGAGCGCCTTCTTTTCCTCCTCGTCTTTGATCAATCATTAATCTCTTGCAATACCTGAATACTCGATCCTCCATTCACCTCCCGCAGTCGTTTCTATTTGGGCGTTCCAATCGTATTGTCCCCTCCCCCCTCTCTCCTTCCCCCATAGTCGAAATACTCTTCCCTGTCCTTGGCAGTAACTATGGTCAGATTGATTGACTGCAGTAACCTTCTGGTCTTGCCCCGTTTTTTTGGTTCTCCTCCTCTTTTCTCTTGGGTTCGGATCACTTTCTCGTCGCTATTTGTCAATCCAATCTTGTCTCTCTCCCTCCCCTATAGCACTTCACTCTCTCGAATACTCGCCTCCTCCTCACCCATTTACCCTCTTCTTCTTCATACTCATTCACCCCATCGTGCCTATCCCCCTGCTTAGCCCATCCAAACTGAGAAGTTCCCCAATGAATCATCCAGACTGGATCACTCATGAATATTCAATCACCCCTATCTTCTCGGCTATAGCCTCTTCGTTTTGAGTCAGAAAAATGCTACGATTGCCTATCATATCATTTCACTTTCCACAGATATTTGAAGATGTTTCGTCTGCAAATTTATTTTCTTATTTGTGCAATAGTTGATCATGGATGGACAGATTGTGATATTTTGTTCTATCATAGAAAGCATTAAAATCGCTTTCCGAGTAAATCTATCCAAACCCCATAATACACAAGTGTGGAGTCAATTGGTTGGCGCAACCTCTCACTCGTTCTCTCAGCTAGAAAGGGGCTCCGAACTGCCCGATAGGATCTATTCAGTCTCACCTACTCTTCTCTTCTCACTCTTCACCTTTCTCCTCTTCATTCCAACAACTTGCATCTCTCCTCGGTTTCCCTCCCTTCATTGAGTATCTCCCCCTCTCCCTCCCACTGAAATTCCACTCGTTTTCCTCTCCCCTTTTTCCATTCCCCTCCATTCAAATGCTAATTCACGCGTTCACATTCATTAGGTTTGAACACGCGGGCCGAGATTAGATTCGATTTGCCAATCCAAGGCGAAATCTCTAAATTGGTAGACGGATTTGCACAAGATTGGACAACGTGAAGAAAATGAATTTTCTAGAAAACAGTTATCAATGGATCATGGTCATATTTTCGTTCCGATTTGTGCAGAAACGTCGAATTGACGTGTTTGATGAAAGCGAACTGAGGAACGGGATGAATATCTTTCCTCCCCCTCCCCCTCCCCCTCTCCCTCTCCGAATCCCTCCTCTCTTCCCCCTCGGGGCCCATCTCTCCCCCCATTGATAACACACCTCTATTTGTCGTCTCCTTCCCCGAAACTTCTTCCCTTCTCTCTTCCCTTCTCCCCGATTCCGTCACTTCACGCGTTGGAGACTCCCATCTCACTTCACTTCACTTTTTCACCAATCCTGATCTACCCCCGATTGGCTCCATTATCGATTCTGGCGTAAACATCATCGCAACGATGTACGATTTCGTAAGGAGCGTAGGTAGCTCATATTCCCTCCACTCTTCTCCCTCCTCCACTTTCTCTCCATTCATCCATATTTCCGCAGTCTTCCCTCAATTGACTCTTCCTCCTCCCAACAATTACAAGTAATACAGAGTGAGTGAGTCTCTGAGCCCGATCGGGTCAACAATTCCTCCTCCCCCTTCCTTAGGTCAGAGAAGGAAGAGGGGGGTGGGGAGGGGGGGGGGAGTCAATTGGGGGAGTCAATTGGGGGATGGAGCAAACACTTCCCATAACTGTAGATCAACTCCACTCGACGATAGAGTGGAGGAGTCACATTTTTAACCTTTCGTCGTTCGCTTTCCTCATCGATCCAGTCCACATCCATCCCAATCCATTCATTCTCATTCATTCATTCTGTATTCTATTGGGCGAATTATCACGTAGAATTGGCGGAGCTTCACGTTTTTACATCTATTCAACGTCCATTTCGCTCGTTTCCCTGTACTTTATCGTCATCATCCTTTATCCAGAGTATTCCATACAGTTCATTCATGGAACACCGCCTATTGAACCGATGATATGTCCCTGACTGTCTCTTCGATTCATCAATCATTCCAGGATCCATCTTCCGAGATCCTTTGACCTGTCAGATCAGTCTCTATCCTCCTTCGGTTTTGTGACATAAAGCGGCAACTAGTTGCAGTGAGTGGCCACCCTACAAGATGGGGGAGGGGAGTCGGGGGCTAACACCATAATTGCCTTAGTCTTCCTTCCTCCTCCCTTCTCTACACCAAAATGCTCGGCTGATCCGGTCGTCTTCCTCTCGTTTTCGACTCTCAATTTACCTCGTTTGTTCGGGGCTGCTATTGAGCCTAGCTAGCGATTGACTACCACCCCCCCCCCCTCACCCCTCCCCTCCCTCACTCTAAGATCAGTCCCGTCCCTCCTCAGTAATGTGACCATTCCCACGCCACTCCCTCTTTTATTTCGAGAGTATTACTCTCGAGTATCGGCTGAGTAGAGTAGTGATGGAACGAGAATCGGAGGAGAAGTGGCGGAACTAAAGAAGGATGGACAGATTTCTTCCCATTTCTTGATCCTACTTCACCATTCACACTTCATAATATATCTTCCCGTGATGGGAAAAACGTCGTCATGTGCTTTATTAATTTTCTCTTTCTGCTAATTTCCTATTCTGCACGTCCTCATTTCCCCTGACTTATCACTGAAGTTTGTCCCTTTCTACCTTCTCTACTCCTCACAATTGTGCACAGCTCGTTTACAGTCCCCCCGCTACTTCGTGTCTCTTATCTCCATGTCATTCTCCCCCCATTGTTCCCCATCATCTCTCCTCTTCTCTTCTCCGACCTCATCTCATCATCCGTCGATCATCTTTCGAGGAAGGATTACTGTAGAGCTTCATGATTTTCGTAGAATATTCTGGTCTATTGGCTTCTTGAATATCACTTTTCTTCCGATCAAAAAACGTCGCGAATCCTAAGTGTTCTCATATTCCCCGCGCCTCACATTTCTTTCGCGATCACCGATCAAAAAGTGTCCCATCCTGGTTGGATTTCTGGATTTCTCTGCTCTATCGCACCGAGACGTGATGCTTGATGTTCTCCCGTCTTTCTTTCTCCCTCGCAATATTCTCCCCCTTGTCAGATCAAAATGTGTCCCTATCTCTCTTCTTTCAGGATGGATTCCTCATCGGGGGTTGATCTCTACGCTTCTCTGACTCCCCTCGAGATTCCCCGTCCCAAGTGTCATGGCATGCAATTCGTTCCCACCCGAGGCAGATACGGTTTCTATCGGGTGAGAAAAGATCTGTTTGCCCCCTCCACTTCGTCTCCCAATTGGCTACACCACGCCCGTCTATCTCCTCCAGAGGGAGAAAGCGAGAACATGATCTTTGCTTTCCCAACTAGCCATTCGAGGAAACATCCCACGCACTTTGCTCATCAGAGATC
This sequence comes from Pristionchus entomophagus, assembly GCA_036245825.1. NCBI lineage: Eukaryota > Metazoa > Nematoda > Chromadorea > Rhabditida > Neodiplogasteridae > Pristionchus > Pristionchus entomophagus. The sequence continues at coordinate 9,740,336 of BTSX01000006.1, read as the reverse complement.
GCGCAGGAGGAAGAGTATCCTAACCAACATTGATCTTTGATTTATCTGACTTATATTTGATCTCTCGCAGACGATTCGTGCCGAGGGCAGTAAGTACGGAGTGTCGATCAAGGGAATGGGACCGAGAAGACCCGTGCTCTCAAAGGATCTCTTCCAGAGACCCCAGACTGTCATTGAGGTGAGAGAACTATTCTAGATTCTACATGTAAAGTATTAAAAATAATTATTTAGGCAGTTTTATTTAATTAATCATCTATAATATTTCAATGATCATATCAGTTTAAAATGATTCCTGTTGACTTTTTTCGAATACCCAAAGCTTTTCGATCTACTTAAAACAAGAGAAACATGTATATTCCTAACAAACACACTCTAGTTATCATTCGTTGTTGTGATATACCCCCCCTCGTCCGGTGATTTGATTAGCTTTGGGTCACAATGTTATGATAACGGTTCACTGTTACGCATGTAGCGGAAACGAGTGGCGACCCTTATCACTACCGTGGACGGATCAAATAATAGCTCTCTCCATTCTGCACGATCTCTCGTCGCTCTGACTGGTGAGAGAGAGGCAGAACAGAGAGAGTCCTAGCCGATCCGACAGCCCTACTTATCACTCGTGTAATCGGAGATGACAGAGACTCTCGTATGACAGAAAGACAAAGCTAATCCCTCGATGCCAAGCTAGCAGTTTTGAAATTCGATGCAAAAAAATCTCCAAATTCGTCCACAAAAATTAGAATAAAAATTGCGGTGAATCTGTTGCTGTTCGTCTCTCTGAATACGGAGACACAGACAAAAACATTTTGAAAAAATATATAATTGTAATTAACCATGCTTGCAGGAAGAAGAAAGGGCCGACAACAGTCAGGGCAGCACGGAGAGCATCAATCAACACAATTCATCCTCCGCCTCGAGTCAGGTGAGTGACCCCGTCGATGACCCATCGTACTCCCTTTATGTTTGTATTTGTGGCGCGCCAACCTCACTATCGAAATTTCCTTCAGCAAAACATCATTTATTTCCGAAACTATTGTAAGATTCAAAAACTCAGTTAGAGTCATGGACTGTTTAGCATGCAGTATGATGAGCGGATCAAAATATTCGCTAATTATTTATTTAGTTTTCCAATATTCCCGATCTTTCTCCTATGTGCTCCTGGACGCAAAATGCACTGATTAAATACAAACACTGAAGCATAGAATCCCTTATTACTGATTGCTAAACACAGTAGATTGGACCGTTCGTAATAACAAGTGAAACGGTTTATTTTCTTGCAATACATGATCTACTCTGAAAATAGGGGGAAACTGCAGATCTCTTCGGATCGTTCTTCCCCTATCGAGATCGAACCGGACTATCCCCTGGATGATGATGATCAGCCTCCCTCCCATCCAACCACCACTACAACCTCTTCCTCCTCCAACCAACGACCCATTCTCTCCACCAAGTTCTAACCCCCCCCCCCTCATCCCAATCGATAATCATCCCGGTAGATAACTCACTCCTCCCTTCTAGTTCCTCCCTTGTCACACAACATCTGATACGGTTTCTTCGTCCTCCATCATCATCATCATCATCATCATCATCATCACTACTCAATAATTAAGTGACTCGATCACGCTTGTGACTCGATTGACCTCTCGAGGACTACCGTACCCTCGCATTGCATGTACATATCGATCGATCGAATAAAGCTTCTTCCATTTATTCGGGCTATACAGATGGAATCACGGGGCGACACAGTCACAGGATGGGCAACTTTGAATGGAGAGACTCATAAAAGTGACGAAAATGACAACTTGACCTCAGTCAAGTCCAAATGAACCGAGAGAGGTCGATAGACAAGCTACAAATATGTACAATGAAAGGAGCGGGATGATAGTATCCTGAGAGGGAAAGGGTCATTGTTACAGAGATAACGAATAGAATCAAGATTCATGATGATTGAAGCCAATCCGTAATGGAGAGAAGGGCGAAGAGGGGAATGTTTTCCGTTATTAGCAAGCTATTACTACAGTAGTCTACTCCTGTGATAACAAGTTAGATTATTCAATACCACTCTTGTTAGAAATTTGCACTCTTTTTGCCTATTCGAACGAACTCACAAAAGCAATATACAACAATGTACCCATCAAGACATAGGGGGAAATCACAGCGAATAGAACGACATGGTATGATCTTTGAACTCTAGACTGATCGTTGATCTCTACAGTGCGCCAGTGAGAATGGCATCGGCAGCACTGTTGAGATTCCAGTCTTTGGCAATGAGTGCCATCTCCGAGTGTTGCTTATCTCTGGCGATACCCGTGTCCACCAGATATTCCTTCTTCAACTCACGAAGGGCCAGATCCACTCTGCCACCCAGACGAGCCACCATGAAGTCGCATCTGCACAAGGAAAAACACTTCACCATTGATCACACTTCTGACCCGATTCATCCACCCACTGACCTACCTTACCATGCAACGAGATATTGAACTCCAATCTCATCAAACACGTTCATTTCCTGCTCTGTTTCACAGCATTGCTAAACTACGAACATATGTCAATGCCCACCTCTTTCTATCAGTGAAGAATGCCTCGGCGTAGAGCCCCTCCAGCTCGGCTGCTTGTCTGCCTAAGAAATAATCAAATTTATTTTAAATAAATAAAGCAATATTCTCGTTTGTCATAATCATCTGTTAAATTCTACGTTAAAACTTAGCAAGGTTCAACCAGTAACACCTCCCTAAACACTGTTAATCTCACCAGGTGAGGGTGGTCGTGTAGCGCCTGCAGCAGCAGTCGCTCTGGTCGCGGCGGGAGCTGCAGCTGCTGCAGGGGTCGGCGTCGACCTCGACGAGAGGGGATCGAGCAGTCGGATGACGTCCTCTGCAGACGCATTCTCGGGCACCTGCAATGCCATCAATAACCTTCATCTCCTGATCTTTGATCTCTATACTGAACGACAACCAAATTACAATCTTCCGAAAATTATCACCCAAGAGAATATTGACTCATCCGTTACCAATCAATTATAATACTACCGTACCCTACCATACTCCTCTACTCTCCTACCGTGCTCCTCACCTCAATTCCACTCCTACTCGCTGGTCCCAATGCCGGAGGCAGGGCACTCCTTGGTCCTCCTCCATTCACTCCGTTGTTGGGTGCAGCGTAGATCAACGTCTGCCCTCCTCCTCCTCCAATCGATCCTCCGATACCATACCCTCCTCCTCCTCCGTATCCACCGTACCCATAGCCGCCGAATCCGTTACCGTATCCGCCGGCACCATAGGCACCGTATCCTCCGTACATGGCGGAGGCGTCACCGTAGCCCGGCATCATCATACCGTACCCGCCGGTGGGGGTACTGTAGGCGGTGGTGTAGGCAGGGGTGGAGAGGGAGTTGAGGGTACGGGAAGAGTTTTGAATGGCGAATAGAGGCATCTTAAAGCAATTCATTCAAGAATGTCAACAGAAACACTCTGCAATTCAAGAAAAAGAAGTATTACTCAAAGTTCCCGGGAATATGTTAACAGTGCGTTCGCGTTAGAATCGCAGATTTTCTGGACATTCCGGTACAGCAAAAAAGTGCTCTCTGAGTTTTTCTCAGATTCTGATAGCCCTAGGTGTCCTGCATCGATTTCTGTTATTCGCATGTTCTTGTCATGCTCATTTGCATAATTCTATGCAAATGAATTAGGGCGATTTTCGCACGTTTAAGAATGCAGCACCGCGGAAACGCGTCCAAATGATCTGAAATTCGGGTTCTGTGCCTTATTTGACATTCTGAATCCGCGTGTGTCATTCATTTATGCAAATTCAAAATTTGAATTTTTAGAAATATTTTCAAGAGAAGATTACTCGAAGACGAAGAAAAAACATAGCCAATTTTTTGATATGTTGTAGATCTTGATGAACTCTAGGTAATATGTTAATTTTAGGTTAAAAATCGGTTGGCCTGAGGTTTTACAGGCAAATAACAGAGAATTTGTTTTAGAGAGAAACCCCTCATTTCCCCCTTATTCTGACCCGCGCACCGCACCCGCGCGGTCGTGAATGATAGAATGCAATGAGACGAATGCTCAGAAATGGATACGTTTCACAGTGATTTATCATTAACGGACAACGATTCATCAAAATCTTCTTCTACAACAGCCCTCATGATCTTTTTTTTAAATATTAGATTTTGTCCCATAATTTGAATACCGGTGAATTTTTTAAACTCTATTAAATTGAAAAGCTATCCTCCGGTATTCAAATGAGGGGTCTAAACCATCTTCCCCATCTTTTGAAATGGTTCCTAAACGCGAGTCCCAAAACGTCCATTCACCGATGAGTTGGAATATGACTCTCTAATGGAAAGAATGAATGACGAGGAGATCATGAGGGCTGTTGTAGAAGAAGATTTTGATGAATCGTTGTCCGTTAATGATAAATCACTGTGAAACGTATCCATTTCTGAGCATTCGTCTCATTGCATTCTATCATTCACGACCGCGCGGGTGCGGTGCGCTGGTCAGAATAAGGGGGAAATGAGGGGTTTCTCTCTAAAAGAAATTCTCTGTTATTTGCCTGTAAAACCTCAGGCCAACCGATTTTTGACCTAAAATTAACATATTACCTAGAGCTCATCAAGATCTACAACATATCAAAAAATTGGCTATGTTTTTTTCTTCGTCTTCGAGTAATCCTCTCTTGAAAATATGACTAAAAATTCAAATTTTGAATTTGCATAAATGAATGACACACGCGGATTCAGAATGTCAAATAAGGCCCACAACCCGAATTTCATCTCATTTGGACGCGTTTCCGCGGTGCTGCATTCATAAACGTGCGAAAATCGCCCTGATTCATTTGCATAGAATTATGCAAATGAGCATGACAAGAACATGCGAATAACAGAAATCGATGCAGGACACCTAGGGCTATCAGAATCTGAGAAAAACTCAGAGAGCACTTTTTTGCTGTACCGGCAGGTATGCGATTCTAACGCGAACGCACTGTTAAATCTGATCAATATCGACTTTCAACCATCTCTACTCCGATCTCTACACATCAAACCCCACAACTACCAACCTGAGCAATGTTTCCATTCTCCAATCCGTATGGTCGCTGGATCGCTGATATTTGAGACTGCTGCTGCTGCTGGTATACGGTAGGCTGCTGGTGGTGGGCATTGATTGGTTGAGTGGGCGGAGTCGGGGCGGTCGCAGGGGCTGCAGGGGCTGCACTGCCGATGCGAGTCGGCTTGAGCACCGAGGAAGAGAAGGGACTGCAAGAAGAAATATGATCACTTTGATGATCAACAACAATTCTCGTTAACAATATTCGGAAGATTTATGTTGCAAAACTCAAAAAAAAACTCCGGAATATAATCCAGAAATGCTCGCAATTTCATCCCCAATCCCCAAAAAGTAGGAAACATACGCTTCCGCCGGCTGGCTGGCCTGCTGTCTAGTTGCAGCTGCAGCAGTGGACGTGGCCATCGAGGAGGGGAAGGAGGAGGACGACGATGACGTCGTCTGAGGCTGCGGCTGGTGGCCGGTCGTGAGGGGAGACGAGCGAGCGGACGACGGCTCAAATTAGATATTTATATAACATTTCTTGGTCCTCGTGCATGCAAATCCAAAAAATATCAGTTTTCGATATTACGCATCACCTACAGTAAGATCGTGGAAAATAAATTCATTCCTAGTCAATCTTGCGTGGTGAATACGAATAAATTTAAAACTGGAAACGGTTTTGAGTCTGACCCTCTACTGAAAAGCGGGAATCTTCAAGTGTAGATGCAAATGGGAGAGGTTCACGCAAAATTGAGAGAAAACGTACATTGCTACTCCCATAGAAGAGTGCTGAGGGGGTGGGAAGGAGGGAGGAGATCTCATCCTGCATCGTCGAGTGACGAGCAGTCGATGAGGAAGAGGAGGAGGGAGCAGCCATCGGTCGTGATTGCTGCACCGGCTGCAGGGGTACGGCTGCAGGTCTGGGCTGGCTCGCTTGCGGCTGGGTGATGGGAGTGGCCTTGGGTTGGGGCTGTTGCTGCTGCTGCTGCGGGGGTGGTCGCTGCAGCGGTTGTTGCTGCTGCACTGGGAGAGGCTGCAGCGGCTGCAGCAGGGCAGTGGTCGCAGGGGCTGCAGTGTGCACGGAGGAGGAGCGGTGAGAGGGCGGGTTAGAGACCGGGTGCGGCAACTGTAATAGGGAATGGATTTCTCATTGGAAAATATCTTTTTCTCCTAAATTGATTCCATTCGAGTACCAGATCGAATTACTGTCGATCAATTAACATTGATAATTATGTTAAACACACAAATATCGTGCTCCACACCTCGAATCGATCTCTACATCAAAAACGACCTCTAATCCGCCTAAATACCAACCATAATCGCTCATATTTTCAAGGGCATATATATATTGAGAAGTCTCATTTTCAAAAACAACTTCACACGTCCCATCTCACGCCTATCAGACATTATCTGATAAATACTGATTGCAACTAACCACCGAGGGTTGGAGTGGCTGTGAGGAGAGGAGGGAGGGATTGAAGGCGGGGGTGGAGGATGTCTTGGGCAGATTGGAGGTGGAAGTGGAGGGAGGAGCAGAGGGATAAGAGGGGAAGGGCTGCAAGCAAGGGGATAAATAGGACATATAAATAAAATATTTAAAAAATACGAGTTGTTCGACTATACGACTCTCTGAGTAACCTAGAAGAGGCATCGCATTATCATTGATATAATTGAATCTATTGTAACACAATTATCGTCAGTCAGGCTTTTGCATAATAAAAGATTGATTGAGTACTGATTCAATCTCGAAATCGATAGCCTTCGTCATTGGATGCGCGAGATAGAGAAGGTGGGGCAAAAGTAAATGTTGAGTAAGTTGTGTATTCGCGAGAGTTCGATGGGTAAGCAGGGGGGATAGAGGAGAGAGGAAGGGAAAGAGGAGATTGAAGAAGAGGAAACGAGGTAAACAGGGGTAGAGAGAGGGGGGAGACAGACCGGTTGTGATTCTGATGATTACTCATTCCTTTCCTCTACTGGAGGAGGTTGTGGAGGGAAGAGGAATGAGTAGATCGCAATCAGAACGTGCTCAATTGCATTCATTTGGTGCAATGTGTTTAGGGAGGACGGTGGGTAGGGGGAAGGATTCCACACCGAGTGTATCGCGTTTCGTGCATTCTTGAAATGGATATGAAAGACGCAAGGATAATGACGGGTGACGCATAGTTCGAAAACATCTTGCACGACGTCCATTCAAATCCATAAGGTATACGACTACAGTGTCTAACGTGTTCTTCGGAGAACTACTAAATAACAATTACTAAAATAAAATAAGCAAGGCATACCAGTCTCATTGAACTATCTATGATCTCGCTGCGACGTGGCTGCGAGAGGGTGCGAATCGCGTCAGAAACCTGAAGAAAAACGTCGAATTAAAAATAACTTTTGAAAAGAAATACGAGACACACAACTATCGAGAACATCATCAATCCCCTCCGCTTTATGATACCCAAGTAATCCCTTCATAGCCTCAATCAATCGGGTGACACAGAAAACATCGAGTGTACTTTCAATTCAATTATTCACCCACAAGGATATGACGAGAAAAATATTATAAGTACTGACTCTAAATGTGTCCAAGTAACAAATGCATGCACTATTTTTATTTATTTAAAATCAGGAAACCAACTGACCATGAATGGATCAGCTCCGCTCTGGGGCGCGTAGCTCACTCCCCTCATCGTATTCATCTGAGAATGATTGAGAAGGGGCGTCTCGCGAGGAGAAGAACGCCATTGCACTGAATCTGCAATAAGAGAGAGATTATCAATCGATAGCATGGATGTAGTGAAAAAAAATTATCGAGCCATTTTTTCTTCAAAAGAACAAAATAGTGGGTACTTTATTGAGTGGTTATCCTCACCATTCACAGAGAGTGTTCCTCCTCCTCCCGTGGAAGTGGAGGGGGCGAATAGGCCAGGGTTGGAGGAGAGATTGGAGGGAGCGGGGGAGGGATGGGTGGATGCTCGCTGTTGTTGCTGCAGAAGCCGCGCCGCCAATTCATCCATCACGAGCGTCCCGTTCGAGGAGGACTGCAAAGAATACATGATTGAACAAACAATACAATACAATATTTATCCTCTCCTCAACTTCGTTTAGAAAGAAATTGGGTTCTTCGATTTCAAAGTGACGGAATATGATAGAGAAACGTTGTAAGATTGATATGAGAGACATGTAAGACAGACATGGGAACGTCAGAAACTCGAATAACTATCTATAATAGAGCCAACGACGTTTTTGTTTGAAAAAAAACTGACGAAATGACCACAAAAGAGAGACATTGGCGACTCAAATCGAACCACGATAAGTCGATTATCGAGGTATGGAGAATCGAGGCGGATTCTCTCTCCCCTCTCTCCTCTCAATCCGATTCCCAACGACTACAATTAACAGCGCCATTCCTCTAGTTGCTATGGCAATATTATCAGAGACGAACGGTAAACAATTAGATTCTTTTCAATCTTCCATCTCTGTCGTTACCGAGAACGATGCGCTTCGCATTTCCTAAGGTATAAATGAACCGAAATCAAATCACAAATTCTACCGGTTGAAAAATGCACGATAGGTTAACAAACATATCTACACTATTTTTCGTATGGCTAGGGCGAAACGAGCGTATTTGTCTCTCACGCGAGCGGGCAAACCGAAGAGAACTCTCTGACTCAAAATAGGCACGAGACAGACTACCAGGACAGAGTCCCGTGGGATCTCATTTAGTGGAAAACATCTTTTGGGAGGAACACTCCTCTGATAGGGTAAGAATCCAGAGCTCTATCCAACGATTCTATTGCTATTTACTAATAATTTGTGTTCCATATCAGACTCATCCACTCACTCCTCCATAGTTGTTGAGAGCGGGGGAGTGGCCATTGGAGGGACGAAGGATCGACGAGAGACCAGAGGAAGTGGAGAGTGGAGGCGTCTGTAAGGACACTTTTAGCATAAAGTGATGCTTCAGTGAATGGAAGGGGGAAAAATGAAGAGGAAGAGAGTATACAAATTTGAGGGAACAATACACATAAATCACCTCAATCCTATTTCAATATAATTTTTTAAATAACTAAATATAACAAGAAGGAACGGCTCACATTTCTGTTGACGTAAGCATTGGCTGAGATGGGCGGGGGCGTGTTGTTGATTGCCCGACTGAAAACGAGGACCGGATTAGGACAGAATTCCTTTCACTGCCACCCCTATGAGTAGGCGAAACAAAACAATAAAGTTGAGACTAAAAGACATCGAATTAATCAAATTATGCCTCATTAATGAGGGTGGAAAAAAAACTTTACAACTACCATACCTCGCACTCTGTGATCGACCGTTTCCGGGCGGGCGTGGCACCGGAGCGATACCGTAGTCTCCTGCAGATGCAACATTAATAAACTATAGCGTCTTAACAAATTCAAGACATTTTCCAACTCAGTAATGCCTACAAAAGGTATTCCTCATTTTACAAATAAAGGGGCTGGTATGTACGTGCTATACAACTTAAAAGAAAATAATCTCCATTGTAAGAGTGTCACTCACTGTTATTGATGGGTGTCAATGGTATTCCTCCTCCTCCGAATGCACTCTGCATCGTCGGCGCGGGTCCTCTCGGTGTCTCAGCAGGCGGCTCGTAGTAGGGATGGGGCGGGTGCAGCTGTTGCTGCTGCAGTCTCGGTGGCGCAGGTGGTGCCACGACAGAGACTGGACGCGAGGGAGCAGCACGCGTCGGCTGCAGCCCTGTCGAGGGACGACCCAGACCGTTTAGGGGAGCTGCAAGAACAGAATTGTCAAATTTGAACGGCTGATACATATCATAGCTGGCACTAACCATTTTCGAGGAGATAAACAACATGTTTTCCAATGTCGGAAAACAGTAAGCAAAGTTGTTTCTATTCTAAGTGGTGGGAGAATTCGAACGCTGTGAGATTTATGGGAATATAAGGATTGCCAGGAGTTGCGCATTTCCTCATCCCTACTCCATCAATCACCGGGTATGCGGATGTTGCTCGGGGATATGTCCTCGTTCTGGAATTCGTCGAAGGAATCGGGCGAGTCCAGATGCAGGTTCAGAGCCTTCCCGGCTGGAATTGAGAGACATTCAAATCGTTTAAAAAAAACTTCTAATCTTGCGATAATCTTCATCAATTGCTTTCGCAAATTAATAAAAAAAACAGAAAAATTGGGAAAGCGGAAAGGTTTAAGGCAGAAAAAAGGATAGAGTTCGCCACCGGGAAAAATTTCATTAAACTTGCGTTTCATTCGGTAATCAGACCAATTATATTCTACAGACAACTTCTTCCTCACTCACATGATATATTGAGAGTGGCCGGCTTGTTGGGAGGTGGGAGTGGGACTATAGAGGGAGAAGCTGAGTGGGATGAGTGACCCAGACTGAAAAGAATTGTTGTCAGGCAAACGGGAGACACCAAATCAATATCGCACCCCCCCCCCCCTCATAGTGTGAAAAGGAATTGGCTATGACGTATATTAAATGATGACATTTCTGAATAATCTGGCGATTCGTCATTCAAACAATTGGGGAAAGAATAGCTAAACAATAAATCAATTTATAAATTATTAACTGACGCCACAAGTGGTTGTCCCATCACTGGATTCTTCAGATAGATCTCATCAATGAGATTGGGTGATCCCCATCCGCGCCCAGAAATATCCCCGTGACCAGCGTGAATGAACGAACCTGTGAAACTCTTTATACTTTCAGCTTATGAATAAATAAATAATTTAATGTTTAATGACCCGCATGTGGAAAGAAGTGTTTTTATACAATTTGGCATTTTTTAAAATCAGAAAGTTACATTTACTGAATGGAATGGACGAAGTGTGGATCATCCACTAATATGCTCGTTTCAGGATACTCACATCACGCATCTTGATGCCTAGAATTGTTTGTGCAGTGGGAATCTGATCTCTTAGACGCGCGTCATTCTAACTGGCATCATTATAATTTTTCTTGTGGCTTTACTCACAACCAGCACGTCATAGCGTTTCTCACTTTCATTCTAGTGCATTTATTCGAACAAACAGCAGTTTTCTCTGTTTTCTGATACATTTCTCGAGGTTGAATGGCCTACCCTTGATGGGTAGAGTGATATTGGCGTGTCCTCCCATTCCTCCCATCTTCCTCGGAGTGCCACTCGACGTCGACCCATTCCTCGAACCTCCCGCCGATCTCTCACTCGTCTCCCTACAATCATCATCATTTGTTCTCTGACAAGGCTCCTCTAAAAAATGAACCAATCTTGGATTAATGGATAAACCTGCCAATCGTGCTGCTTTCTCTACATTCTTATAATCCATTTGAAACGACATTTCAAGACCATTAAAACATAAAATCAAATAGTGAGATGTGGCGAAAGTAAGTTTCCGCGCTTTCCCATCGAACGCACACATAATCGAAAATATAGAATCCGGGACTACTTGCCAATTTCCCCCGTCCACAATATCGATCCCCTCGATGTAAACGGTCTCACCTTCTCTGCTCGCTCTCCATGAAGACATGCGATCGGGGGAAGGAACCGAATAGACGAGTACGGAGAGATTGACCGAACCAGAGAACGCCACTGGAATGAAAGACGGATTGAGGGGGCGATAGACCGAGACAAATGTGATCAAGACTGACACGAGATGACGGATCGAGATTGTTTCAGCATGTGAGTAACAAATTCATGTGCTAAACTTATTTCGGTGACGTAGCCCAGGCAACAAAGCTTCCATAGTTCCTCAACACTCACGTCTTCTCAATCACGACAACTTGGTCCTTATTCTCCAGATAGAGGGCACCTTCCTCTTGCGAATCGTACGCATCACGCACCACAGCTGTTGACATTTCCGCCTGAAAACAGCTTACCATTGATTCCAGAAAGGCCAAGCCAGTCTGCCACAGTCACACCCCGCTCAGATCAATGAATACTGCCCCCAACACACTTTCTGGCACACTGACTTCGAAGTTCACACGCAACTTCCAATCTGACTACCGTAACCTAACCCAACCACCCGGATACATAGAAAGAGGGTGGCTCGCCTGGTTGAGGAATCCTCTGAGCAGATTGAATCTGGGTCTGTGGTCGGGGTTGATCTTCCAGCATAGGAGCATCAGATCGTAGATGGCAATGGAGCACTTCCGAGGCTTCTCCAGTCTGTCACCCGCCTCCACCTTGCGCAGAACCTGCAGGGACATTGTGGTATTATGGGCCACACTGGTAGGGGTTTTCTTGTCCAATCCCTTATTCTTTCCCCAAAACTTTCATGCATTTCTCATTCCCATTCTTAGACGACTGCCTGGATATACAAAATATTCAAAATTTGGATAACTTCCCAAAGGAAGCGATTTACTATACAATGATGCGAAATCGACACAATAGTGTAAATATTATTTTATTTGCAGTGAATACATTGCAAATATGGCTGTATATGCAGCAAATCGTTCCCTCTCTTTTTTTGCTTCGGTCAGTTTATTTCTTGCTACCAAAACAAGCATGATTCCCGTTTCACGCAGTCCATTCAGAAAGGGGTAATCTCCCGAGTGCCAATTAGATTACCACAGCTGGTATGAAACGGGAATCATGAGATGCGTTAGCATGAAATGTATGGCTTGAAATAAACTGAGGGAGATGTTGAGAACATAAAGAATGGTCTCACATCGATTCCCTTCAGTCCGACCCATGGCTCCTCTCCGTACGTGAATATCTCCCACATCGCGACTCCCATGGACCTTAATTTTATTTATTTATTTTAGTAACATTAATACATTAGATAAATGATATTACCACACATCCGATGCGTGCGAGAACTGACGGTGACGGAGGGCCTCCGGGGGACACCTCAATACAGTTAATTTGAATCATGATATTGATTTATTTCAGCGTCTTACGCTAATGAATTCTATTATCCGTATCTTTTGTAGTAAAACTTCCCCACGTTAATTGATGCATCTGACTACATTCCGATTGCAATAATATTGAGGAGAAAAGACTTTGAACGGTATTATAACAGTGCAATGCTGGACCACATAATCCGATTATGAAACGCATATCAAAGAGGGCGCATGCTATTCTCTCTTTGACGTGAACAAATCAACTATTTTCAACTAGACTCCATTCACTGATCTTGGATAATCCAGGAAGCCCCTGAGGTCTTTTACCTCCGTTTCTGCCACCATTCGAATCATATCAATCCAACCGGAAGATACTATACCATAGTCCCCTTCCTCTTCTAACAATGGCTGGAATCCTTCTCACTCACCATGCAAAGGGTACTTTCTTCTGGGGTGACATCACGTACAATCGCTCGTTTTCCTCCAGACATCGCATCAGACCAAAGTCGCAGATTTTGACTGTCTGTATAATTTCAAATAATTTATTAGATGTATTTTCGAAATCTCAATTTCTCGACTAACACTTCTAATGGGATATCTGCCACATTTCCGAGAAATAAAGGGTAAATAAACTAGAAGAAAGGCGAGAAAAGAGCTATTTGTTTAGATTTCGCGATCAACGATAAACACTCGATCATGAGATTCAGTCAAGAGCTAGAAAAAAATACACAAAACTTTTTCACTCGGCAATCATGACAACCCAGAGATGGTGGAAGTAGTAATGGATGGAAATAAATAACCTTTTCATCCGCCGACAATAGCATATTCCTCGCTGCGAGATCTCGATGCACACAATGCTTCGTCTCCAGATACGTCATTCCCTTAATAAATAAATAAATATATATATTATCAAACCAGTAAGGATATGTTTGCCATTCCTTTTTTGACTACTCCCTCATGTTCATTCTTTGACTGATTTCTCTCATATTCCACCGAGACAATACGAGTCAATTACACTCTTTCTCATATCCGCTTCCCTTCATTCCTCCCTCATTTCCATTCTTCGTCTCCTTCATTTTTTCAATGGAGCGTAGTCTGATCTTCGCTTCTTTACTCCTCTCACACCATTCCTCTTCCCCTTCACCCTGTTTGTCCTCACCTTGCACATTTGTCTGCAGTAATCGAGTAATTGCGATATGAGGAGTGTTCCCTTCTGTCGTTCCCGCAATCGATCAAGTAGAGAACCGCCCGGACACAGTTCCAGCACCTGTGAATAACATAAATATTAATTAAAAAATGGAAAATACTTCAATACCTACTCTAGTGTCTCTTATACCTACTCTGGTTACTCTGGTGTCTGATAGAATAAAGTCACTCAATCCCCCCTGTGCATAATTAAATCGTTTTATGTGACATCATGATGTGTTTACGTGTTCCTGTTCCTGATAGCCAAACAGGTCTCCCATCTCATTAACAGCTCGATCAATAATAATGATATTGTAGCAATCATGCGGTCAATGAGTGGAACTGCCTTTTGCTTTCATCATTACATATGCCTTTTCTCCTCTTCCCTTTCTTTCTCAATTCGCATTCATTCATTGGTTCATCGATGGCTATTCCCCTTTCCTCTCTTTCTCTTTCACTCTACTAATGTTGTACACACACAGACATGCCTCAGGAGGGACGAGGGAGGAAACGAACTGGTTCCACCCTGCGGGAAGGGGAGGTAGGGGGAGGGGTGGGAGGGAGGGGAGGGAGTACCCGATGGCATCAGAGAGAGAGAGAGTGGGTGACTAATCCCTTATCACTCACTCCACACAAGTGCCGAACTGGGCAAACTGCATCACCACAGCTTCTTCACATGCCGAGTTGTGAAACGAGACACGTAACTGTTCAAGATGTACCAACAACAAAACAAAGGCAATTTTGCACATCTGGAGTCAATAAAAAAGTGGAATGTGCTGTTTCATGCATTCTAGAGCAAAAAAATAAAGCAAGCTAGAAAACAAACCTTCCAGACGTACAAAGTTGTTTGATCTACCTACGATGCTGGGAAGGAGAAAGACTGACCATCATCGCTGGTTGCTCCACCACTCCATACAACTGGATCAGATTCGGATGCTGCAATCTCCTCAGATTAGCCGCCTCAGCTTGCAATTCCTCGACGACGAGAGGAGAGGCGTCACGAAGAATCTAGAGAGACGCTATCGATGATGAGAAAAATATTTCCCTAGTTTTTCCATTGCACATCCTCTGTTCCACCATATTGAGTCTTTTTTTAATGAATCACACAATGGTATGTTATCTCCTTGCGCCCCGAGCGAAGAATAAATGAAACAATTACGCGATTTAGGGAGTGGCGCTGTTTCCTCTTCTCGTTTTCTTTCTTTCTCAATTCATTGGTTCACAGATGCAAGTGATTAGACGAGAAGCAATTCGAGCTTTCGAAACAACTAGAATGAATCATCTCACCTTCACTGCAACATCCAGTTTCTGGCCATTGGGCTTGGTCCAGTAGGCTCGCTTGACGACTGCAAATGATCCCTCTCCCAGGCGCTCCATCAATTTGATCTGGAGATAATATCTCATTAATTTGAAGGTAGGACATGTTAGTTTTTTTATTAGTAAGAACCCTCATAGAGAGGAGATGAAATGGGGAAAGTAGTTAGATTCTAGATAATATGACAGTCTAGGGATAGACATGGAGTAAAAAAAGAGATAAATCAAGCTAATTATAGTGAAATCTCGCCTGTTCCTTGTAAATGACAGTCTCTGGAGTGCTCGCTGGCTCGACATTCTCATTATTTGGCCTCATCATTGCGTCACTGTCTCGTTTCCGATTGGAAGACGAGGACTGGTGAGCCTATAATGGCAAGTATACAAATTTCGAAATAATAATCGCCAGGGTATCCCGAAATGGTTTAGATTGGCCATCGGGGGACTCAAAAATCAATCAAAATGTAGAAAAATGGGGCATTTAGAGCTCTCACCAGTGACGGGGAGACGAGTGGTGCTTTCCTCGCTCGCTTATCAGCCAGAGCGACACGCAATCGACGGACGGCGGGAGGAGGAATACCGTGCGCCTGAGATAGGAGAAGGATGATAAGGAACTACGATCGCACTATTGGGACTTTCGAGTATTGCCGGATACTACTCAATCCATCCTGCATACTATTTCGATCACACTACTTATCTTATAGTCCATTCATATCTACATCTATCCCCGACCTCTATCTGAGAATTTCCTTTCCTAATAACAGTGAAACTCAACGAGAGCAAGAACTCACGATCAGATCCTTGTCCTTGGCGTGCTCAAAGTGATCTATACAACGAAGATGGAGGTCAATACAGAGAATATTCTGGAACTGCACCAGGTCCGTCTCCTCTAACACGTCCAGCAGCGCTTCCTCTATGTACAGCCCCGCTCCCGGCATCTGTAAGAATGTAATTCGGTGACATGACGCATTGTTTACACGAATACAAGGGTCAGAATAGCCTAGAAACACCTAGAGAAGTGCCGAATAGAGCTGGGAAAGATTCCAAAACGCAGCCGCACTCGAATCGATGGCAGTAACAAGGAAAAAGTTCAAGGAAAACGAGCTTCTTCTCCTTGCGAACTCATGCCGAAAATAAGACTCCGCCCACTTTGAGAACGACGGTGTGACGCGACCGCACGCACGCGTTAGAGCAAGTACACGTTGCTGGGTCAGAAATTTTAAAAATTGATTTTCTTTCTGATTTATTCTCATTAACTTCTTTTTCAACGCTTTCGTAAAAATAGTAAGGGTTTTGACCGCAGGGGGAGAGCTTCAAATTAGCCAAAATAGTAATCTATTTAGGTGAACTACCAAGTCAATGGCGCTGAATATATCTCTGAAAACGAAAAATTAAATTAAAAAGGTTTATTATAATAAAAAAATACTTTTAAAATAATTTTTTTGGCCAGTGTACCGTATTTCTTCTTGAGTTGGGGCGTTACATAGGGTCTTATTTAAAACTTTCCTCTAAATAATTAGTTCCAGGGACGATTTAGTTGCGAATTCCACGCTGTTTGAATAAAAGCACGTTGGGAATGCGTTAATTGTATCCTTTAAACAAATAAATATTAAAATATTTCTGTTTCAAGCGAACAAAGCGACAATGAATTCCAGGTAGATCACTTTTTCAAGTTGAACTACATGAGATCGAACGAAACCGAAGAAGAATGCTTGTGCTCGTTGGATGCGCCATGATCTATTCTATTCAATTTTGATAACAGCAACGATGGGACACGCCGAAAATGGTTGAGAAATAGACTAGAAGTATAAAACCTAGTAAAACTCACGAAGTCAAGCCTGTTCGGAGAGATGCGGCAAGAGATCGAACGAAAATTGAGCATAGTGGTGGTAGGCAGAGCGAAGAGGAAGGGTTGAGGAACACGGTCAAATAAGTTAGACCGAAGGGACATCGCAAAAATGCCGGCAAACATGAAAATAACTACATTTTGATAGTGGTGGAAAATTTAAAATCGATGACTGCAACATTATTTCGAATTCCTAAGCGATGATGGAGTGCCCGTTGGATGGAGAATGAACACGGCTATCCAGTTGGGACAATAAATAAAGCAAAATATATATATATATATAAAGTTATTAATTTTAGAAAGTATGGTCGTGATTCTACCGTACCATGGAGAAATATCCTAATTGAAATACAAACTGAGTTTTTGGCCGAATTTCAGGGACCGTCAAGGAAAATTAACGCAGCGTCCTAAAAATAGGTCTTTTGTTTCATTGAACTACGCAGGTGTACTGGTCAACAGAATGATGAAAAGAAAAAATACTTTAGTGAAAAATTATCGAAAACGAAGGGGTCCAGCTAAGCCCCGCCCATTCGCAGTTTTTGACGCACGCAACGCGCTCTTTTGAACGCGTCGCGTGTGTTGTTCGTCAGGTCAGCAATTTCGATTCTGTCAATATTTTATAATTTCAAACTTATTTTTTCTTCTCTTTTCTTTCATAGATAGCAACATACGTAGGAAAGTAAACATATTTGAGTCTTTACCAGAGTTTCATGGTTCTTCATCAGCAAGAACTCAGACGACTCCTAACTACAGTAACCCAAGACCGAAAAGCATCAAAATTTCAAGGAGTTTTCCGTCAGTAAAATTATCCTCTTTCTTTCTAGCACATGTCCTTGAAGGCTGGCATGTTCTACGGAACTGTCAATTAGAGAATAAAAAAGTTGTATCGATAGCATAATTCACTTCACAATGAAACGATTCCAAAGAAGATCACGACGTTATATTTCTGAAGATGGTAGCAGAAAGGTACGTAGCGGCCTACGGCCGTTAGTTTTTGTCTCAGAATCAGGTTCCTATAGGAATTTCTGGAGTATTTTTGAGCGTAGACAACGAATTTGCTAACTAGAGCTCCTCATGAAACATCGAAACAAAAAAGTTATGACCAAAATCCAGGTCAAATTTTTTTCGAGATTTTCTTTATGGCATAACTTTTTTGTTTCGATGTTTCATGAGCTCAAGTTAGCAAATTCGTTGTCTACGCTCAAAAATATTCCAGAAATTCCTATAGGGACATGATTCTGAGACAAAAAAGTTTCGACCAAAATCGGACCAAAGGGGGGACCACATGGTGAAAAAGGGGTCAGAGTCGAAAATTTTTTTTCTCTCCAAAATATATGACTATAGGAAATTTTGATGTATTTTTGCACGCTGATTCCGAATTTAGATATGAGAGCTTATGGGAACATGGATGAAAAAAGTTATGCTTGAAAAACTTCGAAAATTTGTAAAAATCGAAGGTTTTTTGGAGAAAAGTGCGGGCTTTTTTTCACCCACCTCCGATCTTTCTGATTTAAGAGGTGGTGTTCGGTACATGCTTTTTCTCAAATCACTGTTCGGCGCTTATTGGAGAAATCGGTATTAGGAAAGTTACATCACTTTTTTGGAAAACCGACGGCGCCGCTCCAGCGCATAGACGGGGAATGACATCATCAACATAAGAAATGTTCCCCTCTGCCTCCTCATTCGAACATTTTTTTGGAATTGTTTCTAGCATAATTTTATAGCGAGTTATAGCTGTTTTCGTGAGGCAATTTTGGTCGGAAATTTCGTAGTGTTCCTATTTTGACCTACCTAAACTCGAAGATGAGACCTGATATCAAAAATCGGCAAACGCAGTTTGAAAGAGCATCATTCGAAGTACTTAAGTTTTAATTTTCAGCGGAATCGGGCAAACTTCTTTCTACGTCGAAACTCTCGCGATTCCTCTCATATCAAGTTTATATGGTTGCACATATATGCACAAATGTGGGGGGTGCTCCCAATCGTCTAATCGAATGGCATAGTGTCCTCTGACACTGGATCGCAAGGGGGTACTTCCTTCACTAGAGTATCACTCGAGTTTGGCGGAAACAAGGGTCGCGACAATATGTACTAATGTTACTAATCAGCATTCCACTCTGCTTTATTGAGATTTTCAACAGCGATCCTCGCGGGCGAAGCTATAGAAAGTATGCGCTTTGTGTTCAGGTACAATATGCCATCGACAACTTGATTCTATGTTCTCATAAATATTCAGAGTGCATCAATCATCAATGAAGCGTGCATATGCATGTCTGTACCAATAGTTATCGTGAACCACGGTGTTATTTAGCTACAGATGTTCCTTTAGCAATTGGTAGTTCTTTTTATGCGGTAAGGAAACAACTTACCGATAATACTTTAAATTTGCGTTGCAGTGCGCTATTGTTTTGTCGCTCTTTGAAATTGCAAATTGCTACGTATCCTGCATGTACTACCGAAGGAATGTAGGCATACGGAGTCGATTTAAAAACATAACATCATAGTGATAACTTTAAATAGAGTTTCTGAAATATCAAAATAGTTTGGCTCCGATATGACTTAACCCCATCCGATTGAAGAGTTGAACAGAACAAATTGTTTAGATGCCAATGATTATTTCCTTATTTGATTATCTTTGAGGTGATAGTTTCTTAAGAAAGGAATAACAGGAAAAAGGGTGGCGTATTAATCCTCCTCCGAGTCGCCTCCTCATCCATTCTCGCTATTCTTTCACAAAAAAATGCAGATTCCTAGAGAGGTTTGTAGTCAAACATGCCGATGACATTTCTCCATACGGAGCGCATCACATGAACTGGGCTGGTTGGAAAACTACCTAAACGTTATGTACATCAGTCTAAACAACTACGTTATAGCTTTTCTTATTGGTATCCTCTACATAGAATCCATTCATACAACGAATTTCAGTGGTATTAACTTGGGGTATTCCGCAGTACATTTTCTTTTCCAAACTCGCTTTTGAAGCATTGTTCGAAGTCAAGAATGGCATGCAACTCGCGAGTAGTTCAACTAGAGCGTGGGAGAAATATTTGGATGTATGTCCTAAACATTAAGCATTCCAGGTATCAGAAACGAGCTATTACAGAGCTGCTAATTCAGGTGAGAAAAGATCGATTTTACAAAAAAAGGTTATTTTTTCAGACGAGTGTGCCAGGTCTGGTCTTCCTTGCGCCATTTGTAGTCCTGGCCATTATTCTATTGTTCTCGTTTCTCATTGGTCTCCAGTTCAGAAAAAAATCGATTGAGCGAAATGGGAAGGAGACATGGAGGGAGGGAAACATACGGTAGATGAGATACGGTACATCGATCGACCACCAATCAGTTGACGATCGTGCGGGTGGTTGTGCATGATTACAAGACTACGGTAGGATTGTACAACAAAGAGAGGAGATACACAAAACGAGAGACCGCCAACGATACAGATCAATAGGGGCAAGAGAGGGAATGGTACCATACAATCGAGTAGATCTACAATGAAATTACGAGAAGGAACAGGAAATGAGGGATACGGTAGTTTATAAATCCTCACTATTCTACCGGTTCGCAACATGGGCACAATTATACGACCTACTCAGCCAATCAATAATCGGAAAAAAATTGGGAAAAATATCAATACTCGGAAAAAATTGACAGTGAATGGATTGTCTAGAGAAGTAATAGACAGAAAGGAGATGAAATATATGGAGAGAATGGAGAGGTAGATCACAATTGAACGGAATCGACTAGAATTCTACTTGTAAAGGAAAGAAGGAAAACATCTACTGTGGTGCAATTGACATGTATTTGAGACGAGAAGAGTGAGGGGGGCAATAACATCACTAGCGATAGCAACTGTTATCCTGCTGCGAGGTCGGGTTTACCTTTATTTTCCGCCCATTCTTTTCCATCGATGAACGTGACCTCGAAGGAGCCCAAGCCGACGGGGAACTTCTGCAATAGATTGGAATGCATCTCATTCATCTACTTCTATTTACAACACAGATTCGGCTACAGTAATCTGCTACTGTATCCCAAAAAGGCTAATGTACCTGGTGTTCGTACTTCTGTCCCCATCCCACGAACGAGACGCGGATGTTTCCCCAGCTTCCCAGATCCTCCACCATTATCACGTGAAATTGAATGAATTTGTATTGAAACGTGCCAAAAACTTTCGCGGTGGGATCTCTTTCATGCCCTTTTCACACAATAAAACGCGTTTGACTGCTCCAGATAATATAATCAAACAAGACTTTCATTTTCTATCCTTATTCTACAATACCTGAATTACTCGATTCATGATGAGAAGAAAAGAATGAAACTGACTCTATGCCTCCAGAAGGTCGAGGAACTCATCATTGCTCCAGACCTTGAGAGACGCCTTCGATGGAATCTGCGAGATCGAGAATATCACTCGGTCATCTTTCTACTTCAGCATTTTCTCTACACGTCATACACGAAACTAGGCCAGGTGATCTTTGATCTTCTAGAACTTTCCTGGCATCGAAAAGGAGTGCTACATTTATCTCTCAACCCCTCTCCCCCTTCCCTGCCCCTTTCCTCATCACCTTGACTACGGCAGTGCTTTCGTAGCGGAAGAAATGATTCGCGAATAGCGAAAGGATGAAGATGGGAGACTCGGAGAGGTTCTTCAGATACACCTGAAATCACACTCGTACTGTCTAGAACACTCAAATCACTGTAGGGAATAGTAGCTCACTCCATTCTACACGTTAGTTCTTCACTCTGATATACGAGAGTGAACGTAGAATTGATAGAGCACTATTAAATGCACTGTTTCATAATGATATAGGAATCGCTCAAAATGATGAACTCTCCGCCATTTTTCACTGATTCATTATTCGTAGAGGGAATTAGTGGATCTAATCTCAGGACAATTCTTCATATCATCTAATCCATGCTAACCTCTCCATCGACAGTGTAAATCAGCACTCCCTTTCCCACTTTGCTCGATGGCCGTGGAAAGGGCAGTCTGTAATCACAATGGGATGATCATAAACACATTAATCTGTTGAGATATTTACAGATACTCAGCAGCAATTTCGCCTACCAATCTTTCCATTCTGTGCACTATCTAGTAGTTCACTCATATGATAACGTACAGAATTTAGAGAATTCAAGTTCAAAACTATAGCCCTAACTCCATTCTCTTCTTATTCAGCCGGACCACATGCGCACTGAGAATGTGGATTTGTCTGAGAAAAATTGGTACTCTATTCACGAAATATCTCTCGAAAGATTTGCTGCCAAACCATCTTCTGGATGATAGAATACAGATCTATTCTAGCTAACAACCAATCTCTCACTTGTCGACCTTTCCTCACTGCTTGCGTAAAATGTGATGGAGATGAAGGACAAAACGCACACAGAAATTACCCGACTCGACATGGAGAATCAGAAGAATATGAGTGACCAGCAGAAGGTTCCAATCAAAAATACGAGGAGTGTGTTCAATAACTCTTTATTTCAGGAGAATTTCAAGATTCTTGAGGCCAAAGACGCGGCGAATGCTGAGAAATTGGACAGACTAACGTCTGACTTCCAAACCCAAGTGAAAGACACTCGGAATTTGGCTCAACAGAGAGAGGATGCACTCAATCTAGAGAGGAAGGCTGTGGACGAGAAGTACAGAAAGTGAGAAACTTGAAATACTAAGTCTATCCGGTTCACACTCTCATCCTCAGTGACATGGAGAGCATGCACAAAATGTCGAAGGAGGAACGAGACAAGATTACTAGTGAATGCCACAGAATGATCGAGGTTAGACTAGTTTTATTCGCAGCATCTCCGCATGTTCTCTTCTATCATATATATATATCTCCATGTTCTTGTGAGATCATGTAAAATTATATAAACAGATTTAAACGTATGTTTCAGGAAAAGGATCGAGAACTGATGACCATCCAAAGAGAAAAGGATGCCAAGATGGATGAATTGACAAAGAATCATCTGGCTGACCTGAGAAAGGCACACGAAGAATACAACGAACTGCAAGAGAGCAGCAAGAAAGAGGTTAGCTTTTGACTATCTTTCAATAGACAGTTCAACGTAATCACAGCTCGCTCTTCAGTGCATTTCAGTCTCTAATGTCTCTCCCTAAGATTGTTTATAAAAGATTTACCTCTGCCAAAATAGGCTTCATTGCGGGCTGATTGATTCACATATCAATGCATGTTCAGGTGGAGAGACTGCACAAAGAGAAGGAAGATATCCTACAAACTCATTTTAGCCGCGAGAGAGAAGTTCGAACTAGCAGAGTGAGTTGACTATTCAATCAAAAACATTGTGGTAAATAAGCAAATGGGTTTCAGACTCAAGAACGAGCAGTTACTCGCAGTCTCTCAACATTCCTTTGTCGCTGAAGCAGTGAAGATGCAGGTTTGTATATCTCATATTTTTCTCAATTATCTAATGTGATTTCATGATATTTTTCAGGAGAACTCGGAATATCTGAGGGTCAGCAAATGTAACGAAGGTGATTTTTTTCGAATCTGGTTATTAGTTTGAGCACTGAACCAGAAACAGCAGGTCAAATACTGCGCGTGTTTAAGCATTGAATTAAATGGAGTTTTCCAGAGTTGGCACCAATCCAAGGACTCAAGACTGCTCTTATGAAGAGCACCACAGATAGTTGTGAATTGTGGGCTGAATTGGTGAGGAAAGAGTTTATTTTCTATGAAAGAGTGGCTGTTTCCAGCTTTTCTCGCCAGAAGATCAAGGAAATGTGAAGGGAAATATCTTCAAGAAAGCTCAAGAGATCAAGAAGACTATCAGATTATCACGGTTTTAATCTCACTCATACATTACTAAATAACCGTAATTACAGATAAACGAAAGCCGTTCACTTGAAGCAGAGAAGAAGCAGGAATGGAGGGTGGGATTAGTGATGTTATTTCGAGCTCTCGTACCTCGCGAGTGATTTACAAATAATCGCTCGCGAGTGCAGATATTTCCCTGCAGATGCATTCTAATGCATTATAACTGGGGACAACGAGGCGTACGTGGCTCGATCGATGTTTCTCCAATTTGGTCACCACTCACTCTGCGTTCGAGCGCCGGCGAGCGCTGGTCTCCTCTTCGCTCTCAAGCGAAAATCGCTCGCGAGCGATCGGCGCTCGAGAGCGGAATGAGAAGGACCGCTTGAGCGGCGAGCGCGAAACGTTCAAGCGAACAACACTAGAGAGAATCCTTTCACAGCCTCACCAAAAATGATTTCGCAGGACCATCTGAGCAAGCTGGATAAGAGCGCAAGCGACTACGCGAAATGCGTAACCAGGGAGATAAATCATCCGGTGAGATCAGATGGTATTCAGAGAGAGAAAATATCCATGGATTCGATCAGACTTCACAGCAGTGACAAATTTAGAAAACGACAACGGAGAGGCTTCAAGAACTTGACGATGTTTGTCGAATATTGAAGGAAGACGTGCAGAATCTACCTGATATGACAGTGGAATCTCTGGAATCTCTGATGAGTCGCAACGCCCTAGGAGCTGTCAAACGAGTCAGTTGGTTATATGTTGAAAATAATATTATCATTAGACTTCTTTTTATTAGTCTAAACCGTTTTCTTTCTCAGGGCGAGACACGAGGAATGGTGAAAGCGATAATCACAAGATAGAATTAATTGAGGAGAATAAGGAAGCAGAGACGCTGGTTGACGAGCCTCAACATCAGTAGCTCTTTTATTCAGTTATCGTTCGTATGTGTTTATTCAAATTCTATGGCTCTGTATTTATGCATTTGTGCAAATTATTCGCCCTACCGCCTCATTCAGCGTAAAAAAATATTCGTGATTTTTTGTATTCCATTATCCATGAGTGGTTTTCAGCCACTGTCTATACCTTTTTCATTCATACTAATTACCTCTCTCATAACAGCCCCGAAGGACTCTTTTCTGGACTTGATCGGATTTAACGGCGAGCATCACGAAGAGGTGAGGTTTTCAAAACCCTTCTCTCAACCATACAATGGATTTTCAGCGGTCTCAAGGTCCAACCAATCGCGGGCGCCCTTCACAACAACCAGAGGAGGTACGAATACAATTGACTTCGCCAATAAGAAAAGTATTTGACACGCTTGAAAAAAGAGGTGTTAATTTAGAAGTTTTCATGAAATATTTTGTTTAAAATAAAACTAAATAATGCAGCTTTTCTAGATGATGGATCGTCCTGGAACGAAAAGTTCATTTATTCAACGTTTCAAGGTGAAGATCTCTTGAATCATTTTCTTGATAATGTTTTTTTTAAAAATATTTATCGAATGAACACCTTCTCAGTCCTCTTCTGCGAAGAAGGAATCGCAGCAGGAATATTATGCGAGAACGGATCGAGAAAGGGATCAAAGAGAAGCAGAAAGACGCAAGAAACAACAAGAGGTACATAATTAGTTTCGCTTTGCATAAAATTTTTTGAACAGGATCAACGCAAGAAAGTATGGGATTGCACGCTTCACACCGCTCAGCATAGTGTCCATCAGTCTTGGGAATATGCCCGGAGCAGCTTTGACACCGAAGGGTAATCTCTTGTATCGGAAGAGACCCTTGTGAGTGTTGATCACTAGCATTTTCTGTGCCTCCTCGTCGAGACTGACCTGCAGATATGCTCCAGCCAGGTCAATCTGTGAGAAGATTGTGGCTCCATTGAGAGTGGCGAAGATGTCGTCGGGAACGGGGAGTGGATGAGCAGGGAGATCAATTGCGGCATTCAGCGCTGTGCTGAAGTCGGCACACACTCTGATCGATCCATTCGGCTTGCTCACTGTGAGAATTGGAGCAGCCCAGTCGCTGTACTCCACCTTCTCAATCACCTTGCGGTCTCCAGTCGGTCGAGTTCGTCATCGACTTTATCAACGAGAGCATACGCGACTGGTCTAGCCTTGATGAAGACTGGCTTGAAATCAGGCTTGAGCTGGAGAGATGCTGTCATCTCTGTGCAACTTCCTAGTCCACTTGCTGTGACTTCCGGAAACTCCCTCTTCACCCACTCGGTGTACTGCTCATTGGTCGCCAGAGGTGTGGTGACCTCATTGATGGTCGGACCAGGTTCGCGGATCTCGACGAGATCGAGCAATTTGATGAAATTCTTGCCGAGGAGGTTGATGTTCTTGCGTGTGACATACACGTCACCATTCGCCTTGACACCACCGTACGACGCACTCGACTTGAACTTTCCCATCAGTTCGAGATTCTCTCCATTGGCACACGTGGCAGTGCAATCGGCCGATGAGCACTCCGGCCCTCCGATTCTTCTCCACGTACTCTCTGAGATGATCGTTATGTCAGCTCCTGTGTCGATCTTGATGGACGACTGATGTCCATTGATCTTCAGTCGGATGTGATAATCCGAAGTGGCGATCGTAGCCACACTCACAATGAGAGCCTGCTTCCGCTGCCGACAGACCTTGGCGATGTGACCAGTTCTGCCGCAGTTGTTGCAGTTTGCCGTCTTGAAGTTACAGGCATCTCTGTCATGCTGTTTGCTTCCACAGCCTGCACACTCTCTCGATGCCGTGTTCTTCTTAGGGTACTGTCCCCCCTTGGACTTATCAGTACTCTTCTGGAATTTGTTGTTCCATTTCGGTTTGTGATTCACATGATGTACTTCTCTGTTTGACTCAGTGATCGTTCTCGAGTCCTTCTTCAACTGAGAGATATCATTGAAAACCGATAACAAATCATCCAGTGTGCACGCAACTCCTTTTTGCTTGGCGGTCTGCATCATCTTCATGTGCACATCCGAGTATCTGGGGAGATCCAGTGCATGGAGGAATGTCAGGACCTTCCACTCATCTGTGGTTGCATCCTTCACCTCTGCCCTCTCCACTGTCTGATTGACTCGAGCTGCGAGTGCCCTGACGTCCTGGATGTTCTCTCGACTCATCTTGAGATCGAGCATGGTTCGACGACGGTCAAAGATGGACGTATTGTCGCCAAACAACGTCGTCATCTTTGTCTTGACATCATCAAGTGTCATGTCTTTCCACTTGAGGGGTGCAATAGAGTCCACGAAAGTTCTCTCGACAGTTGTGTTCACGTGTCGGAGAAGCAATCTGATCTTCTTCACCTCGTCCCAGTCCTTGAGATCGATCTCGAAGATATCCTCGTGTCTGTTCCACCATCGCTCGAACATCGAGCCATTCTCAGGCGAATAAGTGAACTCGCGTATACGCATCTCGATTGCACTCACTGTCGACATTGACAACTCATTCGACGACTGGGACGACTGGCTCGGCGACTGATCGATCACTTTGCTCATGAGAGCGGCGAGGGAAGTCTGAGTCTCTGTCAGTGCCTTCATGAGGTCTTCCACTGTTGGCTCCTTGCCCTCTCCCTTC
Source organism: Pristionchus entomophagus (assembly GCA_036245825.1). Taxonomy (NCBI): domain Eukaryota; kingdom Metazoa; phylum Nematoda; class Chromadorea; order Rhabditida; family Neodiplogasteridae; genus Pristionchus; species Pristionchus entomophagus. Next base: position 9,712,774 of record BTSX01000006.1, on the reverse strand, counting down.
ATGTTGACACTTTCAATTTATGACGAAATTGAAAATAGGCGAGCACTTCGTGTGCACTTGATGAATTCCGGTGCTCACGCAACTCCTCTTAGCAGCGGACTCAACCACAGCCGGCACTCAAGCCCAAACTGGATACTCTTATACAACCACAACAGGCACTATAGCCACCGCTGGACAGAAGAGAAGACAACCACAGCAGGCACTTTAGCCACCGCTGGACAGAAGAGAAGACAACCTTGCTCACAGTCCCGTACTCGTCAGGCAGAACAGGTTCACGCAACCACGCTCACAGCCCCGTACTCGACGGACAGAACTTGGTCAACAGCCGTGAAAGATCGGTCACGCGGTTGCTACTCGAAAGAACGGTCGAGTCTCGATTACTCTCACTGTGCGAAGATCGGTCGCACCGTGAAGACACGTTCCTGTAAGCTCCCTACTCGAGAATTAGGTCGCCAACGCGGTTTTAGGCGTTTGCGAAGTAACTCACTACCACAAAATACAAGAAAATGGGTGAACAAGTGGGGAAAAACTAACCTTTCTCCAAGTTCGAGGTCCTGAACGCCAGTATATTGTGTATTATTCCTTGTAGAATGGAGTGGTGAGTGTACGCAGTTGTCTTGTGGTAGAGGAAGAGAAGTAAAACTACAGGTTTATCGATTGGAAGAGAAGAATCACTCAATTGGTGTCCTCGCTGTGAGGAAATAGCGAGGGGCCCATATTACTGTAGTTGGCTTGGCAACATAGGGAATCGTGGTGAGACCAACGGGCACGCAACTGGTAAGGGGGTGTCGTGCGGGGTCACACTTATAAATTGCTATATACGAATTAGCATAACGACGATATTATTATAATTAGATTACTATGCAAAACCTTTTTTATTTGATTATTTGAACGAGCAACCATCCTGCTATATCGTGTGCAAAAACTGTGAAGAGGCATAATGGACCCCGGCGGAAATAGTGCGAAAACGGAGCTTGGCTGAGGGTCTGAATTCAATTTTAATTCACTATGTCGGCGTATTCGTGGAAATTGGAATATTATGCACATGTATCAATGCTTCAACATTTACTGTTTCAGTTTATGGTGGAACAATAAGACTGCACGATCTTGAGAAAATGCTTTTTTCGACCATCACGAATTATGATTTTCGCATCACTTACTCTAACAAACGCAGTAATAGCTCAGGCTCTTGCTAGTATAAACTTGTAGTCCCGTGTAGAAGTTTGGGTGTTTTTAAAAATGATCCCTTTTTTTGACCGACTAAATGTGGGTGAGCACGGATTTGCCAGAGCCCCATATCACATGGATTCGATGTAGTTGTCACGGGACTACAAGTTTATACTAGAAAGAGCCTGCGCTATTAATCATAATTCGTGATGGTTGAAAAACACTTTTTCTCAAGATCGTGCAAACTCTTATTACTCCACCATAAACTGAATCAATAAATGTTGAAACATTGAAATATGTGCGTACTATTCCAATTTGCACGAATACGCCGACATAGTGAATTAAAATTGAATTCAGACCCTCAGCCAAGCTCCGTTTTCGCACTATTTCCGCCGGGGTCCATTATGCCTCTTCACAGTTTTTGCACACGATATAGCAGGATGGTTGCTCGTTCAAATAATCAAATAAAAAAGGTACCCTGTTTGTGTAACAAAATAGCTGAAATGAAAAGTTTGAAATTTTTTTCGAAAATTTGATTTTTCTCGACCAGTTTTAATCAGATCGGGATGAAACTTGGTGTGTTTTTTGTTGTTGTTGTTTTTTATTTTTATTTTATGAATTTTTTGATATATGACACGATTGATACGCTTGTGAATGAGCAAAGTCGATTGGGTTACGGTAGTTTTTTGAAACTTCCGTCAGTTAGCGGAGAATGTTCTAGAACACTAAAACAGTGGTGCCCGAGCTACACTTGTCGAGTACTTTCATCCCACACATTTTGAGCGAATTCGATTTTTTTCACTTTGCCAAGCATCTGCACAAATATGTTCACTGACTCAGAAAGTCACTCATAATACAGTTTTCAACGGACAGAGAAACTTCTGAATAAAACAACGTTGCAAATACAATAATGTACAACTTCTGAATGAATCAATATAGCAAAACAAGAATGTACAATTTCTGAACGAAACAATGTAGCAAAAATAAGAATGGGACAACTTCTGATAATAAAACAACGACAAAATCTAGCTGAACTCAGAACGAGAGAGTAAACAAGTTTTTAGTGAATCATTCGTAGTGCAGAATGACCACCATCGGATTATTGAATTCTGATGGCATGCTAGATACTACAAAATCATTGTCATAATGAGCACATTTGTTTACAGAACGATGTGGAAAATAGAGATTAATAGTATTAGGTAAATTCGAAAAATCAACAGGTGAAGCAAAACGGTGCGAGAAAAGAAATTCAATGGATATGTTTGCTAACCGAGTCTAGAGATCAAATACAGGAATTGATTCGTTACGCCGTTTCCATTCTCCTTCGCCTCCTCTCTCGAGATTTTCTTGATTAACACCTCCTGAATAAAAATGGTAAATACGTATTTGCTATGAGGCCGTTCGCGTAAGAGTCAAACAATGTCTGGCACGAGTACCGATCAAGAATCAAAGTCAAGAATAAATAGTCCATGGACCATAAGCGCAAGTACTTTAAAGGATATTTTCAAAGGATACTGTAGATTTTCAGAACAAACTAGGAATGGATTTGACTGACTTTTCGGAATGCATTATTCCAAGTTAAGAGCCGTTCCACGGTATAGTGAAGCTTTTGAGAGGGGTCGACGGAGGACTTTTTTGCAATCTATTCCAATAAGTTCAAGGTGAAGTCCCCATATCTAGAGCTGATAGCTGGCCCAATATGAGATGTTGGGGTGCACTTTCCGAAAAATGCCATGTGTCACAAAAAAAATCGAAAAAATCATCCAAGAAAAATGTAAGTTCTTATAGGTGTTTCAGGCGTATTTTTCCATGCAAATAACGAAAAACATACTTTGGAAGCGATAGGTGATTGATAACATGTCGAAAACTGAAAATTTTGTCATTTTTCGGTCACCCTGAAAAATTATTTACGTCATCCCCATTTTTTTATTGCAGATTCGGATTCTACGTACAAAACTACCCCTGCTTGTTATTTTGCACGCCATCAAAAGTGTCAGCCCGGATTCCGCAGCTTCCCGCCCAAGGGTCTCTCGGAGGCTGACGAGAGAACGATGATGAGAGATTTCGCCAATTTGACATGATATAGTCTCTTTTATATCAGATTTTTATCCCATTAACCGTAATGAAGCATTTTTGTTGATGTTATGGGGTTTCGATAACGATAAAACGCGAAAAAAATGAAAAAATCGAAAATTCATATTTTCGAAATCTAAAAATTTCAAAAATTCATAAGTCATGTATCTGAACTTCAAGTTGTGTATTCTCAACAGAAAATCACTCGGATATGAGTTATGAACAATATCTGAGAGTTATAATCGATTCGCGAACATTTTTTGAAATTCATTTTTCGGAAGGCGAGAGATTTTTTTTATCGAGAAATTTTTCGGCCAAAACTTTTTCTCTAGAAATCGTCCCAAAAGCTCAGATATTGTTAATTACTCATTTGTGAGTTATTTTCCGTTGAGAATACACTATTTGAAGCGCAGATACATGACTTATGAAATTTTGAAATTTTGAAAAAACTGATTTTTTGACTTTTCACTTTTTTCGTGTTTTATCGATATCACAACCCCATAATATCAACAAAAATGCTTAATAACAATAAATGCGATACAAATCTGATATAAAAGGGACTATATCATGTCGAAATGGCGAAATCTCTCATCATCGTTCCCTCGTCAGCCTCCGAAAGACCTTTGGGCGGAAAGCTGCGGAATCCGGGCTGACACTTTTGATGGCGTGCAAAATAACAAGCAGGGGTAGTTTTGTTCGTAGAATCCGAATCTACAATAAAAAAAAATGGGGATGGCGAAAATAATTTTTCAGGGTGACCGAAAAATGACAAAATTTTCAGTTTTCGACATGTCCTATCGCTTCCAAAGTATGTTTTTCGTTATTTTCATGGAAAACACCTATAAGAACTTACATTTTTCTTGGATGATTTTTTCGATTTTTTTTGGGACACCTCTGGCATTTTTCGTAAAGTGCACCCCAACATCTCATATTGGGCCAGCTATCAGCTCTAGGTATGGGGACTTCACCCTGAATTTATTGGCATAGATTGCAAATAAGTCCTCCGTGGGGTAGGTGCAGAATATCTTGGAACGTCTCTTAATTCCAAGATCCATGCCTAATAATGTACCTTCCAAATCATGTTTGAATTACGCGTGCTTGCTGTTCAAGGATAGACGCGATATTGAAATACCCTATAGGCGGGCAGTTACTTAAACATTATAAATAAATTTTCAAAAATGCTCACTTCCTTGAAAGGATCGAATTTGACCTCGCAGGCCTCATTTTCCTCGAGGAAATGCTTCACTTTGGAGAGAACTGTGAAGAGGAACGAATAGCACATAGCCACATTCTTGCTGATATCGCCAGTTGCCTTGATCTCTTCGACTTTCTTCTCGATGACCTGTAACTCAAAACATAAACGGTTCTCAATTGAAACAGTTTTTAAAGAGCGTTCAGAACATCGTTAAGAACGTACATAGAACAGTGTGTTCTTTCGAGTTCGAGCTAAATACATTTAAAAGGTTTTGTTGCCAAAAAAAGTACATTAATATTAAATTACCTCGTGAACGATGTATTGTTCATCTGTCTTCCACTTTCCTTTCATTCCGGCCCCGATATTTCTCTCTCCCACAATCTCGCTCTGCATCACAATCCGCATGTTTCTGATATATATTCATCATTATCCGATATGCAATACATTTTTTTCGGAATATCGTTTCTGACCGCTAGTACGTGAAAATAATAAAATTAGTTTCACATAGATTGTTCTCACCTCAAGAATCCGCTGTCATTTCCCTGCGCTGCAGTCTTGAGCTCGATTGGCTCATCTGAAAAAATATTAAGTAATACCAGTCTTTGTTCTCAAGAAGAAATTCGCGGAAGATATGGCGATGTGTGCTTGCCCAAAATATTATATGAAAATATTTCACGGTGGAAACGCCACGATGCACATCATGAAAACAATGATAAAGTTGATCTCACCTTCTCTGAGTGCATCTACCTCTGCTCCACAGCACAGTTTGATAGTCTCTTCACCCACCACTAGATCAGATCGAACCATCATCTGAATCAGGTTTGTATTTTTTGTAAAAATTTACCGAAAAATAAATAATTTCTGAAAACTGGAAAGAGTTCAAAACTTAAATCGACATTTATGTCATATTCAATATCCGAGAAAGTTTATAATATGATTTTACAACTGATAAATTCACATGTAATGCTAGTGATCAGTAAGGAGACGAAATATAGGACTTGCTACAATACAAATTATGATGTCTAACATCCCTTTTTTATGATTGATAAACACTCAAAGTGTAACCATTGTATTGATAGAAGTGGAACTGTTTACTTTTTCACAGTAATGCATGTGTAATGCAGCTTACCTCGAAAATAGGACGATTGTCGACGGGAGAATCGCTATCAGCGGTACCCTGAAAGACCCGATAAACCATTATAAGACTGAACAAAACTGACATTCGGAGAAACGGTGGTCATGTACTGCTCGAATTTGAACCCGCTGTACGTTGCGAGATCAGAACGGTCGCCGTATTTAAAATAATTTTTCTCTCAAATATTTTTAAAACTAGATTTGTAAAAAAAAAATACGAGATTTGATACTCAAATAAATTAAAGTAAAATATACTGGGCAAGTACACATACTTTTCTTATTATTTGAATCACTCTTGCACAACGAATGAACATTTCGAATAGTCAAAGATGAAGAAAGAATCGTACACTTTCGTTTGCTCGCTGATGAAGATGACTCCACCGAAGTTCTGTACGACAACAGTCCATCCGTTCTGAGAAAATTATCCGTGTTGCCACTTTTTGTTTTATTTTTTAAAAGATCAATTAGGTTTCGACTATTGCCACTGAAAATTAAAGGCTATGCAAGTGATGATGACAATATAGTGCATATCTCATAAAGTAATATTCTTACATTGATCTTATTCGTTTTCGGTCCCTGTGGATTGTAGAGAATAGTCAATGCCATTCGATTAATCGTACCTCTCCAGCATGCGAAGTCCGCACCACAGAACACCTTGAATTAATTATCACAACATCGAAGAAAATATTTCTCGGCTTGTTAATGTATCCGTCAATAAACTAGGGAAAAATTGTAACAGAAATAAGCGTAAAATCACACCTCATTGAGGAGTGCTCCCTCCTGAGCGACCGCCCATTTGCAGAGGGGATGAAGACACGGTTCAACTTGAAGCTCCGCACCCTGCAAGTATCGTTTAAAAGCGAATCCGAAAAAATTTTGTAAAAAGATGATACGAAAAAAGCCATTTTCAGAAGATTTGGTCTATACATGTATTCACCTTGTCTGTGAACGATTCGATGCCCTTCCTGAGGTCGAAGTTGACCCCATCTCTAATGTTCTCTTCGATGAGATAGCGAACATTGGAACGATCGTTGATAACACGGCGATCCACTGTGACCTTTAGCATCACTTTTATCGCAGCGAAAACGTTTGAACAACTAGGAGCACAAAAAAATTAGCCAAAAAACTAACCGAATACTCAGCAATCGCTCGCTGATTGGTGACCTTGCCTGTTTCCCTCTCATAGTCGCGTTTATAGACATCAATCGATATCTGGGCATTGAAAAATAAGAACATATTGAAATATGTGAACCCTGATTCTTACCATTATCCCTCATCCCTGCTTCACAAATTCTTTTTCACATCACAATCTTCAACTAATATGAAGTTTTAATAAACGAACCATGTTCGGTTGCAGTCGTTGATAATACGAAGAAGAACTCTATAATATTGGTAATTACGCAATCGATTTAAATAAAAAAAAGATAAGACAAAAGATTGCGAGATGCGCCTTGAGATGGAGAAGATCCTGAGGTGTGGTACAAGAATTGAGACAGTGGTCCTATAAATGAACTGTAAAACACTGTTAAAAACACAAACACTCTCAGAAATATAACATCATAAGATCTACAAACCAAGACAGTATGCATATACTACCATACCCTGAGCTTGATAAATCTGTATTTATCAGTGATGCTGAGCTTGTTCTTGATTCCCGTCGAACGAATGAGAAATTTCTCCGATTGATTCATCACTCCCTAAATATCACAATATCCATTTAATCATTTGTATAAGCAACAACCTTCATCTCAAATCGATCAGCAAGCTTCAGAATGTGTATAACATTCAGTCCATTCAGTCCGATTTTCGAAAAATATTCGAAAAACTTGAATATACTATATATTAACCTGTGATCTCCTCAGGATCAGGGTAGATCACTTGTAGAAGATCGAGAAATTCCTGAATAAGTAACGTATTGCTTAGCTTGAATTTATCAACTGACCGCATAAACGATTTCCTTCATCTCAATTTCGTTCAGTCCATTCTCGGTAAAAAATTTCCAGAGAACATTGCGAGGAAGAAGGGAGAGTGAATAGCCAGATACTGTGGGCAAAATATATAAAAGTGCACTCAGCAGGTATACAAAAATAACTCAATTTATTATTAAATATATAAAAAATAGACAATTCGAGACAAAATTCACCTCCTTCGACACATGTAGCTTCTTTTCTCCGATCAACAGAGTGACGTTGCTCGTTTCAATTGGAGATGAGAACTTGGATAGATCGAGAGGATCGTTGCTAGGATGAATCGGTTAAAGTCAACGTCCAGTTCCAATCACGTTATGCGAGTTCAAATCCAAGCTTACCTCTCGGAACTGATGATGTGGATACGGTATTCAAGGATGACTTTATCATTGTTTATGAATCCTTGAATGTCGAAATATCAGAGAATGATCAATGTATTCCATGAAAAGAGTGAATATAAACATACGTATTTTCCTTTTGTAAGAACTTTGAAAGAAGTGAATCCCGAAATACACTCTCTTGAAATTATTCAGTTTCACACATTGCTGACATAGTGAAATTTGGAAAATATAGGGAAACATAACGAACCGTACTACGGAAATGTTTACCGTTCCTTGAGTGCAGGATGAATTCAACATCCGTTTCACATTTCCATTCTCCTCCTCGCGGATTGTTGCAAGTGAGGACAATCTTAGCCTCCTCACCAGTATTGATTGGTCGGATACCCGCAATCCTGTAGAGGAAGATCTTACTACAGCACTGAGACGATTTTATTTCTTTCGATTTGTTGTAACCAGACGAGCAGGGTCCTTCAAATACTAAGGTAAGTCGCGGAGAATCGGATCATGCCACAAAATAATTCAGGTTGCTCCAGATCAGGCTCGAAAATAACCTGATCAGATAAAACAACTAGATTTCTTAAGATCAGAATCAAAAAGTATGATCAGATTTTGATTATTCGCTCACAATATTTGAATCTGATCTCTCCATATTTCTCTTGATTAGAGTTGAAAGTGCCCAAACGTCCGATTAGGTTCGAAAAATTTCATAACAAAATACGACTATAGGTTACTATATGAAGATCTGCATCCAATTATATGCCAACTATTGAGCACGAGGGGTATACTGCGCTCTTATCGTCAACCGTAGAGATAGTTCAACAATCTAAGACTGACCATTCGAATCCTCCCTCATTGAACACATCCGATTCCGTCGTTGAACCGTTAACGAGTGTTGCAGTCGCATTATCAATCTCCCATAGGAAAACGAAGTTAGAATTGTCGGTCATTCTGCAACTAATTGTTATAGAAAATCCAAAATTGCATAATATTTATGGCAATGGGATGAAGGAAAACGACCAAATAGCAAATTCAGAAGTTTCTATATTTTTTACCTAACAAAAACGGAACATGGTAAGGTTTTCAAGATATTCGTAAATAGATGTAAATAATAGTAGAGATTTCATGGCAGAAAGTGTAATAAAGAGAGGAAAAACGTATTGACGAAGTGAAATAATATCTAACGAAATTCTTGTGAAAAGAGCACAAGCATGAAGGGAGCTAAATTTAATATGAATAATTTATACTATATCGCATATACCGTATATTCAAAGCACTCGTCTCTCATTCGTAATACATCTGGGACTCCAAAATATAAAAAAATGAGCGTTTTATGCGATTCTATTGTAGTTGTCGTCTATTCAGGATATTAAGACAACTAGGAACGCAATTTCAAAAAACAATAAATGAAAAAAAGAGATAATATGTTGCATGGATAAACAACCATTGCACAAAACGGAATTAAATCTCTCGAAAACAGTTTATTCATCTTCTCAACGATAATTACGTGAATACAACCAAAGGTAAGCGTAACGCACAACAACGAGAACAACAACAAGATTCCACGACTAACAGCAAACAATGAATCGGACTACTGTAACTCTACGATTCCACTGAAACCATCAACTACTTTTAAAAAAAACGAAACGAACAGAGATGAGCAATAAAACGGGGAATATATTATACACTATTATACATATGTGGATACAAATCGCATATAATATTATGCGATAAAACGCGGATAATGGAACGAAGAATTCGATTACTACGGTTCTTTTACGATAGTATAAAGATTTCCTTCTGTACTATAAACAAATGTGTAGTACGACAAAACGAGTAAATTGACTACTGCAATGCTTCAATGCTGTCACTTTAAAGCTTTAAAGAATTATTTAAAGACGCTTGTGTCAAAATAGGAAGAAAGATTAAAATAGTTCGAATGGACGATCGGCGCCCCGGACTCTCTCTCTCTCAGACCTGCAGCAGACGCTGCAGCAGCGGTCGGGAAGCAGCAGCTGCGACTCGATCAGCTTGCCCCGCCAGTACTCGAAGGCTGCACGAGAGACGGCCGCGCCCAGTGCACGCACCTGTAAATGGCAACTTGCATAATCGTTCCAAATTCTCATGATTGGAGTTTTCCCTTGCAGATAATTCTACGTCTAGGGACCGCAGTGAGGTATCTAGAGAAAAATCATAGAGTCGTCGCTTTTAGTTTGTTCTATGGAATCGTACCAGCTGAATCGATTGAGAACAAAAAAATTCATGGAAATAAATAAATAACAACAATATAGAGGATAAGTAAAATAGCGTTTTCTCCAGCGATTCATCGTAATCGAAAATGTCGAGCTGCGTATCAACTAATGATTTTATATTTCTGAAAATAATTTCATTGTAGTTAAATTATTATGAATTATATCTGAACGTTGCGCAGGAGTCCATATAAGCTACTTAGAGAAGTTCGAGCATAGGGGATGCGAACCAGACATCGGAGAAAGCAGAAAACTACGAAAGTTAACGACTTTTTCACTTTCAAAGGCAAAAATCGGGGTTCCGACGATTCCCGACGATTATTGACTATAACCAGAAGATCCGCGATTGTCAGTAGAACAAATTAAGAATAGTGCGAAAACCGCGGCAGGCAGATGTCAAAAATGATGTCAAAATCAAACAGATGTCAAAAATGTCAAAAATCAGACAAAAAATATAACCAGAAGATCCGCGATTGTCAGTAGAACAAATTAAGAATAGTGCGAAAACCGCGGCAGGCAGATGTCAAAAATGATGTCAAAATCAGACAGATGTCAAAAATGTCAAAAACTAGGAAAGAAAATCGTTCGAAATTGATACCCTACAAACATGACGATTTTGTTGTTATTTGCGGTAGTTCGTGTAAACATCGCGCAAGGTGGGGTACTTTAGTACAAGGAGGATGCGTTATTATAGAAATAAATATATTTTGGATGTAAACAATATAAGGAAATCAATTTCGAAAATAGGGCTAAAATAAGTCAGTTGTCGACTCAGTTCGTGGTGCACTACGAACAACAGAAAAATGAAAAGTCGTCGATGGTATCCGTTTCCTGCACCCCGACCCACTATGCTCTCTTTATCTACATCATCAGGTCAATTTCAGTTAAACGGATTATCTTCTCCGGCATTGAAATGTGCTCGAGCTGTCAGGTCAAATCTATTGAGTCACGACATGATAATATATTTTTTAACAATATATAAATGAAGATTCTCTCAATACGGAACAAGTGCCTATTATTGTTTATATTGACACCATTTGCGCTCTTCATTCAGGACACTTTCACTCTATAAAGAAAGAGCTCCACAGAGAAATTACTGAGCAAACCTTCATATTGTGGGTCCAGGAGAGAAAGTGCTGGATGATCTCGGAATTGTTGAGTAATGTCTTCTCGCATGCATCGCACTGGAGAATCTGTGAATATATTTCTAGATTTAAACGGTATTTGATAAACAGATTCTCCGATTTTGGTCCATATTTCAACAGCGAAGAGATAAGAACACGAATGAGAAAATTAACAAATAAGAAAGCAATTATAGTTGCTAGCAGATCGACTAAACGCACATTCTTGCTATAACGGTCCAGCTCAGGAAGACTCTCTGTGATCTGATTCACTCTGAGAGTTTGACCTTCCTTCTTGCTGGGAACGGCCAGAAGCTGCGACAACGCCGCCCAAATAGACATCGCTGAAAAATGTTAGATAGTCAATTCTAATCATGAAGAAAAGAACGAACTCTCTAATAATTGCATTTACTTCATGAAATATTCATATTTCTTATTTGAAATTGATTTTCAAGAACATAAATAATAAGATCCTTACATTCGTTCGACTCCGGATTGCACAGCTGGAAGATGTTGGTAGGATCTGAGATATAATTCGATCAAGTGAAAGAAAGAAAAAAAGTGCAGTAAGAAAGGCGGTAGACCTTAATAATGAGGAAAGCATAGTATCAGCTACGAATTATGGTAAATAAACTCACGACCAATCTCATGGAGCTCCAAGCCTCTATCGAGCCGTTTCCTGGCTGCCGCTGCTTCAACCTGATACAGAAGATTATAATTATTGTTACAAGTTTCTTGAAGTTTTTAAATTAAAAATTTCTTTCTAAAAGAAAGTTAATACTCAAAGATGAAACAATACGCTATTTTTTATTATCTCTCAGTGAGTTCAGCACGCCTACCTCAGTCGAATCTGCAGCAGACTCGGCTGCAGCTTGTCCTCCCAGTAATGGAGTGCTGCACGAGAGACGGCGGCACCCAGAGCGGTCACCTCAAAATGTAATATATTCAAAATATATCATTTGGATAAGCTTTCGCTCATTTTCATAGAATAATATACATTTCTCCACTCATTCAGCAAAAACTCTGCGGCCTTGAGTCCGTAAAATAAAGAACCTAGATTTCGAATAAAAATACGAACCAAACAGGTGATCAATCGGAAACTATCATACTATCCTAAATTCGCATGATCTTTAGTTTCTCTGACTGATGAGAGAGAACGCGAAGTGAAGAGTCGTTTCCAAAATATCATCAATAATTACGAATCTTCCCACCTTCCTGTAATGATTCTTGGAGAGGAAATGCTGAATGATCTCGCGCTTTCTCACGGTCTTCTCGCACGCCTCGCAGTGTTGAATCTGAAACAGTTGCTAATTTATGGTTTGACGCTCTTCATTCCGCACTCTCTCTCTCGACGGTCAGCAAGAGCCAAACAAAAAAAACAGCAAGAGGTCGCTACATGCACACTTTAGACCATTCGAGAGATGAAATGCCGCGTGCAGAATGAAGAGTAGAATTCTGTATTAGCTCTAGTAGGCAACAAAAATCACTCACCAATAAGGACATCGCCTCTAGCTCGGAAAAGAAAATCAGCGGTTTTCCCTTCTTTCCCTCGATAAGAGAGCGGATCAATTCCCGACCGAACTCGAGCGACGTCACTTAAAATATAATACAGTAACTAAATTCAATTCATGAAAAAGTCGATCTTAATCACATTCTAATTCGTTGTCTCCGTTTAATATATTAGATAATTGTTTTTAAAAAGTTATTGAAATTTGCAATAAACTGACCATCATTGGAATCTGGATGACATAGTTGGAAGAGGTTGGTAGGATCTGTAATAAATTTCAGATAATTGTGTTTTTAGTTAAACGAAGTGAACTTCTTTCTGAAATAGGAAGGAAAGGCAAAGAAAGATGAAACGAAATAAAAAAAACGAAAAATATTTTTTAAAAAATCACGACCAATCACATGAAGCTTCACGCTCTTCTCGAGAGACGGAGCATCGGATGCGTCTTCCTGCTCAATCAATAATAATTATGCCATAAGGAAATCGCGAGATGCTGAACTGGAATTCATCGCTCCTAATATATATGTAACTGTAACCAATTATTGAAAGGAAGAAATCTCACAAGTTTCTCACAAGGTTGTTAGTTTGATGAAAACCCTCACTCTATGCGGGGGCGGCGGGGGCGTGAGCAGTTGCTGCAACCCGCTCAGCTGCAGCTGCTGTATCTGAGCGGTCGGAGGCGTCGGGAGCCACGTGATCTCCGGCTGCGTGCCCTCGTACTGCGCGAGTCGGTACGTGAGTTCCTCGATTCTGAAAATGAAAAAGAACGAGAAATAAAAACGAAAAGGATACTATAAATGCCGTCAATAGCTTTTCCGATATGTCATTAAAAAGTGAAGATAAGTACATGAGCTTTTCCGAAAAAAAATTTCTATGCAGTCCTGCCTACCAGGGCGCCAAAAACCGATACGTCATAACTATTGCCGACTCACTTTGCACTACTCCAATCGATTGTAAGCTCGTGCAGGGAGAGTCTGCGTTAGCTCTCCGGTTCTAAATAAATAGTATTATATTGTATGATATCATGCAGCGAGAAATTTCCAATCATTTGCTTGCCCCTTATCACATTAATCACATCGTGCCTAATTACGGTGCTCATGGAAAAGAGTTTCCACAAGTAGAAGTGGTTTTAGCATCTAACACAGTGTTGCGAGACCGGACAAAAGTTATAGAAACAGAGGAAAAACTAAAGAAAGTGAGAGAGTATGTTATGTATTTATCCTTGTGGTGGAGTGGTGAGGGAACGCCGCAGTGTGTGGGGACGAGGGGAGAGTGATAATACAACTATATTTATCAACAGGGAAAGGGGACTAGCCGCATGACGGGCCGGAGCAAGACTCGAATGACAGGACGCCAACTTGGCACGGGGAAATAATCCTACCGTAGTACAGCGTGATTACGTAGGGTAAATCGTGGTGGGACCAACGAGTACACGCAACGGGCAACGAGAGCCGTTCGACGAATCTACTTACAGTAGCCAGGGGGTGTTGTGCTGACAGACTTTTTACTTGACGCTTAGTGCGTTTACTATTCTGTTGGTAATTACTCATATTATAATTACTATACAACAGAGTACTCCGTCTGTCCCTCACTATTTTGTGCAATGTTTTTTTTTCGTTCAAGAGCCAATGTTCGTGCTCCTCCTGTTTCTAAAACGCTTTATCTAAGCTAGCAGACAAAATTCTCTTGATGCTCCTTTCTCATCACTGCCATCTCTATCTTGAGTGCATCGTTCTTTTTTTATTGTAATCTTCGTCATGGAAAATATATATTTCGTAATGCAAAATATAGATATTTCCATTTTATGTGAAAGCATTATCACTGTGATTCACGTACTCTTTCACATTATTCGCTTCCTCCGCTACTCAAGTCGCTTCTCCAAGTTGAATCGACATATCAGCCAGCCTGAATATCATGAATTGTTTGTCTATATAATCTAATAAAAATTCGATAATTTTATGGCAGTAACAATTAAATAAAAACTAACTTCTTCTCGAGTGATCCCATCACTTCCTTCTCCTTTTCACGACAAGCGCGCTAAGAAAGAGTGAAATTATGGAGTTTAGTTTGATTCTTTGTCGATAGAGAAGTACAAAATACGAAAGATCAGTGAAAAGTAAAGATGAGTACAATGAATCCCCGATATTCGACTGCATTTCATACAGTTTCTGCTGCAGTTCGGTGACTTCGGGAGTGGGAACTGATTGAAACACACTTATTAATTTAGATTACTGAAAAAAAAGGTTTTTTTTTAATATTGAAAACTTGAGGAATGTTGTGAGGAACGTGTGGATAATACGTGTTTTAATACAATAGAATCAGAACAAAAACCTGTTCTTCTCTCTTCACAATCTTCTACGCTGTATATATATATATATATATATATATATATATGTAGAAAATCGAATAAAATATGTTTAGAGAGTAAAAGGCAGCCTTTTCCACGCTTTAACTTAAACCGTTTATTAACGCGTCAACGCGTAGCATCGATTTTGAGTGAAGAAGAAACCCCCAAGAATATTGTTAGTATTACTAGTATTCATCCTGTCCCCACGTTGCAACGCACTTTGAAGGGACGGCCCAGGGTACCACCATCCATCTTCGTTCACAAATTCGAAGCGTAAGTTGATGCACTGAAATTTATATATGCAGTTCGAAACAAACATTTTAGCTTCTTTGCTCCTTTTCTGGTTTTGTTTCCGCATTTCTAGCAGTTAACAAATAAGTGTAAACAGATATGTGGACAAGGGAGCTGAGAAATTCACGATAAATAGCACGATAAATAAAGTAACAACGAAGAAAATGCGAAAGAAGCTCGAGAGCGTAGCAGATAGCCACGCACAATTGGACACGAGTGCGCATGGTTCTGGGTTTTACAACATACCGGTCTGTAACCGACGGAGCCACTTTGCACCTTCCGGTATCTGACCCACTGGACTACCGTATGCCATAGATATAAACAACTGCGAATTAAAAGTATACTCAGAATTACAATTTAGTATAAATTTCGATAAATACATGAACTCCTCAATAGAAACTCGTTAATAAAAAAATTTATATACAGTATCGCCCATAAGTCTTTGGCCACTTTTTCAGTCTTTCATAACTTTTGACTCATGATAAATTTCTCGCTCAAACTTGGACATGCTCGATACATTTTCTTAGAGCCTTCCTGCTTAGTGTTATGATAGAATGCCTCAATGCCTTTTTGATGAAAATATGTACTCATGGGAGGATGACGTGCAGTGGCTTTAGACTGGCTCAAAGCAGGGTCACGAAAGAAATGGATTTTCGTTTTTCGACGTGCTAAAAACTCGTTCAAGAGCTCAAAATGATCACCCATAGTGTGTTAGGAATATACCATTGAGATATCAGGGAACTCCCTGGTTGTTGTATAGTGATGACGCAATCGTGACATGGTTTTTCACGGCAGACTTTAAGCTCGGTACATTTTCTTAGAGCCTTCCTGCTTAGTGTTATGATAGAAGGCCTCAATGCCTTTTTGATGAAAATATGTACTCATGGGAGGATGACGTACAGTGGCTTTAGACTGGCTCAAAGTAGGGTCACGAAAAAATGGATTTTCGTTTTTCGACGTGCTAAAAACTCGTTCAAGAGCTCAAAATGATCCTTACCACAATTCCTGAGGATCCCCAAAGTTTGATAACGATAGCTTTTAATTTGACCTCAGGGAACGAATTTTTCACTTTTGCAAATTATTTATTTCTCCCTATTTTGGACGATCACAGCTCCAAGGCCGATTTTTGTTCAAAGGTCTTTCCTGGACAGGTTAGTTGCAAATCCATGGAATATACGATTCCCAACTTTTTAGAGCATTTGGATAACTTTCCCGCCCGCGGCAACCGAAAATCCGAGGTAAATATATTTTCAACCCAAAAAATAACCATGATACCCCCATCATAAGTCGAAAATTTTTCTCTCTCAGAACTTCTTGATTGAATTTTTTTTCTGGTATATCTTTGTGTGCTGAATCCGAATTTCGATATGAGAGCCCATGATATTATTAATGAAAAAAGTTAAAATTCATTATGTCGAAAAATAGCCGATTTTGAAAATCGATTGACCTCAGATTTTCGGTTGCCGCGTGCGGGAAAGTTATCCAAATGCTCTAAACCGTTGGGAATCGTATATTACATGGATTTGCAACTAACCTGTCCAGGAAAGACATTTGAACAAAAATTGGCCTTGGAACTATGATCATCCAAAATAGGGAGAAAAAAATAATTTGCAAAAATGAAAAATTCGTGCCCTGAGGGCAAATTAAGAGCTTTCGTTATCAAACTTCGGGGATCATCAGGAATTGTGGTAAGGATCATTTTGGGCATTTTAACGAGTTTCTAGCACGTCGAAAAACAAAAATATATTTTCGTGACCCTACTTTGAGACAGTCTAAAGCCACTGTATGTCATCCTCCCATGAGTACATATTTTCATCGAAAAGGTATTGAGGCTTTCTATCATCACACCAAGCAGGAAGGCTGAAAGAAAATCTATCGAGCTTAAAGTCTGCCGTGAAAAACCATGTCACGATTGCGTCATCACTATACAACAACCAGGGAGTTCACTGATATCTTAATGGCATATTCCTAACACACGATGGGTGTACTACTACATGTCCAAGTTTGAGCGAGAAATATATCGTGAGTCAAAAGTTATGAAAGATTGAAAAAGTGGCCAAAGACTTATGGGCGATACTGTAGTTCAGTCCGAGATAGACAAAAATAGCATTTCAACAGACTTATCACAGCCCTCATCTCCTACAACAGGACATCCGAGCACGATGATAGTATATTATTTATAATATACAGTTCACTCTCAAAAGAGAAGGGCGTTGATGAAACGAAAGTATTCATTGAATGAGTAATGTGTAGAAGTGAGTGAGGTGTGAGGTCTTCAGAAACATTGCCTATCAAAAACAGAAACCCACCAGTATTTCATTGGAGAGGCTAGATAGAGCACCTCTTAACTTCCCAAACTCTCTCACTAAAAAGGAGCTGTGAAACGTACTAGTTTAGTTCCATGGCACCTCTCAATCGTCATTCTCACGATGCGATAATAAGACATATCCACGAATGCGAATTACCATAAATTTAATGAGGTGTAGGAAATACCAAGTATTTTCTCGAATCAAACGAGTCTCAAGACAACACATTGGGGTGCAGAGATACAGAAACTTTAACATGATTAGCAGAGGAAACACAAAAAAGAAAACAACACACTTCTGAATGAAACAAAAGAAAAACAAGAATGGGACAACTTCTGACCACAAATCAACAACAAAACTGGATGAAATCAGAACGTGAGACTGTACCATTATTTAGCGAACCCTTCGTAATGCGATACAACCTAACAAGAACTCAGAAAATAAAAGAGCATTCAGGAAACTAATAACTTTGAAACTTACAATGAACAATATAGAAGGAGAAACAAAACGAAAGAACAACAATGCGACTTATTCTTGAAGTGAAATGGACCATGTGAGTAAGAGGGTCTTCGCTGACCACTGTACCATTCCCATATTCTTCTTTTACTTAAAAGAGCCACGACGGAGCTGTAATCGATCAATAAGTTACAATATTCCGTGATTATCTTACACTCTGTCGACGATTGAACCCCTCGACGTCCTGATCCTTCTCAAAGTCGCGAATTTCAGTGGAAGCCGAAGAGGTGCTGGGGCCAGCACTTTCACCCTGCAGTCAATCGATTGATACCGTATCCACAGCCTCTCCAACTCTCGTACCTGACTACCGTAGTCACTCATAGTGCGATTGAAGGAATCGTCAAGCCAGCAGTTCATGCGTTTGTTCTTCGCATCCTTTGTCTCCGGTATAACGACCTAAACCATTCCGTTAGAATTTTTCATCAATCTGTTCACTACTATTCACCGTACTACTCACCGGTACTCTTCCAGTATTTACATCCGGTTCGAGGTGCTCGACGACTTCACCGGTCGGTTCAATCATCTTAACCATTCCATTATAATTATTAATGAATCAGTTAAATATCATACACCTCATTCTATCGTACCCACCGTTTTTTCTCCAGTGATCTCATCCCGATAGACGCGACCAACTAGTTGAATTGACGAATCACTTGTCGGTTCAACCACCTCAACCATTTCATTATCATCATTCAATTCAGAAGAATCTTGTGCAGAAGTGCAGAATCTAGTAGTCGACGATCTTTTTTTTTATCAATTCATTCACAACTATCTACCGTATTCTACCATACTCACTTGAATATGCTCGCTCAAAAATTGAATCGAAGAACCGTTCTTCTTCTCATTATCCTCCACCTTCTTAGTCACTGACATTTGAAAGAATAAACTGAGTAACATAGTAGATAAACATAGTAACACGTTCTCGAACTGTTTGATCGAAAGCCGTTAGCTTTGAACATGATTTTTCACTTCCTAACCTTTTACCCCTCCCCCCCAACCTAACAAACAAAATAAAATCCGCACCTGTGGGCTGTTTCACTTCTTCTTCTTCTTCTTCTTCTTCTTCTTCTTCTTCTTCTTCTTCTTCTTTTTGCTCCTTCTTTCTGGGTGGAGACATCCTGAACGATTGAGGAATCTCGTCTCAACTACTCACTCTCATTCTATTGAAAATCTAATTAGTAAAATATCATTATCCGATTCGAACGTCTTAAACAATCTTAAGAACTTATTTTAGAAAAAAACTTCATTCAACTTCTGAGAAAAAAACCGAAACAAAGACATTGAATAAAAAAGGCATAGGAATAATACTTTGAGAAGAACAATGTACACATAATGCAGACTGAGATAATAACAAGGCAATACATAATTAAAGAAAGCTCAAATTACTAAACAGAACGAACTATGTGTATGAACATGTAAATGACAAAAGAGAAAAATAGGAAATAACTTACATACGTAAGCAGAGACATGTAATATACGAAAAAATATATATAGGATATATCAGGGTAATTTATTTGAATGACTCATGTTCATATTCAAGGACAAATCTTAGAGATGGCAGGAAGAAGAAAGATTATCTAGAAAGGGAAGTCGAATTTGACATCGAAGTATTGGTTCAACTTCATCTTCATAATCTTGATCTCCGCTTCTAGCTGGGACGCGTATTCAGCCAAGGACTGATTGTGCAATTCGAGATCGTTCTGCAATCAGATATATTAGATGTGGTTGGTCTGTTGAAAAATAGCTCAATAGGATCCCCACATTCGATCCATCACACCAAAGAAGATTACATATCTTATCCTCAACATTTCAAAGCTTTTTTTTGCATAACGATGCTACCATCTTGAATACGACGTTGAAAACTCGATGAAAATATTTAAATGTAAATTGTTCCTGAATCGATGAAAGATGGCTGACCTCCTCACACTTGAGCTGCTCGAGCTTGATCGTCCTTCGCTGACGATAACGGAAGGCTGCGTCACTGTTCCTGGCCCTTCTGCTGTCAACGAGCGACATCTTGAAATGATACAATCAATAAGCAATACCTTTTCTGTCCTTCACAAATATAAATGTTTCTTGCTTATTCTCGGAAAAGAGTCGAGTTTTTCCTAAATATAAAAAAAACTACAGAACACTCACCGATTCCGGATATGGACCAGGGGAACGACGAATCTTCAAGGGGCGTCCACGCTTGGGCTTCTCAAAGTATTGCAAGAAGAGATACTCCGCACTGGTGAGCCTTAAATGATAATTAGGCGGCGCACTGCCAAACCCCGATTTCTTTTATAACATCGTTTAAAAAAAATCAGTTTCAATCCGATCGGGATGAAACTTGGTGAGTGTGATCACACGAATATTTCGAAAGTTTAAAGATATTCCTCGATTTAACCGATTGTGGAAGAGCAAAGTCGGTTGGGTTACGGTAGTTTTTTTTAAAAAAAACTTCTGACATTTAGCGAAGAATGATCTGGAACACAACAGCAGCACTGCCCGAGCTACACTCGACGATTACTACCATCCTACACATTTAGAACGAATTCGATTTTTTGCCTAGTGCCAGGATATGTTCACTGAGCCGGATAGTCACTATTAATTTTTCCTTATGATGGTTTAGCCTCCTGAGATCTCACAATTCTCCTTTCCAAACATTCGAGCACTCCAAAACTCGAATAGTAAAACGATAAGACTCACCAGCGGTTCTTGGTGCAGAATCTAGCAGTCAACGATCTGCTGATCACCGGATTGATATCCTCGACCTCCTCATTGATCTTGATAGGGTAGTTGTAGAATACGGAAGTTGCCGGCTCTTGCTTGAGAATGGGAGCGATATCTGAGAGTTTATACTACCCATAGGATATTCTGTGTATGGTTGATCAGATAAGCGGCCCATTTCGTCCCTCCTCTCCCCTCCTCCTATCTTGAGGAGGGAGGATCAGTCCACGGGGGCGAAGGCTCCCCGCACTCTTCTCAGATTGGAGAGCGCTTGGACTGATGGGAGGAGAGCGGCGAAGGCGCTTTTATTTGAGGAGACGAGTGGATGGTAATGAGGGTGTGAGAGTATAGAATGAAGAGAGAGACTAATCTAAATCAAATCTAGTCCTATCGACTTCCGAATAAAATCAATTAGATAACCCTCTTGTTCTCTCTCTATTCGCTCTCTCACTTACTCATTCAGACCGTTCAACATGACACGAAATATCAAAAATGAAAGAAGATAGTGAATAGATGATTGACTATTTTGGGCCGATCTGGGCTTCGAAAGAATAGCCAGATAAGCATATAGATTTACCTGTACATCATCACAGGAAATGAAAAATTAACTCGGAAACTAACAATATTTCTTCTCTTGCTTGGGCAGAATGGGAATCGCATTCTTCTTCTCCTCTCCTATATCTTCCTCATCCTCTAGATACTTGAAAACGAAATAACAATCCACGTCATTGGCAGTGTCAAGATCCGACGAGGATATGTTGTAGTCCTTAAAAACATCTTAGTTCCAACCCTTGACTAGTTATGTAGTAAAGGCGAGTCTGTGTACATTCTCACTCAATAACTCGATTCCTCTTTTTCAATGAAATGGATTATCCTGAATAAGGTATAGAACGCCTAATTATTATTATTTTTTTATAATAATACGATTATAATAGTGACCAAAGGATGAGACCGCGCACGTTTCACGCTTAACTATTCTCCGGTTTTGCGTACTGGAATCACCTTTTCGCATATTTGATTACATTTTCTTTATTTATTATTTTGCTAAATTGCTTCTAAAGAGGACCCACGCCCAGCGCACTAAGGAAATATAATTAACGGATAGCGTAAACAAATAATTTGTAAATTCGTCATTGCCGGAACAGTTTATTCCCAGGAACAACTTTTTTGTAAATTTGTAATAGTCCTTGAATGAAGGATAACGGAAAAGTAACAGATAAAATTACAGTTATAGAATAAATGGACAAATTATAAAAACAGAAAGAAACACTCACGATTGATCCAAACATCTCCAGCCACTCCAAGTGACTAGCATCTATAGCAGGCAGATCATCGGAGGAAGCCGTGAATGGCATCTGCATTTCGTCGCTGTATGTGTACTGCGAGTGGCCTACGTCGTCGATGGAAGCATAGGGATACATTCTGAGAACAGAATAAATAAATCAGATTCACTTTAAATGCCAGCATCGCTCATTGTTACCGGCATGTGAGTAAATGGCACGGTTCACATAATAATATAGTGTAGTCCAAGCGCAATAGGTGTGCAGAATAAGAATTGATACACTGATCGGTCCATATTCATCGAGTTACTCAATCCTATCCTCCCTTCGCTAGTTTAATTCTACATTAGCCACGTTGTTCTCTACGCTACCATTAATATAAATAACGTATGGTTTCTCGCATATACCGTGTACTCATAGCGCTCGTCTCACATTCTCAACACATCTAAGACTATAAAATAAAGCGCTTTCTCTAAACCATGCCCTTATGCTTTAATTAGGTTGCGATAACAATTAAAATGACAAAAAAAATCAAAGTACTTTTCTAAACATGGTGCGTGTTCACCAATCTTAACCCTTAAAAAGAGAAGAAAGAAACGTAGAATATATTGTGATACGGTAGTCAACCGATCAATTACATACATATCCTCGAGACTATTGAGCACTTCCTCTAACATGGTTTATCAACAGATCGAGCCAAACAACGAGACATAACAAAATGAGAAAGATGCGAAGTTAACAAATTCACAAGAAAAAGATTTCAGCAAAGTAGAAAAATATTGGCAGAACATTGAGAAATCTAATGACCGTTAACGTTTCAGAGTTTGAAAACTCCTTTCGATATAAAAGTGCATAAAAGACGAGTGTGAATAAAGCGAATCAGAATATCATATCATGAAATTGGTCTGTATTGGCGAGAGTGTTTTGTCTGGGAGGATTGGGTACTCTGCGGGGTCCATTGTGAGGTTGAACTCTTTCTCCTTTTCGACGTTCCGCATGCGGCCCTTGACGTTCTGTATACTCGAACAACGATTGCTAAAAAGTTGAAAAGAATTTAGTTAATGAGTAGATCGGAGTCATAAGAAGGAATACTATAAACGCACTAAGATGAAAGTCGGCATACAAAACTGATTTGAGTAGGTAAGCTTCAGCTATGACCATATCCGTTTAACTAAAGCGACTGCATGATGAAATGAAGAATTCGTAAAGTAAGTAAAAAATTAACGCAGAATTCTTGGATTGTCAAATGGATGGGGGTACGAAATTCCAAGAACTCACATGAATTCCGGCCATGAGATCGCTCACATCTTCCTTCGGGTGTGGTGCTGTGAAGAAGAAGGTATGATCCAGTGCCTGGAAAGAAAGTTCTGTACCCTACAATTAAATATTAATATTTAATATTAATATTATAATATTTATCCTGTACTCAAGGCACTAAGTACCCTAGTTGAGCGATAGCCAGTGATAGACCTTGTCACTTACTAAAAACTAGAAACAAATTGCTAGAAAACAATAACTCAAGTTCTGGAACCAATTGCTATCACAGAATTCGAAACAACAACTAATATAACGCAAACTATAATTACTAGAGCAGTAAAGTGTAAGTACTAACCTCTTCGGCTGATCCTCTTTTCTTCGGATTCAATGTCATCAGTCGATCGATCAGATCTATAGCATTTACATCCTGAAACTTCCTCGCTTAGCTCGGTACGTTGAGATTCATGATTACTGTGACTACTTTAGTAAAAACAAATATATGTGCTTCTTCAAGAGGGAAAATTGCACTAACAGATCCTTACAAAACACGAAATAATAATTGCTAATCAAATTGTATCTCTCAGGGTCTACGAAAAAGAGCTTACTAGGAATAATAGTCTTATTATATAAGAGAAGAAGATAATATGGTATGAAAGATACCTGGATGATGCATCCCAGTCTCTCGGATATTTTCCGCTTGAGATTCTGAGGCAGCTCAAACTTGTCGAAATACGGGAGCGAGACCACGTCAGGCCAAACCTTAACAGTAATTTTAAGATCACGTAAAATGATATATAGACTGTTCAATATGTGCATCGTGTTATTATCATCATAAAATAAAAGTTACCTCAGGCACTATGCTTCCACACAAGTTAGAAATGAGACTAAGTTGCTTCTGTTCAGTGTTGCCCTGAAATTGCTCGTACCTTCCCGAATAAATGGTCGAGATATCACGATTATACGGGATGTTAAGATCAAATTTAGTCATAGACTAGAATAGAATAGTTTGCTTTTTTGCACATAAAAAGCTGCGTAAAATATATTTACACACGTTGAATTAGTAGTGAAAATTATAATGGCCACCTGCATGATTGGAGTTCTCGTCCACAATTCAGCCATGATGCATCCCGCTCCCCAAATATCGATTGCCGTTCCGTACTGATTTTCACCCAGTAGAAGTTCAGGCGGTCGGTACCTCAAATAAGATGTACGTTTCTCTTTGGTAAACTAACCTCAGAATACTAGTTTTATCCCTCCAAATGATGAGCAAAGCAGAATTACTTACCAGAGAGTGACGACCCGATTAGTAAAGAGGGCATTCTGAACGAAATAGGAATTCAATGTATTCGAAAACCACGAATATCACCTTGAAAATGGGTCGAGCGAGTCCGAAGTCGGCCAATTTCAGCACGCCTTCTCGAGTGACGAGAATGTTCGCAGCTTTCATGTCACGATGGAGAATGGAAGAGTGGTGGATTTGATGGAGACCCGTCAGAAGATGCTGAGAGAAAACAATTACCACGGAATCAGAGGTTGCAATTGTCCCGATTGACTAAAAGTTTCTGGCACTAGTAATTGCAGTTCAACGGGAGATTGCACAAGAATAGATTAATTTATCATTTCTTAGAGAGGAAAACAGATTAACATCTAAATCTGGAAGCTGTATAAATGGTATTTAAGTAAACAAAATATACCTTCATTAGAGTCTTGCGGTGAGTCAAGGATAGCTGCATTTTCTTGTTCGACAGAAGACCAGCCAGGTCATGGTCGCCTTAACAACATTTCATATATGGATACAACGTAATATAATATACATATTTAGAAGTTAATTAAACGTACAGAACGTGAATACCAGATAGAACTTCGCTATTCCCTTCTTAGAATTGGCGGCTGAAAATATTAAAGTTGGAATATAGAAGACGGCAATATATAGGAAAAATATCAAATATAAGGCAAACGGTAATATGAAAATACAAATCTAAAAACTCACATCTACTACTGCAAATATCCAGCAATTCAGTAATGTGCTGGTGCTTCAACTGTTGGAGCATCTTAACCTCTCGTAGAGCAGTGATAGGGAACTGAAATAGCGCTAATACAATAGTGAAAAGAAGTAAAATACATTATATTAAGATATACCCCATCCAATTCATTCTCCAACAGTATCCTTTTCAAAGCAACCTTTCTTCCAGTCGTTCTACAACGAGCTTTGAAGACTTCACTGAAAAGGAATTTCAATAAGTAACGGAAACGACTGCATTATAACATACCCGAACGTCCCCTGTCCAACTTTCTTGAGGATCTCGTAGCACGAAACATCGTTCATGTATGGCGACTTGAAGTTAGCGATGTAATGCAACAGTGGCGCCGTCACCTTGAATATTAGTACGGCTAAACGCAAGAAACGCGAATATAAAAGAGAAAACAGAGGGCGATAGAATACCGGAATCAGGGCAAGTGGGACGGGTTTCTGTTCTAACTTAAAGAATAGGTTTATATCATATAAAACGCTAACAAATGGACGAATGTGGTAGCTACCTTTGATCTCTCCATTACCACCGCTTCTTCGCCTGTCGGTACTCGCGATTGGAATCCATTCGACTGTGATTGGGGAGCATCGGCATTGCCAGGGTCGATATCCATTGGTTGAGACATTGGTTAATCGGCTAGAAGGATGAATAATCAACACTTCTCGATGAAACATTGACTGTTCCTTCCTATTATAACCACTGCCTATTCTGATGTTCACCTAAGGATATATGAGCTGTTTTTAAGCGACGAGTTGGTAGAAGCATTGTCACATTAGGTATACCAATATATATGATGATTATAAACTTAAATTGAACGCTATCGAGTTAATAATAACAAGAAAATAACTAACCTCACGAGAAACTCTTGCTTGGACAGAAGTTACACCGCTCTCGGGAGGTAAATCGATGAAACTTCAAGAGAAGGAATTGAACTAGCAAATTGTCAAATACAATAGCATGAAAGAGCGATATAATTAGTTAAAATAGTGTGAAAACAGGAACGAGTGCAACGGAATGTTCTGGAAATTTCATGAATCTTACCGTACCCGACCTCAGTTACACGCAGCATCATGAAACTATTTACTTAAAATTTAGAATTTTAGTATAATTTTCAACCAATAAATTGTAACTCCTCAATATAAACTCGTCAATAAACAACTGAATTGAGATAGTTCAGTCCCAGATCGACAAACATAGCATTTCAACAGATTTATCGCAGCATTCATCTTCTACAACAGGACAGCCGATCACCATTATAGTTTAATATTTATAATGAAGAGGACACTCTCAAAAGAGAAGGACGTTGATGAAATGGAAGTAGTAATTGAATGAGTGATGTGTAGAAGTGTTTGATCATTGTGATAAGTGAGGTCCAAGGTCTTGAGAAATAATGCCCATTTAAACTACCAGTATTTCGGTGGGGGAGGCAAAATAGAACTCCTCTTAACTTCCCAAACTCTCTCACTCTAAAAAGAGTGAAACTAACTCGTTCAGTACCGTGGAATGTCTTATTCAACATTCACACGATGCGATAATAAGAGATATCCATGAACAAGAATTGCCATCAATTCAATGGAGAGAAGGAGGAAATCACAAGTATTTTCTCGATTCAAACGAGTCTCAGACAACACAATGGCGTGCAGAGAAATAGAAACTTTATACATGTTTAACAGAGGTAAGCACAACGAACGACAACATCATACAATGCTTGCAACGAACGCATACACTTCTTAATGAAACAAGAGCAAAACAAGAATGGAACAACTTCTGGCCACAAATCAACAACAAAACTGGATGAAATCAGAACGTGAGACTGTACCAGTATTTAGTGAATCCTTCGTAGTGCGAAACGATCTGATCACTTGTATAATCTTCGTCATCATCGGGGATGTAAGGAGCAATGTGTAGACCTCTTCCTCCCGTTCCTGAAGTCAGTAAAACACTAATGGTAATCATGCTTTTACATAATTGCGGAAAAGTCTAGTAAAGTGATGTATTTTCGCTTATAGCGAAATAGTTATCTCCCCTATTCTCCCCCTCACATCTCTATCTGCAAAATACTGCTCACCGCGAATCCGAGAGGTATGCTAGCGGTATATCCCGTAGTAGTCGGGGGAGGGGTATGCAGACAATTTTCAACATAGCTGGGATAAACTGGCTAAATATATAACTGACACGGCAGCATCTCCTTGCGGTGAGACTCGACCACCGTAGACTTGTAGCCAACCCAAGTGCGGCCATACTGAGAAGGAAATCGATCATCAGCTAATATAGAAAAAATCAAACTGACGAGGGCAGATCATTCAAACTACGAAAGGTCATTCAACATGCACTAATAGTGATTTGATTCGAAAACGCGACAACAATTGTATTGTATTATAGAGATAGGAAAGTCCGGGCATTATCTAGAAGGTCTCAATTCGAAAGTTTAGCTCGTGTTACTTCCGTCAATCTCTCAACTTACCACGACGCTCACTGCCATAGGCGATTTGTTCTCGAATTCGGCGACACAGCGGCTGGAATTCGTGAGACGAGTAATCTTGAAGAGTCTCGCGTCTTCCTTCTAGAATGCAATGCATGCGTCGTCTAATTATCTTCAACAACAATCTCAAGCTATCCCATGAATCATACCAGTCAGAGAATTGACGATACAGTATTCAACTACCAGAATTGTCTAGCATGAAGCTCAACAATAATAGTAGAAATAACAGAAAAGCATATCTTGATCTCTTCCCATTTCTCGATGATATCTCTTCGATTCTCCTTCACTCTCAACTTTCTGAGATCTTCTTCGAGGCTGTTGATTTTCTCGAGCTCGCCTTCCAGAGTTTTCACTCGACTCTCCAATGTGATTCGATCTCTCAGAGATTTCGCGAGTTCCTAGAATATATGTTGTCGAAAATATTTTCCGGGGCAAATAATATTATCAAAAAATCAACGAAGCACTTTCTCACCTTGTACACTCTCACGAGTTCCTTCTGCTCCTTCTCTTCTTCATTCTTTCCGAAGGGGGTCTCCATACCATTCAGAGTACGAAGATTATCTATAAAAAAAGAGCAAATGAGCAGGATTCAAAGTGTTCCCCCATTCAAACTGAAATAGGAAGAAAATGTACTATGCAGATCACTTCTCAATCAAACCGCACTGGACCAAATGCCGCTAACTTAGGATACTGGAGAGAGCACAAATGGCCAAGTTTTCCCTTAATTTCTCCAAGTATTTTGTCATTTTGGCGAATTAAACAAAGGTAAAGGTGAAGTCCATCAATAATCAAGCGAATTTTACATCATCTTGCGACTACGATACTAGGGAGAGAATATACCTTACGTAATGAAATGCGTTGGAACTGTGAATAACAAGCGCTTGAACTTGGTTCTTCATTACTATCACTAACCAATAAAAGAGAACTGGAACATAAATACATGAAATATAAGAATACTATACCGATTTCGCACTTGTCTCTCACCATTCTGTATTCTCCCCCCCCTCAGACAGACAAAGGGTGCTAAGAGGGTAGAGAATTGTTCTAAGCTTACCGATACTGGCGAACTTCTCAGTGTTAGTAGCATCGACTACTCTGAAGACGTGATCCGGACGGAAGAAATTGGCGTTGTAGAGGACAGTTGCCTCGTCCTCTTTGATTGGACCACTGGAAGAGTTTAATAAGAATATAACTCAGTTAATTTGAACGTGCTTACGTATTTTGGGTTTGAATCACACAAAGAATGTTGGAGTATCAGTTGACTAGCAGCATTCCCACGACGAAGTCAGGGGAAAACCGCTAGCGTGGCTCACCGACCCGCGATGAGCTGTATTTCGCAATCGAGAAGAGATAGGGAGGAGAGTGGTTGTTTTCACCTTTACTATTTCGCAATAGCCGAACATACATCACATAAAGAAAGAATGACAATATTATTGCTAAATAACAATTGGAGTTTATGTAACTGTCACCCACCTCACAACTCGGCTGTTATCCTTGTAGTAGACGAGATTCGGCATCTGTATGAAACTTTTGGTGCTTGTCCAATCAACAAAACAATAGAACTAATATAATCTTGATTCGAACGACTTTCTGGAGACGACAAATACTCTGAGAAATAGGCAGAGATGCCACATAGCGAAAGCGAAATAGTATAGCAAGGAGAAGTGAGAAACAATGGGTGAAAACGAACGAAACAAAGCGAACCAACGTTCTACGACCATCGCAATGTGTACAGCGAGGACTCCTGAGCAGCGCGGTAATAATTTTGAGCACAAATACGCAATGAACAACGAAAGAAAGTGGAAATAACAACGGTACCGACAGGAATTTCGCAATGCGTTTACGGTATAACTGACTTCGTCCTGCAAGGATAACTCGAATACCGTAATCTAGTAGAATTGATTCGATCAGTTAAATACATTTTTATTTTGCTTTACAATTTATAAATAAATTTAGTTAGCAGGATGCATTATCACAGGTGCTACGATTATACAACTGACAAGGAAACAATCTTGAACATAGAACATGGAAGGGGTTATCTTCAGAATGACGAAAATGCTACCCAATTTCAGTGAACCACGAAGTCAATGGTGCTGAATATATTTCTGAAATTAATTAATTTTGAAATGATTAATATTGTTAAAAATAGCATTAAAGGTTTTTAGCAAGTAAAATACCGTATATTTTCTTGAGTTGGAGCGTACCTTAGGCCATATTTATAACTTACATCTAAATATTTTGTTCCAGCGATTTTTTAGTTGTGATATGAACTCTGCTTCAACGAAAGTTCACCGGGAAAGAATCAATGGTACCAGTTGATGTGAACAGTGGTAATAATGCAAATACCTGGTATATCACTTGTTTCGTGATCAACTACAAGAAAACGAACAAACCCCAAGATGAATGCTTGTACTTGTTCGATGCGCCATGGTCTATTCTACTTGGTTTCAATAACGGCAGATATCAGACACTCGAAAAATGGGAATACACTTGACCAGAACAGTGTACAAAATGAAGAGAACTGAGAATTTATCAGTGTCGCTTTCTGGGCGCTGGTAAAGATGGGGCATTAGATTGGGGTCGTTCTCCTCATTCCAAGATAGTCATTTCGCCGGGTGGGGGTCGAGGGTCGGCATGCCAGTCAGACACCATGCCCATTACCGCAGGGAACGCTTGACGGAGACTAGTGGTTGGGGCGCGCGCCTTTCTCTACCTCTTGCAAAACATCACCTGCGGGCGGGGGTCGAACCTGCCTGCGTCGGCATGCCAGTCAGACACCATGCCCATTCATGCCAGTCAGACACCATGCCCATTCTCTACCTCTTGCAAAACATCACCTGCGGGCGGGAGTCGAACCTGCCTGCGTCTTTCGAAAAACGATTTTTCGCCGGAAGTGCCCGATCCGGCCAAAATTTCAACCAGTGATGTCTCAGTATGTACTGACATATCCTACGAAATATGGAGGCTGTAGCTCAACTAGAACGAAAATGGCAGCATTTTTCATAATTTTCTTATGTTGTCCAGTTTACACATTGGGACCTGACCGGACTGTAATACCGTCTCGGTCTCATAGTTTGTACCGGTGTGCGGCTTCGCACACAAATTGATCTCATCAAAAGTTGATTATTTCTTCAAATGGATCACACAAATCCCTTTTCAGAGTGCAATAAGTCATTCAATAGCTGTAAAAAGATGATGATTTATCGATTCAAGGATCACACTCACATCACATCATCATGGAAAAATAAACAGAGACGCATAATGATAAAAACGCCACAATTATCTACTGAGGCTCTTCAATAACTGGTTCGCATTTTATATCTTTCTCTCCAATATTCTCGTCATTCTTCCCAACAGTGATTTCCTTTATGAGACCTCGATTCTCTGCCTGAAGTGTAACAGTGAAACAACGTATAGAGAAAATTCTACTAAAATATTTCGATGCAACTTGCCGATCTGATAGTTCTTTGGGCACTGCGATTAATCAGAGCTGCGAACGTATCGGCTTCCAAATCGGGGAGATCATGTACGGCATTCTTCAGTTTCTCGCATTCGTCTTCTAACTCGTTGAACCTCGTCATCGTCGTTTCCTGAATGCACTTTGAAAACCGAGAAAGCATAAGAGAGTTCACAGTAATTTGTAAGAGCGTGTCTTGGCATAGATACGTCGTTTCAGTATTCTAAAAAGCTCACCTCATTTTGTATTTCTCTCCTAACCGATCTGGCATAGTTTGTCGCGAGAGTGTTCAACCTCTTCAGTTCATTCTGAGAAAGACCGACTGGATTTATTATCAGTGGGAAAATTTACCTTCCACAATGTCTTATTATCACCAAGTGAGCTGCTTTCATCGATCTGCAATGAGGTGATTTTTTCATTAGTGGAACTGTTAAGAACCGATTTCCGAAAGACGTCAATGTTCTTTTTTATCACTTGTGATTTGCCGTTGATATTGTCCTAAAATTTGGAAAAAATCTCTTGCAAACAACATTCGACTATACCTTGACCAAGTTTGAATCCACATTTGAGAGCTCCTGTAATCAAATTGAGGGTTGCTGTGAAAATATGAAAAAAATGTCTTACAAGTTGTGCCCATAACTCGAGACTGTCTGATACGTCATCGATAAGCGCAGATTTGATACTCTGAATCTTTGAAGAATCTGGAATCTTATTATGAGAAGACGATGATTGAATAGCCTCAAATGTCACGGTGTCCTAATAATGCGGAAATGGATGTGATATCGGCGAAATGGTGTAAGTTTAAATACGATCCGGAACGTACCTTCGCCGCACTTTGCAATATGCGCGAATTCCGAATGCTCCTGTAATCAATTTAAGCGATATCAATTTTCATCCAAATGCTAACCTTCATCATCATAATTTCAGAATGAGCGGATTGATTTGCTAGAGCGAACAGCTGGACATTTTTCCTTCTAAAAAAGCGAAATGGTTGTCAACATAAATATTTTAAAATTTATTTTTGTTGAAGAAAAAATAAGCTTACTCCGATAATTCAAGCGTTTTGCCTGCCATCTCTTCGTGCTTAGCAACACTTTCTCGAATGATGAGCTCTTTCTCCTTTAGTAACATCGTCACCTAAACAAGTATCAGTGTATAACTTTATTCGCAACTTTTACTAATACCTCTGTTTTGTTATTTTCTTGTAATTGTTTATATTCTTCGTGTGCCAGTTTTAAATTCTCCTGAAGGGTCTTGTTCAATTCTTCGATTTTCAATTCCTTCTCTTGATAATTCTTGCTCAGTTCTTTCGCGCTCTCCTGAAATCACTCATGTCCAAGAGTTGAAGCTCAAAATCCTTACCTCCATCATTTTCTGGAGGTCATTGCTCGCCTTATTTCGCTCTTCCTTTGCCACTTTTCTCTCTGTTTTCCTGACAAAAGTTGTTTCCAATACGAGAACTTCACAAACGAAATACCTCTGACGTTCTAGAACTTCCTTTTCTTGTCTTACTTTCTGAATTTCTAATTTTGTTCTTTTCAGCTCTTCTTCTAGTAATCTGAAACAGCACGGTCAAGAAAGGGCATCAAGAAAATAAACCGAACATCAATATTCGTTCTTTCTCCATTCTAATATCACGCTCCGAATCTCTCTGCGTTCGCAACTTGTCTTCGGTATTTTGAGCCTCCCTCTGTTCTCTGGCACTCTGAAATAATGATCCGTTTTTGTAATTAGCATTGGTTCACCTTTTCTTCGTTCTGTTTCATCATCTCTATCTCTTTCTTACGATATTCATCCTTCATCGCTTCTTTCTCCGCATTCACTCTCTGAAGTTTATCACGGCTTACGGTGAATGGACAACTCCAACCTTCAACTCAGCTTCTGCTTTGTCAATTCTCATTTGCATAGCCACATTCTGGTCTCGGAGCAGGAAAAGGCTGGCTTCCGTCTCTCTCAGTGCCCTGAATGAGCTTCACAACATCGAATTGATTGAATCCCTCACCCAAGCAGTCGTTGCTCAGTATCCCTCTTCTCTTGCTTAATTCGATCGATCGTACTATCGTCCTAGGAATCGATTGTTTACTTCGACCATTAACATATTCTTACGGTTACTTGCAGTGAACGAATCCGAGCTTCTTGTAATTCGTCCTGCTCAATCTGCATTCGAATCACAGAACAGATTTCGAAATTCGCACGACTACATACAGTCCGGTCAGGTCCCATTGTGAAAACTGGACTCCCCGGGCATCCCCGGGCGTCCCCCCGTGTCCCCTGGCCTTATCACGCCTCGAGGGAGCAATAAACCAAATTGAATTTTTGAAAGTCGGGTAGAGGCGATACTGAGCTATCGATTCATGTCTATATATTTTAGAACGCGGTCTCTGTTGATTTGCAAGAAACGGGGCGAATAGTGACACAACAAAATATAAAATTAAAATAATTCAAGCGTAACTTTTTAATTTCCCATTTTGGTGAGCTCTGGTCTAAAAATCGACTTTTACGAGTGAAAATGAGTCGGAAACAACTTTATTCAGATAGTTCTGAGTTTTTTTGACCACAAAATGAAAATGTCATGAAAAAGTTGAAAATTATTTATTTCAAAATAATCTAACTATAAGTGATTCTGGTGCATTTTTGCACGAGGAATCCGAATTTCACCAATTGAATGTGGTGTAGTACTTCCCCGAGGCGTGATAAGGCCAGGGGACACGAGGGGACGCCCGGGGATGCCCGGGGAGTCCAGTTTTCACATTGGGACCTGACCGGACTGTATTGTCTTATTTTTTTAATATTTTCGCTCATTTTTTCTATACGAATATTCAGAATGTTTCAATGAACAAGATTGTGTCCTTCATTTCCAACTCTATGTGAGAACACGGACTATGAGAACAGTGAGAACACGGACTATCGAATCCCCAATCAATATGACTTACCAAGGACATTTCATCTTCAGTTATCTCGTCTCCCATAACGATAGTGAAAGCTCTGGAATATTGAAAAACATTTTGGCAAATAGTGCAAATATTTCAGAGCAGTATTCATCGAAAAAATCTACTAATGCGGCTGCGAAGTTCCGATGTAAAACAATCGTCTGATAGATAGCGAGCAGAGTGATATTTCATCGTCGACACAAGTGCTTGATTTCATTACACAAGGACACGTGAACGAAAAGCATGTCGAACAAATCAAAATTGAGAAAAAACATTAACTAAAATCGAAATTCAGATGAGAACCATGTCGAAGAACTATTTTCCAAACTTTTCACGATCGCATGACGCGTTTGCTTGTTTATCACTTTCTTCCCCTCCCCCTTCCCTCTCTATCTGTCTCCTTCTTCTCTTTCTCTCACAATCGGTTCCGCCGCATTCCCCTATGTGACCCCTCTCTGATAACAGCGAAAATATTGCTGAATAAGCAAAGGTCCGTCTTAAGCTATGAAAAAGCAAATATGCGGAGGGGCACAAAAAAATAGAAGAAAACCTTTGAAATATCGTACTTTGTAAACAAAACCGAACAAGTGAACAGTTTTGTTCATTTTTGTCACTTTTTGAAAGTCGCGCGTGACAAACTTAAAAATTCTAAGATTTGTTTCTTATTTTTGTCCACCCCGATTTGCCGGAATCAATCGGACATGTCACGGTGAAATAGTTCTTTATAGTGGAGAAAAACGAGAGCTCTAAGTCAGTGATTACGGTAGTATGAGGTAGGTAGATAATTTCTACCGTAATCCATAGTTTATTTTCAAATTTCATATTTTTGGCTATAGTTTTTAGCCATTTTAAAGGAATATTTCACCGTGACATGTCCGATCAATTCCGGCAAATTGGGTGTGGACAAAAATAAGAAACAAAAATTAGAATTTTTAAGTTTGTCACGCGCGACTTTCAAAAATTGACAAAAATGAACAAAACTGTTTGGTTTTGTTTACGAAGTACGATAGTGTGGAGAGAGGTTCAATGGCCGGCTTCTATAAATTACATTGCCAATTATCACACGTTCAAAGAAAAAGGAGAAACCCGAAATTTTTAGTTTTTTTTTATGGTAAAATTAAACAGCGTTAAATTCAAAAAGTTGTATAATTAGAGATCATTTTTGTTCACTCGTTCAGCGAAAATACAAATGAAGGACAAACGAATGAGTGTCTACATCGATGCAAGCGTTCATGGAAATGTACTCCTTTCTTTGCCTCTCGATTCATGTCCTGTTGCATTTTCAAGTAGGATCTGTTACTCTCATTTTAAT
Organism: Pristionchus entomophagus; assembly: GCA_036245825.1. Classification (NCBI taxonomy): domain Eukaryota; kingdom Metazoa; phylum Nematoda; class Chromadorea; order Rhabditida; family Neodiplogasteridae; genus Pristionchus; species Pristionchus entomophagus. The sequence continues at coordinate 9,677,103 of BTSX01000006.1, read as the reverse complement.
TGTTGTTTCCGAAACTGAACTTGTTTCGAAAGATGTCGATCAAATACTATTACGCAATGCGGATGGTATCCAAAAGTCATAAAATTGAATCATTCACTCAGCCTCACAAAGTTATCTTGTTCACGACGGAATCCCTTTGTTGCGAATTCTTTACCTCTTGCGCTTGACATCGAACTCCAAAATATTCCGTCCTGATTGAAGAGTGTTTGCTCTCGTTGTGTATTATCCTATCTAAAGCGCAAATATTCTCTTTCGAAATCGTGTCAATGGACTCTTTCGAAACGAGCCCAGTCGAATAATAATCATTCACATTTCATCCTCATGATCAAAAGTCGAAAGTTGTTCCGGACATTTATTTCGTTTTCCGAAACGACTCTGAATTGCACCCGATATTTTTCCATTTTCCGACAAAGTAATTCCGTTTCTGATGAGCAAACCTTCCTCGATTTTATTTCGGGACTATCAGAATTGTTAGTGAGAAGAGGATATTTTCCTTACTTTTTACTCGCTGATTTTGAAATCTTGCCTGCGTGTAATCGATGGGTTTATTTTCACCTGAACTACCGCTGACTCAGCGCTGATATGAAGTAGGAAGGATGCCTACTCGAGAGAGGCGGTGCCTCCTCACATCAGACATTCAATATCCTCTTTTTGGTCGCGATCTGTTTCATCTTCTGTGAAACGATTTTTTGCCTTTAATTGTTCATTTTGTTTTCGATTTTTGAAAAAATCTGAGTATTGCAGATCTTGCTCCACAGAAGCCGATTTTTCATCAATTATGGGATTGTTCGGGTATTATTATTTCAAGATTGCTCACAAATTCAATTTTTGATTTTATGGGGTGGCGCCAGGAAGGCTCGACGACAGGGAGAGGAGGCTGTTGAGAGAGCGAAAGCGGTAACAATTTCATAACTGATTTGTTTATGGATGTATTGAGAAATATCAGTGGCATGTCGGGTACAATTCTGCTAAATATTTTGCATACAAGCCTCCTGACTTGAGGCAGAGCATTCATCACTAGTAGAAATGCAATTTGAGTAGTTTGAAAACAATAAAATAAGTGCAGGAAGCGGCTCAATTGCAAGCTCAGAGGGATCGAGAGGCGAGTGAGAGACTGGCACAGCAAGAAAGAGAAGCAACTGAACGGGTTAGAATCTATGTATTATTGTTTTGCATGAATTTTGCTCTGATTGTGATTCGAATCTCCATCATGCTCAGCCTCACCTTGTGCGCGATTTCCTAACATCAAAGATTATTTACCGCTGAACCGGCTATTAGTCATCCCCCCACCCGATCTTCCTCTCACCCGTTCTCTTATCGGTCTTTCTTTCTCTCTATTTTTCTCACGCACACAACCATTAGAATAACGTGTCCATGAATCAGCATACTCCCTTTCTTATCGGGATTACCGTTCTTCTGATAAAACAGTCATCCATTATTAGAACTCACTCGTCTCCTGTCATTGATGTTGTCATTGATGTTCTTTTGAATTCGCTCTTTCTTTTATTATAGAAGAAATTGTTCAGTTCGTTTCGCGCAGTATTATATTTAATTTTTGCAACAATTGGTTGACCACTGTTGCGATATTCCTGTTATGTTGGGCACTAGGTCGGACGAGAACATTAGGATCGATGAGCATGTTTTGCATACGATAGACAACTGTTCTGAAAGAGACGGTATTGCGAAATAGTTCTCAACCAGAAGAATATCATCAAAAATTTCTCATCCGACCTAGTTCCGTTCGGTCGTATTTAACCTCTACTCAACTCATACTGAATGCGGGTCTTTTAAATGTATTTTTTCTCGTTAATCGCCTACTTATATATTCCTCGAGTTTGCCGTATTATGATCAATGAAGAAAAGATCTGATAATTTTGCAGTTATTCCAAGCTCGTCGAGAAATAGAAAGACTCGAGAGGGAGAAGAGAGAAAACGAGGAACGATTGAGAAAGTGAGACAATTGCGAAAAAATTAGTTTCAAAATGAATTAAATTCAGGGAACAAGAAGAGATGGAGGCTAGTATGCTTAGAGAGCACAATGTGACCATGCAGAGGCGATTTGATGAGAACATTGCTGAGATTAAGGTTTGATCTTCCCAGTATCTAGTTTCTCGAAAACTGTTAACCTTTGATCCCTGTGAATTCAGAGAGCTAGTGCGGAGAAAGATGCTTTGATTGCGGAGCATCGCAAGAGGGAAATGGAGATTATCAAGACGAAAGAGGAGAAGGTAACACCATATGAGACGAATCGCGAGATTATCGAGAGCCACGTGGCGGTAGGAAATTAGTATCCCCGATAATGCTGAAAGTTATACTTAAGTACTTTGAATGATGCTATATCAAACTGCGTTTACCAATTTTTGATATCAGGTCTCATCTCCGAGTATAGGTAGGTCAAAGTAGGTACCCTACGAAAATTTATGCAAAATTCGACTAACGAAAAAGACCATAAATCGCTTCCAAATTAAGCTAGAAACAATTCCAAAAAAGTACTCGAATGAGGAGGCATAGGACAACATTTCATATGTTGATGATTTCATTCCTGGTTCTTCTGCCGGAGCGGGGCAGTCGGTTATCCAATAAAGTGATGTAACTTTACAAATACCGATTTCTCCAACAAGCGCCGAAAAGTGATTTGAGAAAAACCATGTACCTAACACCACCTCCAATATCAGAAAAATCGGGATATAGGATAAAAAAAAGCGCTGCATTTTGTCTGAAAAACCTGCGATTTTTGCAGTTTTTCAAGGTTTTTCAAGCATAACTTTTTCCATTCTGATTTTCATGAGCACTCATATCGAAATTAGGAATCAGCGTGCCAAAATAACCAGAATTTCCTATAGTCATATATTTTGGAGAAAAAAAATTTCCGACTCTGACCATTTTTTCACCCTGTGGTGGTTCTTTGGTCCGATTTTGGTTGAAATTTTTTTGTCTCAGAATCATGTCTCTATAGGGATTTCTGGCTCATTTCTGAGCGTAGAAAACGAATTTGCTAACTAGAACTCATGAAACCTCGAGATAAAAAAATTATGACCAAAATTCAGAACAAAATCTTTTTGGAATATTCTTTGATGCGTAACCTTTTTTATCTCGAGGTTTCATGAGTTCTAGTTAGCAAATTCGTTTTCTACGCTCAAAAATGAGTTAGAAATTCCTATATGGACATGATTCTGAAACAAAAATATTTCGACCAAAATCGGAGATGAGACCTGATATCAAAAATCGCCAAACGCAATTTGACAGAGCATCATTCAAAGTACTTAAATGTTACTTTTCAGCAGGATCGGGGATACTAATTTCCTACCGCCGCGGGGTCGTCAATATTCTCGATTTTCTCGCGATTCGTCTCATATACATATATTATTCTCTGAAGCAATCATTCATTACAGCAAGACAGAGAAAGAATGGAAGCCGCAGCAAGACTGGACTTGCTCAATGCGACATACAACCAGACAATTGAGGACAAAAACAAGCTAGTAGCAGCACCTTGTCCTGAATTATCTGGCACTTTGTAGAGAGGTTATCAAAACTAAGGAGGAAATGCATAATGAGAAGATCACTATGATGGAGGCGAATGAAAAGGAGAAAAGCAAATTACAGAAGGTAATAATAAGGATATTTTTTAAATTGAGACAATGTGTTTCAGGCACATCAAAATAGTCTCAATGAGCAGCAGGAAAAGTTTCTCGAACAGCAGGATTTGGCTCAGGAAAAGTTTCAAAATGAGGTGCTTACCTTTCTTGAAGAGCAGTTAAAAACAATTACCTTTTCCAGACGTCTGCACTTCGAATTGAAGCGGACAATAGAGAAAAGTTACTGAAAGAAGAGAAGCACCAAGCCGAACAGGATTTCCAACGGTATGAGGTGCTTATCCATTCATAACAAGCTGATAAATTACAGTCAAATGAAAGAGCACGAGTCAATGTCGAAGGAAGAGAGGTTGGAAACACAAAAACGACATGATGTTTTCATAAAAGTGAGAAATAGTATTGATCTTTGGTTCATCAAAACAATTCAGTCTAAAGAAGAAGCTATCGAGGGCCTAAGGAGAGAAACAGAGAGTCGAATTGGCATCCTAACCGAGGCGAATCGAGTTCAACAAGCGAAAGATCTCGCTACGCTGCAGAAGATTCAGAATGAACGGATGGAGAGGGTTTTTTTTCTCATTGAAATGGCGAGAAAATGCCTATCTTTTAGGAGAAAGAGATGCATGAGCAATTGATGGAAATCCAGAGGAAGAACCAGGAGAAACAAACAGACCTGCACGAGCAAATGCTGGAACAGCAACAGTAGGTCTAGTGACATTGAGGATCTTTCCAATTGTGAATGCAGGAAATCTCACGCCATGCTTTTCCTAGCCATGAAACAGAGACATGACGATACCCATCATTACCAGCAGGTTTGATAATGGTTCCATGATTTTAGTTTCATGAAAATTTCTGTTTAGATTATGAGTGCCCTTCCTCGAGCCCTCGCTTCAGAACAGCAAACTTCCAAATTAAAAGCGCTCAAAACCAAATTGCATGAGATCGCATCTAACAGCAATGACGCCATCATCACTTTCGAACTGGTTTGCTTACTAGTTATTATCGCAGTAATCGCGTAATTTCAGTCCTACAGCGACTTCTCGGCAAAATCGAATCCGAAAACGTTTGCCTCTCTCGAGGTGAAACACTGTAAATTCAGAGATGAAGAAAACAGGTTTTAGAAGTCAGCTAACGACTTGGTCGACTGCGCCAACAACCTTCACAGAACAGTCATTGAAACAATCAATCAAGTGAGTGCTATTCAAAACCTGATTCATTCACCAATCGGAATAATAAATGAAAACAAATATTTTCAGATTGATTCGTGCACTTCTGTTATTGCTGAAACACGGGCTGAGTGGAGGGAGAGTCAATTAGGAATAACTCTATCCAGAGAGAGAGAATGGTATTCATTTTAGGGACTTTTGCTGCAGCTGCAGTCGCTTACCTCAACATTCACTCGAACCACCAGAAACATCCGGATTGTGACAGTCAGTCTCATAGAAATTAGATGTAATATTTGCTTTTCTCAGAAGCGCAAGGCCGTTACTGCCGAAGCGATTGAAAGTCTCCTGGCGGAGTTCGAGAAGATCAGAGATCACATCTACAGTCTCCCTTCACTGGATGAGGGATCGGTGATGGAGATGATAGAGCAGAGACAGTCGCAGATTATGCAGAGCCAACAGGTGATACCTGACGATTAGTGATGCAGTTCGGTTTTGACTTTTCTCCATTATGTACACTATCTCGGTGGTTAGAGTGACTAGAGAGTGTGCCAAATGGAGAGAGCGTTGAATCCGAAATGGCATCTGTACTGAAGATTACAAGCAGATCGGGGTATTCAGAATCGTCTTGGGATGATCACACTGAATTCATCTGTCGATTCGTCCCGGCCATCGATCCTCTGACCAATCGATGATAACAGATTTCAGCAAAAAATATGATCATTTCTTAATTTGATTTTCACAGTAGCTTTATTTTTTCACGACAATATCATGATATTTTCTCTATTTTGTTTATCCATATTCTTCCATGATTTTCAAGTTCTTTGTATGAATATTTCTGCTTACGTCTCCATACCCTAACAGAAACGGTTCGCTCCGTCATTATTATTTTGAGAGACTAATCTCATTACTTTACCACTTTTGAACAGGAATGTGTCCTGCGGCGTTGCCCAATCTGAAAGAGGTCTATGATCAACTGTTTGAGAAGGTCGGTGTAATATCAAACTCAAACGAAACCTCGAATTCTCAGGAACGGGAGCACCAAGTTGCTTGCATCGAATACGACAGGAAAATCACCAAACAGCGGGATGATTTGTACAGACAACTACGCGAAGAGAACGAGTAAGATAATTTTTTAAAAAAATCTATCAACATTTTTCAGGAGATCGACACATCTGACAGCAGCTTTTATTGCCTATAATCAACGATTAGTCGAAAGAATGTATGCGTTAATGTCTTCCATGCAGAAAGCAGTTCTGTCGGATAGAGGTAATCATCGCTCTTAAAAATTGTAATCTGAGAATCTTATCAGATTGTATTCCTTTGCGTCAATTGCAAGCTCGCATCTTCACACTTGGCCACACGCAACTAGAGACTTTTAATGCATTTAGCGAAATGGTCAGCTATTTTGCAAATGTAAGTACTCTATTTAAAATGTATTATTTTACAGACCGTAAATGATAAGAGAACCTCAGAGCACATCGATAGAAAGGCGAGACACAAAGCAATTTGAGAAAAAAAATGTTCTGTCTTACAGAAATTCGCGAGGAATTTGAAAGAGCAATGTAAAAAAATCCAGAAGATCATCCAATCGTTGGTAAGCTCTCTGGCAGCAAATACTACTATTGATGTCGCTATAAAGGCCGAAGTTCAGGTACGAAGATTCATTATTAATATTCTTTTCTTTTTTCAAATATTTCATGCGTCCACCGTCCGTATCGAACTTTCGATTCAATCATTTCTCAAGGCATTGAGCAAGCTGCAACTTGTGCTGGTATCAATTTTCTGATTATTTTCTTATTTCTATATTTGGTTATTTCACTCCCAAAAGTGAAGAAAAGTATTGGAAATTATTGCAGTCTTTGCAGAGCCGAGGCGAAAAAATGTTTGACCATCATGTCGATTCGATCACTGAGCCATTTGATAGTATGCAACAGGCGATTATTAGCATGCCTCCACTTAGTCATGTGGCAGCACTTGAGGTTACTTTTATTGTAATTTGATTCAGAAGAGAATTCTATCACTTCAGGTCATCGAGAATGGTCTTCATCAGTTAGCAATTGAGGACACTAGAGGACATGAGGTGATTAAAATGATCGAATAGATTGTAAGTTGATTAATGAGTATCTGTCAAAACTATTCACGTTTGGATCATCTTCAAAACTGTCTGTTTTATGATTAGAATTCCACTTGTGTAAATATCCTTTTTAGACCATTTACATTCCGAAAATATTGATTAGCAATTGATGTAAATTATTGAAATTTTGTTCTAAGAGCTTATTACTCGATGCCATGTTTATGTATAAAATATTTTGAACTCAGTTTCGATTCTTATTAGATTCCCAACCCGGTTGATTCCGTGGACGATATCTGTGTTTTTTATTATTTTCTCGTATTTATTACTATCATTGCGATTGCAACACTAAATTTTCGCCTACACAAATCTACGATAACACTCACGTCCATATTAGCGAAAAATGGGTGGTGGAGGATCCAAGGGAGCGGCTGCAGCGCACAGGGCGAGATATGTAAGAATAAATATAATATATTTTGGAAAATAAGTGATTGCAGGAAGCAGCGGTAACTCAAGTCGAGAGAGATAAGGAGCATAACGAGGCGATGCTTCTGCAGCAAAAGGAGGCTGCGAATAAGGTTTTAGATAAAAACATTTCTGATTTAGCCCAAATAAACGAAAATTCAAGGACCAATTTCGAATCAAATTTTAACAAATATTTTTATTTTAATTTTTTAATCCGTGACATTTCAGCTCGAGCATGCCTTCCATGAAAAAGCCGCAGTAGAAAGGGCCGCACATGACGAGAAATTGAGGCTTGAACGGTGATTTTTTTCTAAGCCCTCGAGTGGTATAAAAAATTTTATTTCAGAGAAAAGTCCGACTTACTGAAGGAATCAGCTGCAGCTAACCTCATTTTGGTCCAGGAGAATCATGAACGGCAAAGGCTCATTCTGAAGGTTCTACTTTTAAAACACCGTTCTGAGACGTAATAATTTATTTTTTAAACAGGAAGCAGAGGATAAGCGCCTTGAATCGGAAAGAATAAGACGTGAGAACGAGATTCGACTGAGGGAAGAGAACGAACAGAAGGTATGCTGATTGAGAAACCACTACATGTCGCAGAAATCAGAAAACTCACCGGGCGTCACGGTACAATCTGCGGGTTTCCCGATCTTTGTCGGCACAAAAAATTAAGACTTGTTTTTATGCTCATATTTTTTTTCATGGCCACTTTGCCGGAATCGACCCGGATATGCCCGGTCAATTATTCCTAGAAATCGATATTTTAAACAGGTATGTTTTATGGTGCGATTACGGTAGCTTGATCAAGAGGAGTTGCGATTGGGCCTTGAAGCATTTTCCTTTAATTTGCTCATGTTATTTGTCAGTTTTTCGAAATTCAGGGCCGAAAATAACTATTATAAAGTTAAAACAAAACGGTTGAATCTCCCTAAGCGTAATCGCTAGCTAAAATGATAAACATTGACCGAGCTACCGAAATCGCACCATAAAAGAGACCTGTTTCAAATATCGATTTCTAGGAGTAATTGACCGCGCATATCCGGGTCGATTCCGGCAAAGTGGCCATGAAAAAAAATATGAGCATAAAAACAAGTCTTAATTTTTTATGCCGACAAAGATCGGGAAACCCGCAGATTGTACCGTGACGCCCGGTGAGCGTTCTGATTTCTGCGACATGTACCATATATTCAAAAATAAAATAAAAATCAGATGTTTCGAGTGATAGAGTGTTAGAGTTATTTCGAGTTATACAACTTATTTTTTTAGAGGGAGATGGATCGTTCTGCTGCTCGAGAACGGGAAGATCGAGCACAGAGAGAAATGACCAAGGCCATCAATGATGCGAACCGGTGAGAGATGATTTTAATAAATACTCAACATCGTCTCATCCAACCTCGCCTAACGTTTCATGGAGATAAGAAAACTTATCTTCAACGTATTCCAGAGAGGTAAACGACATGAAGGACAAGGCACATTCCGATATCACTAAACTTGTAATGGAGAATCAGAAGAATAAGGACGACCTCATGAAGGTTAGTTCAGATTCCATGAATACCAATGGCTGATAATATGCTTCTAATTCAGGAAAACATCAAAACGATGGAAGCCAAGGACGCTGCAAATGCGGAGAAATTGGAGAAGCTCACGAACACCTACCAGTCACAAGTGAAGGAAACTCAAGAGTTAGCAAAGCAGAGAGAAGATGCTCTCCATTTGGAGAGAAAAGCAGTGGACGAAAAATACCGGAAGTAAGACAATCCACTTGAGAAAAAAAACCGAGAAAAAAATGTATTTTCAGCGATATGGAGAAAATGAACAAACTGTCGAAAGAAGAACAGGACAAAATGACCGCCGACTATCATAAGATCATCAAGGTGATTTCACCCATTAGTGCATTAGGTGGAATAATGTTTATTTCAGGAGAAGGATAATGAGCTGAGCAGGAATCAACGAGAGAAGGATGCGAAGATGGATGAGTTGAATAAGAATCACCTGGCAGATCTGAGGGAGGCTCATGACAACTACAACAAACTCCAGGAGACCAGCAAGGCTGAGGTGAGTGGCGATCAATGATTAGTTCGTGTGTCGATTTGCTCAAATCATTAATTGTTTTTTCTCAATTGTTCACCTTTGATAAAGTACTAGATATGGATACACGAACCCTTCTCTTCAGATGATGAGACTGCATAAGGAGAAAGAAGAGGTCATCAGAGAAAGTGCTGCGAAACAAGAGGAAATGGCCCAGAAAATGCTCGAAATGTCCGAGTGAGTATTTGTTTCTGTCATTGAGCAAATATAAATAGTGTGATGATAATATTTTAGCTTACTCATTTTAGAAGACAGAACGATAAACTGTTCATCATGGCAAATGAAGCGATCTATGCAGAAGCCAGAAAGAACAAGGTGATAAATGCATTTTTAAAAAATCAAATGTATGCTGAAATGCAAAATTAAAACGCCTCATTTAGGAACAATGGGAAATTATGCTGACCATCAAGTGCAACGAAGGCGAGACCTCTCTGAATTAATTTCTCGGATTGATTGTTTAGGGGAAATAAGTATAAATCGAGAAATTGTCTCGAAGTCCTCTCACGGAGTGAACATTGTAGAGTTGGCCCCTATCAAGTCTATCAAAGCTGCGCTCATTAACAATGCAACTGAGAGCTGTGAGCTATGGATACTGATGGTGAGGTTTTTCCATTGTTTCCATAATAATCTAATAATTTCAGCTTGAACCGGAGAACGACCTGAACGAGATAAAGGTATGTGTTAAATTGAACAAGATCAAAAGAATCCATACGTATTCAGAAGATTATGAAAACAATCGTCGAAAAATTTCAAGCCATGAAGAGAATAATCACCGAGCTTCTGATGAAGGTATATTGCAACCTGAGAAACTTTTTGGAAAAAAAATGTATCAGATCGATGCATGCAGTTCACTTGGAGAGAAGAAGAAAGAATGGACTGTGGGTTTCCTTTACAAGAATTATATTTAAAAATTTATTATTAGGGCGAGCTCAAGAAGCTGGACAAAGCAGCCACGGAATATTCCACGATTGTTCGAATAGAATTCAGAAAGAAGGTCGTCAATTAATTTTATCACTGGCAATTGTTAAAGATGGACGCTTTTAGGACACTTCGTATGAGAGACTGGAAGAACTGTTACAAGAGTGTGAAAAACTAAAAGAGGCAATCTTGAATCTTCCCGATATGCAAGTGGAATCTCCCGAATCTCTTATCAACAGAAATGCACAAGCAACGATCACATTCGTTAGTTACTTTTCGCTTCTATTTTATGCACTGAGATACGTTGACTATCCAAATGCGATTATCATAGAGAATACTTGCAAAGAAAATGTAACCGGGTTCCGAAACCCCCTTTTATTCTTAGGCTGAACATCGAGGAATGACGAAAGCTATCGCTGCTGCTGAGAGAACAGCAGCGATAGAGTCGATTGAGGGAATGACGGGAGGAGAAGTGGTTGAGGAACCATAGTACCTCTCATTAAATATTTCTGCTATTTATCTGCATTTTTTCACACACATGTAAGATCTACTCAAGAATTCCAGAGCCTTATTCATAGCATCTATCCATCGGTTACAGCCTACACGAATGTATCCACCTCATGCAGTTGTATAAAGTCGTTCCAATCATTTGCATTATTGGTCTCTTTTTGGTTTCATCTGACGCGGTTCTTTCCGTGGCGAATATTTGAACTATGCACTCCACTTTGATCGGATTATGATTTTTCATCTGAATTTCAGGCATCGTGCCACAACAACAGATCACCTTCAATGTTGGGAGGAATCATCGGAAGTGTTGCTGGGGCTGTTGGGAATATCTTCGGGTACGATTTATTTTTGTTTAAATAATATACATAATCATATTCAGAGGTGGTGCTGCTAAGGAAAAGGCCAAGGCAGAAGCGGCAGTCGCCAGAACGAAATATGTAAGACCAATCATAAGTCATGCTGGGAGATAATTCATTATAGGAGGGTGCGATGCTACAAGCTGAGAGGGACAGAGAAGCAAATGAGAAGTTGATGGAATTGCAGAAAGAAGCAGCGAATAAGGTTTCGGATGAATATTGATTTTTGATCTCAGAAGAAATGTTATGGCGAAACGGATCGCTGATTAAGCAAAGATTTTTTCGTCAGGGTTAAAAACAAATATTTTCTGTAAAATTATAGCTGCAAGATGCGTTCCATGAAGCGGCTGCAGCCGAGAAACGCGCCCACGAAGGCATAATGAACCTGGAAAAGTGAGTCGAGAAAAGAATATCAGTAACAACACTATTGAAGAGAAAAGTCGGCAATGATGAAGGAAACGGCTGATGCGACCTTGGTGCTAGTGCAGGAGGGCAATGAACGCCAAAGAATCTTTCTTAAGGTGGCTCATTTTCGATCTAAACGATAAGTAGTACTATCCCCCAAAACATTTAAAATTGAGTTTTTAACAGGAAGCCGATGAGAAGCGCCATGAAACTGAGAAGATCGCTCGAGAAACTGAAACTCGATTGAGAGAGGAGAATGAACAGAAGGTTCGCTATGTATAGATTGCCTTCCTTTTGCGTGCTTAGCGATAAGTTATTGACATGCCACTTCGACCGGTTAATTTTGCAGAGAGACAAGGAGCGATTGGAAGCAAGACAACGAGAGGACAGAGGTCAGGAGAAAGCTATGGAAGAAATTAGCAAAGCGACAGGGTGAGTTATTGAGAATCAGGTTTGGAAATAATTGATATCACAGGGAAGTTCTTGCCATGAAGGAAAAGACACACACTGAGGTCCTTCAACTCATCAAGGAAAATCAGATGAGTAAGGACGACTTGATTAAGGTTTAGAGCATTTTGAAAAACAATCGACAATTTATTCGCTTTTAGGAGAACCTCAAAATTATGGAGACTAAGGATGCGGCCAATTCCGCGAAATTGGACAAACTAATGACCACGTATGAGACTCAAAAGAAAGAAGCTCAAGATCTAGCTCAGAAGAGAGAGGATGCACTTCATTCGGAGAGAAAGGCATTGGATGACAAACACAAGAAGTAAGAAAGTTCATCAGAAAAAATAGCAATTCACTTTCCTTTTTATTCTCCAGAGATTTGGAAAACATGCATAAAATTTCGAAGGAGGATCGAGAAAAGATGACCAGTGAATATCACAAGATGGCTAAGGTGATGCTTTAAATTTTGAATAAATTTTCAAAAAGTTCTTGTAGGAGAAGGACGAAGAACTGAGCAGAAATCAGCGTGAGAAGGACGCAAAAATGGATGAGTTGAACAAGAATCATCTGGCGGACCTGAAAAGGGCACACGAAGAATACAATAAGCTGCAAGAGATGCACAAGGCAGAGGTTAATTACGACTTCTAAAACAGTATGAATCCATTTTCTGATATTTGTATTCAGGTAGCAAAACTTCATAAAGAGAAGGAAACTATCATGCTAGCCTTTACTGACAAGCTCGAGATTGCTGGAAAAGAGAGACTTGAACTGGCAGAGTGAGTTATTTGTGTTCAGCATTATTCAGCAGTAATCGTTTTTGGAGAAACAAATTATTACGCTTCTCTATGCTAATTTCACTTTGCCTAGAAGAAAGAACGAACAAATATGTCATCTTGTCAACGAATTGGCTATTGCTGGCGCTGTGAGAGTCCAGGTAAGCGTGATTAGAACACTGCTGGAAAAATATCAAGATCTTTTCAGGAGCAATGCGAATTTCTGCGAATCCAAAAGTGTTCCGAGGGCAAGTTATATTTTAGAAAACAAATATATTATACAATTTTCGAATCCAATGCCCAAACAGTTCAGTAATAATAACAGCAACACAAATCTGCAAATTATTTACCTCAAAAACAATAGGAAATAAACGGAACTTCATAAAAAAATACAGAGCTCTTGCCTATCAAGATCACCAAGCCTGCTCTGATTGACAATTCGACGGAGAGTTGCGAACTATGGATACAGCTTGTGAGAATAGCTTTAAAAGCTGAACTAATCTTTCATATCAGGAACACTGTGATGGAAATCGGGCTGAGATCGAGGTATTTACGTCGAATTATTTTTTAAATAAATTAAATTCAGAAAAAAATAATCGACAGAGCACTATCGATGAAGAAGAACATCAGCGAACTACTGAAAACGGTTCGTAGGTAACTCCATAATCTCTTGAAACTTTTGTTCAGGTCAATGCAAGTTGCTCACTCGGTGATAAGAAGAGAGAATGGATGGTAGGCTATTATTGATTTATTTGAATCATTTTGGACATCAGGAACAACTCGTGAAACTGGACAAGGTTGCAACAGACTATTTGCAGTCGGTGAACAGAGAAATCAAGAAAGAGGTAACTATAATTGATGTTCAATAATAAAAGTGGGAATAACCCTTTATGTGTATGTTTTTCCAGAATACTACAGAAGAAAGGCTTCATGAACTTGAGGATTCGTGTGTCAAACTGAACGAGCTCATACTTGGTCTTCCCGACATGGCAGTCGAATCTCTCGAAGTTCTGGTGAACCGCAGTGCTCAGCGAACTATCGAATACGTTAGTAATTTTCAGACAAATCGTCGCCTTAAAAATACTCACATTCCAGGCGGTGAAACGGGGAGGGATCATGGCTATTGCACAGGAAACGAACGAGGAGAAAATAGAAGCGATTGAGGGCTGTCGGAGAAGAGAAGCTGAGCTGTCGGAGAAGAGAAGCTGAGGGGCTATATCGTGCTTCTTTGTGTGTCTGTTATTCGTTGCGTATGTTTATTTTTTGATCAACATCACTCCTATCGTTCATTCCCTTTGTTTCTTGATGATTACAATCCTTAACATCGCATTGCCTTATAAATATTTCAGAAGTATTTTTAAAATCATAACTGTCACTGATGATTCCCGAAGTGGTTATACACCACTATTATATTTTTCATTTACTTTTTTCTCTCTTTCATCGGAATCTCAGCTGTCATGGGAAACGGACAGAGTGCAGACGAAGAAGAACAATATGGACGTGAAGAAGGGGTGAGTTTTTTTTATGATCGCACAAAGTATTATACCATGAATACCAAAAAGTGAAAAGCATTTGGCAATCAACCCGGCGTAGGTTTCCACAAATTGTCGAGTATTTATTTCAGTCCTCTTACAAGAAGGAAACAGATGTTCAATTTTATGCAAGAATGGAACGAGAAAGAATCCAAAGAGAAGTAGAGAGACAAAGGAAGAAACTTGAGGTATGCGAAACAAGATTATTTAACTTATCTAACTTTTCTGTACAGGAACAAAGTAGAATGGACGTCGAGAATAAGAGAAGAACAGAGCAAAGGTTTGAGGTTCTCCAATTCCAATTTTTTTTTCCTGTTACAGAAGAATCGAGGAAGAAATGAGAAAAAGAACCGAAATGCTGGAAGAAGCTGAACGGAAATTAGCTGAGGAGGAGCGAATCAGGAGGTGAAGTTGCCAGAAAGAGAGTACAAAACAACAGTATTCAGATCGAAGATGGACATTGAAAGACTGTTGACGAAGCAGAGGGATGAGACCGCTAGGTATTACTCACTATAGAAAGAAACAAATTGATTCTCCTTCCTCAGACTTCTGGAAGAACAACGTCTTCGAATGGAAAATGAGATCCAGAGAGCAAAGGAAGAACGGGATTATCAGGAGCGTCGCAGGTATTCACTGATCATCGAATAAATTGTATCAATGAATGACAGGAGACTGGACGATGAGAAGCGATCAAGGGAGAGATTGGAAAGAGAAATCGAGATGGAAAGGAGAAATCGTGAGTCTTCCTTATCCTTTTTATGTATCGTGATCCAAAATTTCAGAAGCCGATCGCCTCAACAGTGTACAACAGCTACATCTTAGCAAACAGGCGAGAAAAAAGTCACTCACCTTCTTGACACTTTCGTTTCAGGCTGCATCATCATCCCTTGCGACCACCATTGCTGCAGCTGCAGCCGATTCAACATCCTCAACTGAAAAGCTGATACAGGAGCTGGCTGCTGAGAATGAGTGGGATTAATGGTAAACTGAGATTGAAACTGCTATCGATTCAGAGCACAGAGACAGCTGAATCTCCGAACCAATGAACTGCAGGAAGAATTAGCCAAAGCGGCGATTGAGGAGAAGAAAAGCACGTCTCAGGTTGAAAACACGAAGACGCAGTCAATTAATTTATCTGTTCAGTTCGTCAAACAAGTGGACGACTCAATGCATGCTAAAATACTCGAAATGGAGTTGGAAAGTGAGAAATTTTCCTCATTTCACAGCAAGTTATTTCCCTTCATACATCATTCTTTCAGAGAAACGCCAATTGGAGGAGAGTTATAATCGTGAGAAGCAGAGGGGAGAGATTAGAATGCAACTTGATGTCGAGTGGAAGATGAAGAGGGACATGGAAGAAGCGGAACTGCGAGAGAAGAATAGACTGTTAGTGATTTTTTTGAAGATTATATTTTTAAAATTCTTCCTTTTGATTTATTTGTTTGGTATTTTAAAGTCCATTTCAGGTATCAAGAGTCCACCGATCAAATAAGAAGAGAAGCGGAAATTGATGCTGTTAGAAATGAGGAGGAGCTGACAAGACTCAGAAAATCTCGTAAGATGGCTTGATGCCTCAAAATTGAAAAAAAGATGCTTCAAAATCAAAATCGTGGTAATCATCAATTTTTTTCAGACACTGCAAGAGTTGAAGCACTGCTGAAAGAAGAGAGAAGAAAGATGGAGGAAATCAATCGAATAAAGCTTCAGAAGGAAGAGGAAAGACGAATATACTGGAATAGGATGATGCAGGGTTTTGTGAGTTTCAGAAACGAAATAATTTCAATTTGAATAGATTGATCTTGCGTTTACTACAGTTTCCTTATAATTTTGACGTAACAACTAATTGAGGGGGATATGATGCGAGCTGGATACGCTGGAATGAGGAATAAAGAGATGGAGAAGAAGTGGGACGATCGATTCAATCAACTCAGGTTTCTTCTTCTCGAAACCTCTCATAATGCGAAATTCAGACGCGCCAATGACCCAGTGAAAGAAGCATTCTTTAATTTGCAATGCATTCCTCTACGACCATCGGACAGTGCTACATCACTGATTCAATTTGAGGTCTGGCTAGTATATTTTGTTGATGCAAAATTAAAATTTGAGTCTTATTTGTATTCGCTTGGAATGTCTCTGACAACTCTGGAAGAGATCATGGCCAGTGAACATCAACAAGTTGAGACGTGGAAAGAACAACAGCCTGGCGCTTACTTCCTTGCTGATCTTGGAGTGAGTTATTGATTATTCAGAAATTGTAATTAAAATTAAAATGAACATATGAATTTTTTAAATATGTAAAAATAATAATTTTATAGAGCGCTCTGGAGAAGATCTTGAGCTGTGTTGTTCGAGTTCGTCGCGAGATTGAGATGCTTGAAGATGGAATTGTTATAAACCGAGACATCGCTCAGGAGCTCGAGAAGATCTTCGAGTTACGGTATCTTCAAGAGGTCATGACCGGTCTTACTGATGCTGTAGATGCCATCCCAACCGTTTACGAATTCAATCAGAAGTATAAAGATAGGGTATGAATAATGACTTTGATTCACTAAATATCGTACCCTTGACCAATCTTCATCGTAAAAAGCAACTCAATAATATTCTTTTCTAGTTTCTCAGCTAGCCTCACGTTAATATTTCAAGTATTCCGGATAAATTATGCTGCGAATTGTTTGATAAATTTTCGTTCATGATTCACGGTTCGATCCGTTGTCACTATCTCACTAGACTTACCATCTCTACTCTATCAAGCATTCAGTAACGTGATTCATCTCAAGATGCGTGCTTCCGAAAATCCATTGGTGAGGAGGCATCAATACCAGTATTAATCAGAGGATGCCATTTCAGGATTCGGCAACCTTAGAAGCTCTCCATCTCGAACTAAATGGTCTCCGACTAAAAGTGGACAGAATGAGGGAAGATCAGTAAGTGATTTTAATCTATAAATTTTTTAAAAGCCTATTTTAGGAGATCAACAACTGAATCGGCACGACTAGAGCGTGAAATGATGAGAATAGACCACGAAGCCGACCTGCGAGTAGGGGACTTCACATATTTTCTAAATAAAATTTTGTTGCAGCGAAGGGATAGGCAACTCGAATCTGCCGAATGGAATCGACGAATGGAATTGAATGAAGCTCATAATGAAAGCTCAGTCAAAAATAGACGATTGGAAGAAGAACTACAATTAGTGAACAAGGAGATGATCAAGCAGGCTGGTTGATAATATTCGCTTTAACAGCGCACTTTTTCTGAAGAATATTTAGAAAATCGATTTAAAAAAAAGTAACAACGGCAATTTTTTTCAGGAGACAGATCATTGTCGAGTCCTGAGAGAGACTCTGAATACTGCTGCTTCCGAGCAACAATCACTTCTCCAAAAACTAAATGATATGCAAAAGTTAGTAAATACGTAAACATTCGGTGTTAATATTCCTCTTCTAGACAAATCTCCGTCTTTGAGCTGAAGGGACTACATAACGAATTACTACATTTCCGTATGATGTCTCGCATTCTCATCGAAACTATGGCTAATTACGAGATAGGAAAGGGTACATTTTAAAGTTCATATTTTCTATATTGCATGCTAATGTGACATAAATAGTGGAGAAGTGTATGTTAAAGAGCGTAATATAATAAAATAATAATTGATAAGTGATGTTTAGAGTCATCAAAGATCCAAGAACAGCAGAATGAGCTGATTGGTGCATTCTGGAAGCTGGAAGCGGCATTTATCAATTTCGATAACGTAACTTTAAAGAAATATCTGATCAAAATTATTTTTTTTAAAATTTAGGCAAGCACAAACAATGAAAGCCGCTACTTCTTTCAAGAATCTTCAGCGGAATTCGCTAATGTTCTGTCTCTTCTGATTGCTTCTCTGTGCGGATCAACGTCGATTTCTCCAGATGAAAGGAAAGATGTGAACGTTAGTTGTGAAGAACTGCACATTTATTCAGGCTCTAGAAAATGGTCATCTCATTTTCGAAAAGCTGTTCCTCGAAAACGAAAAACGAATAGTTCGAAAACGAAAAGTAAAAAAAAAGTAAAGAATATTATTGCCTAACTGATCAATACCTAATTTCAGCGAGTTCTTCTCGATTTAGAACATGCGTTTTTCATTTTCTCTGTCACAATGGGAAGTGTCGGTAAGAAATTTTTGCCGGATCTCCAATGGTCATATTTAGCTGTCAGATTCAACTCTTGATACCCTGCCTCAATCCTCATTCGATCTACTTCGATCCATTCTTAGTCAAATGCCGATTGTGAAGAATAACCATGTAGAAGTACATGTGAGGAGAAGTCTCGAGGTGAGAATGGGAAATACATTATATTTGTAATTTTCTTATTTAGGAACTGTCGATGTTGATGACTGGAAAGGACAACGACAAGGTCAAGGTGAAGAGCCTTATTTAATTCGGATAAACCTGTTTTCAGCTAGATTTTCCGAGGAGCTATGCGAGTTTACCTTTTCAATGGAACGAAGGTTTCAATCTCGAGTCAATAAGGAATAATTTTCAAGTTGAGAGGGAATATAGAGAAGATTTTCTGCGGTCAGTTGGCATGAGAAGCTCTGTGAGAATTGTTTTTTTTATTTATTTAGGAGAACTGCCCAATTTTCCCACCTCCTTACCAAAGAAAACGAAAGTCGAGTGAGCTCCATTCGTGCAGCATCAGAGGTTTTTTATTCACACTATTTAAATTAATCTAGAATATTTTCGTTCCAGAAAGCGCGATCCGAGCGAGAAAAATCTGAGAAGGAGACAATAGATAAGGCGGCTGAACATCGACGAGCAATCGAAATGCTCAACAGAAAATCGATAGAAGACAAGGATGAATACGACAGGGAAATAGCTGCATTGGCGAGTGTTCTCATGTTAGTGGCAGAGATAATTTTATCTCCACAGAATGAAAAACATGCCGAAGCAGTGCGAGAGATCGAGAAAGAGAAGGAGTTACGAATTAATGAACTGAAAAGGTTCGAAAGGAGGAAAAATGGAGGTTGTGAGATCAATTTTCAGTACGACCAGATCGCTTACTACAATGAAGAGAGAATAATTGTTGATAAATAAGTTGTTCCTCTTTTATTTGTTGAAGTTGTTCCTCCTAGTGGTTAATTCCACGGTAACTATCTTATTTATCGACTTCTAGAAAATTATATATCTACTTTATAGAAATCTTTGAATCTTTGTAGAAGCATGGCCTGGATTACCACAGCAATCGAAACTGTCGGCAGCGTAAGCATCTCTTTTGCTAATTTATGAATATCCAACTTTTAAACAGGTGATCAGCGGGTCACAGAATGCAAGTGTTGAAGCAGCGAGAATAAATGCAGAAGCGAATGAGAAGAGAGATCAGAGGGACTACGAGACTAGACAAGTGAGATTTCCATTTGGACGACATAATTCAAGAATCGCATACATTTAGCTGATCTTGTCTTCCACTAAAGAACAACTCCAACTTGCTCAGGAAAATTTGCGAGAAAGCAACAGAACATTCAAGGAGACGGTATCGACACTCGTTGTGAATGGAAAATCAATAATTAAATTCAGATGGATTCGATGCAAGCAACCGCCAAAGAGGCGAATGAGGCTCAGAGGAAGCAGCTATCCGAACTCATGAAAGAACAGGCTGATAAGGAGAGGGTTAGTTCATTTAATTATTTTTAAACAATTTTAAACATTAAATTTTGCGAAAAAAAAAATTCCAGGAAATGGCCAATGCTACAACCGAGGAAAGACAGGCAATGAGGAAGCAGTTCACCGAAGCAATAAAGGTAAATTCCGTCAGCAAAAGAACTGATTGGTCATTCAGCATGCTTTCAGGATAAGGAGGAGGAGATGACACGAGTACGAGAGGAGAATTTCGCACATATGCGCGAAGCTAAGGTTTGATTTTTTTAATAGTGGAAGTCAATTCGATCAATTTTAGCTCCAACATGAAGAGAAAATGGACCATATGCTTGAGGAAGTCAAGAAACTCAACAAAGACCATCTGGAAACGGTGCGACTATTATTAAAACTTTTTAAATAATTCACGTAAACATTTTAAATTATTCAGGTTCAAAAATGCAACGAAATTGTTCTCGAGCAAGCAGAAAAGCAGAGAATCGAGATGATTGAAGTGAATGAAGCCCGCAGAAATGATATGAGGGAGCATGCCGATCAGTAATATTTTTTAATGTTTATTTTAAAACAAAAAAATTATCACACAATTATAATAATTCCAAATGCAGGATCAAGGAAATGCACCAGAACGAAATCGCATTGACTCGTGGATTCGCTGGAGCAATGATCAACTTGACCATCAGCCATGCTAATTCCAGAGGTATTTTGATTTTTTTCTTTATCTTTTTAACAAATGTTTTCAGAAACAGCAGGGATTATCGAACTCTCGAATTCACTCCGTGATTCTCTCACGGAAACTCAAACTCTGCATCATAATGCTGTGGAGACGGTTTGTTTCTCCTATTTTGTAACAAAATAAATATATCAAATGAAATTTTTCAGGCTCAAATCGCCATGAACAACTTCGACTTTGTTCCTGCTTCGGTATCTTAAAATTATATTCGCATCAATTAATTTATTCGTTACAGGCCCAATTCGGGAGTCTTGGTCAGCGAGTGGATTCGGTTGTTGTAAAGAGAGCAGAGTTCGTTCGAGCTCTCAACAGAGCCAATTCAGCCAACAAGGAGCTCATCGCACAGCAAATGGTAGAATATTATATAATTACATTTCGGATTTTCTGGCGGACATCTGAATCCAAATCTATCGTACTTCGTAAACAAAACCGAATAAGTGAACAATTTTGTTCATTTTTGTCACTTTTTGATAGTCGCGCGTGACAAACTTAAAAATTCTAATGTTTGTTTCTTATTTTTTGTCCACCCTGATTTGCCGGAATCGATCGGACATGTCACGGTGAAATATTCCTTTAAAATGGGGAAAAACGAGAGCAAAAAATATGAAAATAGAAAATAACCTAGGGATTACGGTAGAAATTATCTACCTACCTCATACTACCGTAATCACTGACTAAGAGCTCTCGTTTTTCTCCACTTTAAAGAAATATTTCACCATGACATGTCCGATAGATTCCGGCAAATCGGGGTGGACAAAAAATAAGAAACAAAAATTAGAAATTTTAAGTTTGTCACGCGCGACTTTGAAAAAGTAACAAAAATGATCAAAACTGTTCACTTGTTCGGTTTTGTTTACAAAGTACGATATGTTCATCTCATTGTCCTCTTTTCAGTCAGCAATTGGTAAACTCGAACTCGCCCTCAATGTCTATCGATCGGCCGTGGGAAGTCTTCGTGCCAAGATGACCTCAACCACGGTGGAATTTGTTTTAAAAATAAATAAATAGCAAGTCAAATCAGCCTGACATCAGCCAGTCCGACATCGACCAGTTCAATGCTCTGCAGCATAATTTGGTGGAGAGAATGATTGGAATCCCGTTGATCGATGCTAAGTATTCAATTATTGATATTCAATTTTAAAAAAAAATCTTTTAAGTGATGTCTACGGAGAGATTGCCACCAATGCAAGAGAAGCACTCGAGGGTGCGTCGGATAAAGTTAATTACGGTGTTTACATCGATATTACAGGACATACTACTGTTTGCGCTCTGAAGCAATGAAGCTACCTTTGCAACGATACCAACGTTAATCAAACCTTCTGGGCATTTCATGTGTACATAAACTAATTACCATATATTTGTCAAGTAAACTAAACATATTGAATAAAATGTTGTTTATTTATTTACCATCAAAGTGTGTAGTTCCTCATATATTTTTTGGCAGGAGTGCCTTCTCATAAGGCCCCGTTCGAAAACCGATTTATGAAATTTTTTGTCTTGAGCTTCTTTCTGGGGCGTCATATTTCAGCCCTCTTCTTCTCTCTCCTCATTTCCGTTCCCTCGCTAGACGAGAATGGGGAATGGATGGGAGAGGGGGAGGAGGGAGGACAAAAAGATGACGTCCCTGAGAGCATCTCAAATGCATAAATTATGTCGATCCCTGAAAACCGATTATGCAGCATAATCGGTTTTCAGGGATCGATGGGTGCTAATAAAGTGAATACATTCTATCCGATGATTACATATTTCTTGGTATTTCCATCTGCCACTAGCTCTATTAGAGAGGAAAGCCAGATGAGCGCGAGGGTTGGATGGGAAGAATTGATATAATTTCGGTTTGGCTCTATCCATTCTGCACGCCGGTCAGAGGAACTAGAGAGTGTGCATAATGAAGAGAGTCGAAAACCGAAGCGGCATCACTAATGGAAAGGTTGCGCGGGTCTGTCTTTAGTCCTTCAACCCTACTTCATCTTCTGTCCAGGTCTAGAGAGAGAGACGAGAGACGAGAAAGAGGGCTCAGAGAGGCTTGATTTATCCGCACGAGAGTACAGGTGGAACGAATATAGTCGATTAAGATTTATCGTCCCTAGTTGTCACCCTCTTTCCCCCATGCCCTCTATTCTCTATCTCTCATATTTCTGACATTCTAATTAATGGAAAATGTTGCATCGCAAAAGGGCATTAGTCCTTCTCAATCTATCCTATTGTTCTTCCTCATTTCCATTCTTTCTCGGAGTGAGCTTTTTTCAATCATCATTTAATTGTATCTACTTGTATTACGTCTCATTTTCTCTGTTCGTGTTTTGTCTACTGATTTGTTTGCAGGAACCTAAATTCCCTCTCTACTGCGATCTTCTATAGTCGAACAAGAATCAACTCAGTATTATCGAATCAATGTTAGTTTCTGCGGGACGTATTTTCCCCTCTTATTTACCCAAGTTATTTTTAATTTGAGGTTGGGCTAGAATTATGTTGTTGCAGGGATTCGGTGGTATCTACAATAGGAAGGTGATCAAGGACTGCCAGTGCTGGATTGAGGTGAGAACAGTCACGTATCAATACCATAATCTACCGTACTCCGAGGCATTTCGCAATACGCATTCATTCTCAGGTAGAGCTATACCGACCACTGCAGCTGCTGGGTCAACTACTCAAGCGTAGCTACATCTATGCTACCGTACTTCAGCCCCTTCAACCCCTACGATCAAAATTATCGAAATACCGTTCTCCTTCCCATGTCCACCACTGAGGGATCACTCTGATAATGATCAATTGTCCCATTCCATGTTTTTTTTCAGCAAATAATAGATAAACAATTGTAGTGCTAAAACTTACTAGATCTTCAATTTTCTCAATCGCATGTTTCATATCACTTAGTGATCGCTCACAAGCCACAGTATCCCCTTTATCTTACTCGTAGGGGTCAAGGAGGGGATGATTGGCTAGGGATGACGTCATCTTGATCAATCGTCCTCTCATTTCTTCACGTCCACACTTTCGTTGTTCTGATCACCTCCTCTAGCATCGGCGGCGCCATCTTCAGGAGCTGGAAGAGGAATTAATATGAAATTCCCCGCGCTCCCCTGAACCGAAACCCTTAAGAGACCGGCTGCGTTATTTTGGAGCATTTTGGCCCCTGCCCGGAACCGTTGCGCTAGCAATGAGAACTACAAGCTCATACTCGGGTACTAAGAGGGTCTTGGTCCCGTATTTAACAAACGGTCACTTATTTCACTTAAAATGTTTTAGTTTTTCGAGTGTAACTTTTTTCTTTCGCATGCATACATGCAATAGCTACAAAACGCACATAGTGACTACTTGTAGTTCGGCCAAAAAGTTACAACTTTATCCGAAAAACTGAAATTGAAAGTAGAAAAACCCATTTTGGAAACAACTAGAAATCAAGCAGAACGGGTTTTCCAGAGTCCCAGGGCACCCCTAGAATAACGCAAAAGATAAATTGTGTCTATCCCGAATGGTTGAGAAAATATGATTTTTCGACCATTTTACCTTGTAATTCACTATTCTCCCTCCGGCAAGGCAGTAACCACAAATAAGTGACCGTTTGTTAAATACGGGACCAAGACCCTCTTAGTACCCAAGTATGAGCTTGTAGTTCTCATTGCTAGCGCAACGGTTCCGGGGGGTCGTCCAAAATAACCGATCTGCTCTCTTAAGAGAGCGTATCGGTAATTTAGGACCACCCCCTGGACACGTCCCCCCGGAATAGGAACTGCAATCCCATACTTCGTGCATGTACACCCTTTGGCCCCGTTTTACACATAGGACTACTGAATTCCTGATTTGAGCTCCTCCTGGAGAATTAATGAGGAACAAATGTTGAAAATCGAAAATTCATGATTTTTGAACGCGATAAGCTAGACTCAAAATCTCTATTGCGAAAAGTCATCCCGATCGAACCCTACTTGATTGGAAAATCGATATTTTCGTTAAATTTTAAAGTTTTTCGGCCACCATTTTCATATATCGAAAAACTGCAAGCTCTCACTATGTGCATATTGTAGCCCTTGCTATTCTCCATCGAATCACCTATGGGACGATTAATTAAATTTTCCTCCTCGGGGGGTTTTCAGAGGCGTGAAAGCGCCGAACTGCCGATTTATACAGTATTTCAGTCATAACTTTTTTCATTCACTGGTTTATCGTACTTGGTGGGCAAACCGTAACAGATGATCATTTTGGGCAATTTAAAAAAAAAACTTTTTTGACTTCCAGCGAATGTTGACTTATAAATTCCAATTTTTCTTTCTTATTTTTTGTCCACCCTTGTTTGCTGGAATTGGCCTGGAATGTCCTGGTGAAATATTTCTCTAAACTGGAGAAAAAAGAAAGCAACAAATATGAAAATTTAAAATAAACGAATGATTACGGTAGGAATTACCTACCTACTCCATACTACCGTAATCACTGAATTTGAGCTCTCATTTTCTCCATGTTAGAGAAATATTTCACCAGGACATTCCAGGCCAATTCCAGCAAACAAGGGTAGACAAAAAATAAGAAAGAAAAATTGGAATTTATAAGTCAACATTCGCTGGAATTCAAAAAAGTCAAAAATTGCCCAAAATGATCATCTGTCACGGTTTGCCCACCAAGTACAATATGAGCTCTAATGTCCAAATTCGAACTCTACGTGAGAAGTTACATAATAATAAATTATAGTCAAATTTTTCCGAGAAATTGTGTCGACTTTCTCATTACCGCCTTATCGAGGACATTTTTGGGTCAAAAAGTCGAATTCTCAGAAGTACAGTATCGATAATATCGTACCGAATTAATATTCCGGTCGTAATCGAGAAAATACAAAAACAGTATCAAATTTTTCGATACAAATTTGAATACACTCAAAACACACGTAAATTCTTCAAACTTGTTCTTATTCGACGCAGCATCGCGCGGGGCAACTTATTTCACTATTTATCAAAATCAATATTTTAAAATAAAAGAGGAATAATTTATTTAAAGATAATGGTGGCTACAGTAATCCCCGTCATAAACTGGTGAACATTACTTTTTGTCAATTTTGTTGGCTCACCCGCGTTCATTATGTAATTTAATAATTTTTGTCGATTTTGCTCCTTTTATTTCACGCGTTTCAATGTTTTTATGTTCCAGACGATGCAGAACGTCGAATTGAGTGAAGAGGAGAGGAGAGAGCGCATTGTGGGCCCCTGGAGAAGAATATTGAAGCCGTGAAGCGAGGTGTGTCAATAGATCTTTCCATTTCTCACTCAATTCGACCTTATTGAGTGTAATGGCCGTTAAAACTAGATGGGAAATTACTAGAATGACCCCCTGTTGCGTTGGAAGCGGAAGTATGCCGAATTTAGGCTGGGAGGAAGGTTTCAAGTCGAAAATTCAAACTAATGCTGATTCGCAGTTTCTCTTTATTATAAAAACACCCCGTTTCTCCTCTCGTCAGCTGAATCGCTGTCGTTCATTGACTCTGCGACTAGATTAGGGAACTGAACAACCATTAGTTCATTGATTTCACTGTATCGGCTGGCATTGCTCATTAGAAATTAATGGTTCGTATTTCCAGTTATCTACCCGCTACTCGATCGACGGAGCCTGCCAACACAACAATGGATACGACGGAAAAGTTTGCTAAAGTTGCAAAATATTCCCAAAGCTTAATTGTTTTCCATTTATTAGGGGCGAGTTTATGCCAATTTTTTTCGAGGAAGTAGCCTCTTCAGTTCAAAAAGCGTCCATTTCTTCCTAGTTTGGTGATTTATTCGAAGATTCCTGTTAGTATGGATTGTTTTGGTCTAAAACAACAGCTGCTTCCTTCTTATTTGCGCATGATCCATGAAAACTCTCATCTTCGTCGGTGTGACAGTAAAATCACGTTGGTTATGCCAGGTTCTTACAAACTGTGCTCGTATGTATGAATATTTTCATTTTTCCGTTTATCATCTCATGATTTCAGTCCCGGAAGAGGAGCTCCTCTCAACATCGTCTAGTTCCGCTGCCCCTACAAGTACTAGAAGCTGAAGAGGACCATGATCGCGGAATAAAAAGTGCGAATTTGTTTATTTATTCAGTTTATTGCTTACAAATATTTTGAGCGATATTATTGGCAATTCGTTACGCTAAACGCTGTTATTCAATATTTTGCTTGTAAGGTATTTTGTAAGGTTGTCAGGTAAACACCAAGTTATTCAATATTTTTGGTTCTGTTACTCAATCAACAAACTTCTTTCCATTTGTCAGATGAACTTGCTAGTGAAACGGTAACGTGGATGACGAATATTTCAGTTATCGCGTGCAACTAAGAAGACTCGCATCCGTCTTCCCTCAGGAGCTAAGAAGGGCGTCTAATCGCACAACCGCGCCATGATTGGTTAGTCAATATTCTCTGGATACCTTGAATAATTACGGAATATTTTTGTCAACGTGGCTTCATTTAAAATAACTCATCAACAAAACGGAAAGGTATTTCTATGTTTCTCTATAAGTGCTGTCCACCTTACTCATTATCCACTGGCTGATGAAATGTTTCAGAGTGCGAAGGAAACTGCCCCCACCACCACTCCAACCCTCCACCAGCAAGGTGTGCTCTCATTATTGTTTAACGTGAATTAGATGACTTAAGCTCTCGGCTTTTATTCGTATCGACATCAATAGCCTCATTCAACTAATGTTACCGTTAGTTTGATGTTACACCCGTCTCCAACCTCTGAATGCTTTTAATGTTCGGACATTCTTAGCAAAACCTGAACGGTGTATTACTCGGGAGGTGCAAAGGAAAGGCCATGCAATATTTTTTTTTCCAGATCTGCTTCTGGCATCCTCCGATGGAAGCAACAGGCCGCGATTCCTCTCAATCTCAGTCAATCAGAAGAGGACGACGATAAGATGTTGATAGTAGTGAGGAACATTTATTGTGTTTCACCTTTGTTTTAATTCAGTTGTGTAAACAATAATAAAGTTTCCTTTCTTTCAACGACTTTTATTGATTATCATGGGGCAACAAAGATAACGAATACTGTCTAGCAACTAAAGTGAATGATTACTTCTGGAATGGTTCAATGGGATAAACAGGGAAAATGAGATTGCAGATACTGATGATTTTGAATTACTAGGGCTATAGAAAAAAGATTCAGTCATAGACAGGCCCACCCTGTGCCTCCACCACTTTTCTCATCTGACCCTGCATTCTCAGAATGAGCTTGCGGCATAGGTTCTTGTTGAGCTTAGTGCTCCACCATTCCTTGATTCCCGCCTCCAGATCAACCAGTGTCTTGGCCTTCTTTGCTTGCAACCATGCCTTCATGATTGCCCATGCCATCTCCACTGGGTTCAAATCTGAAAATAGGTGGTAAGGTAAGATATATGGGAGAATGAATATGAGAAAATGCCACTACCTGGGGATTCGGCCGGCCATCCAAGTGTCTGCAATCGGGTGATTACTCCTGGTCTAAAATGCTACTATTCACCTCGACGTCCTCCTTATCCATGTAAGATCGAGTGGATTGAGAGATATGGCATCTTGCGTTATCCTGCACCAGAGTAACCTTGCCTCCATACTTTCGCCTGAAATCAAACATGATGCTATCAAGAAAGATAACGGTATTCACTTAGCCCAATCTAGGTACACTTGGTGAATCATTTTTTGATATACTCCCGAATCCACTGAGACTCCACTCCGAAGAACGACGAGCGGAGTGGCTCCTTCCCAGGAGATACCGCCCCACACCATCAACTGCAAGTAAATAAACACCTTTCTCACATGAATCTCTAGTGTAACATACACTAGGAGGGTGCTTGACGCGGGGTTTGACGCGACGCGAATTGTCTCCCTTTACAATGTAGACGAATCTACCATGATTGCCAGAATAAACCATGGATTCGTCGGTGAAACAATGATGGAGGAACATTGTGCCAAGATTGAAATGGAGTTCGCAGAATGAGAGACGAGGTGCACGATTTGCTAGTCTTACAGAACACAGCGTTTCACCCCCGTCAAAAAATGGACATTGGAATTTGAATTTAAAATTAGGGGTTATGGTAATCAGACGACGGAGGGAAATTTAAAATCAAATGAATCGCGCACCGAATGTGCGGATTATTGCGCGGCATGCATGCGCAGCCAATTTCGAAACTCTGTTTTTCTTTTTTCTGCATCTTTGTTTCTAAATTTACGCATTTGTTTGTTAGTTTTTCGATTACCCTGTAGATTGTTCGGCTAACGCAGGTCGAGGTAGCTCGAAATTAATAATGCGCTTGGTGTAGTGAGCTTTTTTAAAAACAAAACCGTTGTGTTCTCTGATCATTGCTATAACTTATTATTTTCAATTTCAGCGCGTTTCGGACGGTCATCGTCCTTCGTCGGCCCTTCGCGAGACGCACGCGTAGGAAGGACGGCTTTTTCAAGTAAGCGTTATTTGATACTCATTTGCAATTGAATGGCCAACTAGTAATGGCGAAATGGCGTTTTATGCCGGATTGAAGCTGGCATTCCGAGTCCGTTTTGTCATCTCGATTGCCAACTCACGCAGGGTTGTCACAAAAATTATTACTTTTCCCTTTGATTATGTTTGCACGCGAAAGCAAGAAGCATGTTTTACCAGTTTCCAATGGCTGAGAGTTTTACCACACAAATCAATTCTAATACCGTAATAAATATAAATAAATAAATATATTCCAGGATTGGCGAACAAGTTGATGGACCAGACTGCCCGGGCGAAGATCGAGTGCTTCAACGCCACGCTCCTCTTTCAACGTTCATGTCTCCAACAGGTTAATATTTATTTATTTTTAAAAAGATTTATTTATTTATTTCGGGTCTTAGGCTTTTTTTGTTATTTGCTCTGTTTGGGAGAATACTATGAGCTTCATTCATTCTTCATGAGGGAATAGAAAAAGCAGGGATGTACTGGGATATATGAGGCCGTTTGCTTAAGACTAACAACGACCAACAGCTCTCCGTACAGGGTAAAAGTAGTGTTTTGAGGAGAGCATGTTTTCTAGCATAGTTCGAGGTGCTCATTAACATTGGCCACATCTCTTGTTATGCAAATGCATTTTTAATTAGTTCAATAAGTTCTAACTCGCTCAACTAGGCCCGCAAAGCAAGTTATGATTTAAAGACTGAAGAGAAAACAGGCAAATATCGACCTCCCTTGATCCCATTCTCCCCTTTCGCACCGCACGGGCGCGGTGAGAGGGGATGGAATGAATCTCTCCTCTCCTCTGAGGGTCGAATTTGCCCGTTTTCTCTTCAGTATTTAAATTATAACTTGCTTTGCGGGCCTAGTTGTGCGATTTAGCGGTGCAGGTGGCTCAATAAGCATCTTACCCACACGCCGTACAAATGGCGGCTCCTGCAAATAGTTTTCAGCAAAGATACCCAAGTCGAGTCGGTGGAATTTCGGAATTTTAATAATTCAAAAACGCTATGCATTTTATCATGCAAAATCAACCCCAGTCTCTGTTTCAAGTTTTCAAATCCCATCAGTGGATTTGTCGCTAAAAAGGTGAAAAATTGCCTGATCTTTGAACCTATTGAACTAATTAAACATGCATTTGCATAACAAGAGATGTGGCCCATGTTAATGAGCACCTCGAACTATGCTAGAAAACATGCTCTCCTCAAAACACTACTTTTACCCTGTACGGGCTTTGTTCGACTCTAACGCAAACGGCCTCATACGGCCGACAGGGTGTAAAAGGAATAGCTAGCCTATAGCGAACACTTGCAATTCCCCTGTCTCTAGGCTTCAACATATTCGTATGACATCCAATCATGTATTTTGGGTGCAATTTTCTCTCTCTTGTGGATTAAACAGAAGAGAGAGAGTGTGTATGAGCGTATTGAAGAGGAATGGTGGTTTCTTTTGACGTCACGGTCTGTGAGAACGGATCGATGGGATTCCGTTGCATAAATATTTTTTTCTATCGAGTAGTAGCAGCCGACTGGAGAGTAATGTGAATACTGACAATGGGTAAACCCAATTTCTCCAATTAATTCAAATTTACTGTAATAGTTTCTTATCATTCTTATCATATCCCATTCGCAGAGCCGCCCTCAACGTCTACCGCTCAAGTTCTCTACCGTCGACGTCGAGCCGGAGTTTGAATAGAAGCCATTCTAAATGAAGAGGAAGAAAGAGCGAGAGGTACGGTAGATTACTATATTTTATTTCGTAACTTATATTTTATGATTCCTTACCACATGTAAGTACACTTTGAACCAGTATTTTCTCAACAAAAAAACGTATGCACTTAGTCACTCTTCTGAAAAGTTTATTTGTGGACGATTTTCTTAGCTTTTGTACATCACAGACAGAACCGAACATATTTATATTTTAATTTTTTTCCTTTTCACTAATTATCGTCAAAATATTCCAATCCTTCTTTCTTATTTTTTATCCACCCCGGGGAAAAGCGAATATTACTAGAAATACGGTTTAAAAAGAGCATACGAGTAGTGGATACGGTAGTATGGAGCCTAGCATGTGGTCCTTCCGTAATCCCTAGTTCATATCCAATGGGCATAATAATTGCTCTAATTTTAACCGTATTTCTATTAATATTTTTACTGTTTTTATTTCCCCGGAATTTGGAGTTGATAAAAACAGGGAAATTGGAATATTTGGATGAGAATAGGCAGAATTTATAAATGGAAATCAGTTCGATTCTGTGATGTACGACAAATTCAAATATAAATAGAACAGAGTCTTCAAATAACGGAATAGAAAGTGCGACTCGAGTTTCTGAATATTTTTCAGATCTGACTAAAATCGTTTTTCCTTGATGCAACAAAAATATTATTTGTTGTTTCTCAATGTTAGTATATGAATTTTAGTTCGAAAGTGCAACGAAAAAAAATTGCTCTTTCAGATGCTCCGACATGTACTGTATTTTGCCACAAACCCAGCATCAAAAATCTAAAAAAAATGGACTCAGAAGCTCGAGAGTCGCACTTTCGAATCTGTTACGTGAAAAGTCTTTTCGATTTTCATTTGAATTTTGCTATGGAATCTTCCAAAGATAGACAGTTCAGAGAAATGACTGATTTCGAGTGCATCCCATATAAGTATGTTCAAAGTGTATGTGTTGTCGTCAGCAATCATACAATATCTGAACTATATCAAACAATTTGATAAAGATCGGTTCAGTTTGAAATAAGTTATGCCTAACCATGCAGTACAATC
Organism: Pristionchus entomophagus; assembly: GCA_036245825.1. Lineage (NCBI taxonomy): Eukaryota > Metazoa > Nematoda > Chromadorea > Rhabditida > Neodiplogasteridae > Pristionchus > Pristionchus entomophagus. The sequence goes on along the minus strand of BTSX01000006.1, from coordinate 9,645,239 downwards.
TCCTTTTCAATCGTTATTCTAGAATCTAGAGAAATATATCTAAAAATAAATGTTTTGATCGGCTGTATGTCTGTATGACTGTATGTCTACTCTGGTGCCCGAGAGCCCCTCTGTGATGACGGCGAGAGGATGAGGAAATGAGAAGGATAAAATGCTAGGACAAGAAGCACTCGCATCAATACGAAGATCCATCCCCTTTCTTCGATTTCCCACCATTGTTACTCCTAGTAACGGTCATTTCTCCAATATGTTGTTAATGCGAAAATGTCTTATATTATTCGTTGAATTTGATAAATCATGTTTTAAAAATAAAGTTGGGTTGAGTCTACCACTGGAGTAGACTTGTCTGCACAGAATACGTGCACAATTGAAGGATTAATAACATCCTAAACGATGCCACTAATGTGGTTCCAACATTATTAACATCGCTTTGATTTTTTATCCTTCAATTTCGCACTTATTTTCCAAGAATATTTAAATTTGTTACCACACTCCTAATTCTTAATTGATCGCTCGAAGGCCCGAGTCCTTCAACACGAGAAGCCGGGAGACGCGCATATGTAGACACGATTAATTGAAAGAAGAGGAAATGCACTTTGGATTATGAGTTGTTTATGGGCGATAAAGATGACATTTTTTGAGAATGTGTTGAGTAGTTTGTTGCGCTGTGTAGGAATAGAGTGGTCACTTAAAAATTCTCCGGTTCAGAAAAAATATCCGGCCCAAAAATCCGCAGATGATGGGCTCATCAGAGGTTGAAGCGAGAGATGAATTCGTCCGTGACTCCATTCCCATTGTCATTTGCTTGCTGTTTCGAGATTCTCTTGATTTTCACCTCCTGAAAAAGCAGAGATTTTATTGCGATCTGATTTTATGAGCTTGAGACTGTGGAGAATACAGTAGTATGAACAGGTCACTCACTCCTCTCATTGGATCAAATGAGGTCTCGCAGACATCATTACTTGCGAGAAAATTTCTCATTTCTGAAAGAACTTCAAACAGGAACGCGTAGCACTGAGAAGTGGGCTTTTCCAAGTCCCCAGTCGACTTGATCTCGTTGACTGTCTTCTCTACCACCTGAACAATTGATTATCTGATATCGATAATATTTTTTGTATAAGAAGAACAACATTATAAAATATAAAAAACCTTTTCAACGATGAAATTATCCTTCTTGATTCCAACCACGATAGTTCTCACTCCCACAATCTCACTCTGCATCACGTTAGAGAAGTTCCTGAGAGATACAACTCTTATTTGATATTTCTCGGATTATCAGATATTGGAACATAATAAATTGCGCTCATTCAATAAATATGACTTAAATTTCAAAACATACCGGACGAATCCACTATCTTTTCCCTCCGGAGCAGTCTTTAGTTCGATTGGTTCGTCTGAATTTATTGGAATTTTTTTAATCGTTTTTTTTGCTTCTAATTCTAGATTATTATTTGAATAAACTCGACTTATACTAACCTCCTCTGAGAGCGTCAACCTCAGCTCCACAGCAAAGATTGATGCATTCTCCTCCCATCATCAGATCAGTTCGAACCATTATCTAAAGCAGCATTATTTGACTTAAAGGGAAAATGGTGAAAACCTCGAAAGTAGGACGAGTGTCCACTGGAGAATCAGTATCCGGGTGACCCTGGAAATATCGACTAATCGGAGGTCGCGGAACGGACTCACAATCGGCACTTCAGAAGTCATGTACTGTTCAAACTTGAAGCCACTGTACGTTGAGAGATCGTTACAATTATTCTCGTAGCTGAAACATCCATGATTTAATTTTCTGAAAAATAACATTGAAAAAAATAGGATAAAAGAAATGTTGGATAAGGAAACTAACACTTTCGACTGCTCACTGATCAAAATAACACTGCCAAAATTATGAGCGACCACTTTCCAGGCATTCTGCAATGATCATAATTGTAAGTGAGAATATATCTTATCGATTTGCAATTTCTTGAACCTCTGACTATCTGCAAGGGGATTGTGACATTCATGAATCATACGATTTAAAAAAAATATCTTATTCGCACTTTCGGATTAGGTTTCATCGGATTGTGGTTGAGGAGAGTCGATGCCATTCTCTTCATCGTTCCACGCCAGCACGCAAACTCCGCACCATGGAACACCTGGTGAAATAATCGAGAGAATAAATAAAAAATAAAACTACAGCAGACCTTCTTGAGAGATGGTGTACTCATGGAATCTGTTTGAGCGACAGCCCATCTACAGAGGGGGTAGAGACACGGTTCGTCATTCAGGAGTTTACACTGAAATTGGAACCATTTTCTTGAAAGCATTTGTCCAATTTCTGCTTCGTTCTAATGCTCTGCTGCGTAGCCTATTCAAAAAATTGCCTTATCAATGAACGAATCCAGTCCGATCTTGAGGTCGAAATTCACGTCATCTCGAATGTTCTCTTCGATTAGAAATCGAGCATTTGATCGATCGTTGACAACACGGCGATCCACTGCGACCTGAAACGAAAGAGTTATGCAGGCGATTATTATATCATCAACGCCCGAGACGCGAGGAAATCGCAAGCATATTCAAGAAAATATACTTAAAATGTGAAGAATGTGTAACAACTGACCGAGTATTCAGCGATTATTCGCTGATTAGTGAATTTGCCCTGTCTGTACTCAAAGTCCCGCTTGTTAACTCGAATTCGAACCTAATTTTTAAAAATTTTTAATTAAGCCAATGTGATATTGAATATGCATCGTACCGCATTCATATTTGACCGGGTGGTCGTCTGGTCTGAAAATCGATTCTGTTATTACAAACTCTTTAAAAAAATTCTGATCCAGTAACGTAGTTCAATAATTAAATGATGGATGGACAAGTGGAAATCATGGAATGTGACTCGCTGAAGCAAGAAGGGGAAAGAGAGATTGCAGAGAGATAAGGTTAGCGGTGTGACATGCGGTCAGGGAGAGAGAGTGAGAACGCTCTTTTGAATGATTCATTTCGAAATCACTTTTAGAAGTAACAAATAAGGATAAATTTGTAACGGCAAGTGCAACAAAAAAAGATTTTTGGCTTGAAATTTCGTAATTGCAGAGCAAGTCTATGATGATAAATGATAGGTAAAAAATGACAGTGAAATGTACCCAGAATCGACGGATTGTTGATAAAGTGCAAAGATAAAGTTTCGCAGAAAAGTGCGCGCTTTGATCTTAACTCAGAATCGTCACGTGATCCCGAAATTAGAGCTGTCGATATTTAGAAAAAAAATGTCAAAAATTCAGCCATGCAAGAATGAGAGACGAACTTGAAATGGAGAAGAAACGTCGAAGAGATAAGGATGGATTTCACAACATCTAACAAAATCTTGCTTGAAACATTTCGAAAGCTGAAGCGATTCGCATTTCGAATTTCATGATGTATCAACCTACAATCATTATTTATGAGAATCGAATGAGAGTGAATTATCGGTAATTATTTCTGTTGTGCACCAGATCAGCAACGTAACAGTGAACAGCATAATACCATTATTCTCTCACAGCCTGTTTTTAAATCACGTATCCTTAGTCCTTGTCAGATGTCAGCTCAAACCTCCAAGTTCTAAATATTGATCAACACTCGATAACAAACAAATGTTCTGCTGATGTATTTTTTAAATTTTTCATCTACAAACAACAGCTTGAATATTTTACAATATATCGTTTCGCCAATATCTTCGACTTCTCTATATCTCCTTTCCCTTCATCTTCCCACATGCATTCTTAATTTACGTAAACTGAAGTTCAAACGAGAAACAAAACTACTATTTCAAAACTGAAGCCTTAATAATTGAAAGAGAAAGACACGTGAAGCATAAAAGTTTTGGAAATTTTAGAAGTTTATTTTTTTTTAATTCTTGACACGTAACAATTGAATAGACAATTTTTAAAAAATCTGAAATTATGAAAAGCTGAATGGTGTCACATGCTTTAATATTGATTTATTATTTTCAGAAGTGATTCAGCATGAGCATTGCCGATCAAGCTATCGTCAAATGTTTAATCGTGGTTCTCCCATCTGCACATGTGAACCACTCTGTGCACTCCAATCGTGATATCGAATGGCTCCGGAAGGTTCTTAGAATAAGCTGTGAGGGAGCACTTCTTGTCCAAGTTGTGGACACTCTGAAAACATAATTTGTGGAAATCTTTTCTCTAGCACCTGAATTAATTTTTCAACATCAGAAGTCGACAAACGATGATCATTATTGATGGCAAGTCGCTCGCAATTACGACTCAAAATTTCTCTTGCGAACGATACTAGATCGATATTTCGCGAAAACTTTTGGAAAACACAGGTTTTTTTCAAAAATTGAGCAAGTTGGGAGTGATAATTTAGTGGGAATGCCCTCTGGCCTACCCTCATTCACAACTAGCGTCTTGTTCGGTCTGATCTTTTACGATATTTTATATTTGAAAATTCACTTTCGAGTTGCTGGAAATTATTCGTTGAAATGTCTTTAATTTTATCGCAATTTTTAATTTTCCATCACCGAGTTACATTCGAATTAATGTGAGCTCTAACTTTCAAGGCTACCGATTTGGTCAACGATCTGAGTCCACTGGCTCTAACTTCACTATAATTGATTCGCTGAATACGCGCCTTTCCGGGAATTAATGGAAACTGAAATTTACTTTGATCTTCTCAAAACTGCACGCCAGAAGGTAGGTTATATTTTTCGTTGGACATGTCAAAACATCACTTTTTATTTCAGGCATTCAATCTCTCTTCATCTAATCGAATAGGAAATGTTCTACAGAAAGTTGTCGAACTCTCGCAGGATTTGATCAAAAGTGATGCGGATCCAGAGGTTTTATTCGAATGGAGACAAAATTTTCCAGTAAAAAATATGTTTAGAAATTGAAGCTCGGTTTAGCATCCCTGAAAGCGGAATGTGATCTCGCTATGATATGGGACAACGAACGGTTAGTATCCCTGATGCCATTGACGTTTCGATCAGGTTATTCTGTATATTTCAGGGAAAACTCTTCTCGAGATATCGCTTACGGGCTTTCAAAATCTTTTGAGAGAATTATGGATTGGTTGATCACGAGAGGAATCAGCCAGAAAGATATATCAGATAAACACAAATTTCTTATGGTGAGTATTGGAATTCATTATTACAATTACTGAAATCATTGAGGAGACAAATGAGGAGGACGTGAATTATGATAACGATTCTCAAAATTTCTTATTGGATGGAGATTATATTGCTGATAAAGGGCCTAGTGCCTTGTCAGGTCATGCGACTACTAAGAGTTCGAAGAAGGGAAGAACAGAACCGTGCAATTTCAAATGCGAAGCATGCGGGAAGCAGTTCATCACGAACCGTAACCTGACAGTTCACAGAAGAATTCATCTGGGTGATTAAAATTTATGAATAGAAGAGCATACAATTTAATCCATTTATTATTTTTAGACAACGATAAAGAGAGACTCCCTCAAAAATGCAAGGAATGTGGACGTCGTTTTGGCACAAAAGATACTCTCATTCGACACATGAAAACACATATCGGCGAGTTTTTTCGCTGATGATTAGTCGTCTCAGTTGTTCTATTACTTGAAAATGATAACAGTCATTTATAAAAACGTTCATTCAGATGAAAACTTAACGGGAGATCTGGAGAAGTTCAAATGTGAAATATGTGGCAAGCAATTCAATTGGAAACATATCCTGACAGTCCACCAAAAAATGCATATAGGTGAAGGAAATTGCCAGTGATCAAATATTAAATACAATTGTGAGAGAGACGTAAATTCACGTAATCGGTGCACTTCTCAATACTGAGGCAATCGTAATGTAGTATTTTGTAGGGTTCGTTATCTCTCAAATTTGATTATTTTGCAGTGCAACTCTTTGTATTCCAATTCAGATAATATTATTTTCAGATAACGACGAAACGAGGCTCCCTTACAAATGTGAAGAATGTGGACGGCGATTTGCCATAAAGGGCAATCTAATCAATCACAAGATAATTCATTCGGGTGAGTATTTTTCAAATATAATATTGGCATTATTTGTTATTAGACGAATTGGCATTCAGGGAACAAGGAGTCGCGAAGACATTTCAAATGTATCGATTGTGGAAAAATATACAATTGGCAAAAAGATCTTAATCGTCACACTAGATCCCATCAGTAAATGTTAAATCACCCTCAATCGATTCCCTGTGTGCAATTCACATTTGAGAATGAGACTTTTCGAATTTATCACACGTAGACAAAAACTTATTGTAGTACAATCCTTATTGTATTCCACTCAAATATGTAAAACTCGTTATATATGATAGATAACTCGTAAATGATCATCCGAAGCTACTTGGTGAAATAAACTACAAGAAATTATTTTAGTTTTTGATCAATATTCTGCGAATAATCTGCAAAATAAATTCTGCATCTTACAATTCTTCAACGCGAGACAAATGGAATTTTATATTTTATTTCTGCATTTTAATAGATGATAATTCTTAGATTATCATGAGAAGACTGTTCAATAATGTTCATTTCCTAGAACAACTACAATAAACACAATGGGAAAGGGAAGAATGGCTTATCCTCGTGCAAGGCGACCATTGACTGTTTTGCTTCGACGGGGAAGAATTTTCATATTCTGATGGGTAGGTCCCGTCTTGTTCTTTGCCAGATAGTTGATATACTCTTCCTTGCTCATTTTATTGATTTCTTCATGAGTGGGGAGTGATAGGTCTCTCTTCTCCCATGAGGTTATCTGAGATGTCATGATTGGTAGACAAAGTACGATATTCTGAAGCGCTATTCTCGAAACAGAAGTGGCAGAAATCAGAAAAATTCAGTGTCACGCCCAGCTTTTGATAAAACTCACAACGGGCTTGAAGACGTATCGGACTTGAAGATGGTTCACCCACACATAGAATCCATCATTCTCACGAACGATTTCCAACCTGGAAAGTTTTGTTTTATTTTTTCCGGCTATTTAGAAATAAAGCACTTTCTTCTCGAAAATTATTATTCCCATGATGTCATTCCCGTTGGGGGTGTATCAAATGAATGAATAAAATTTCAGAACATGGAACTCACGTCTTAGTGATGTTCTTTCCCCATTCGGGATGGTTGAGCTCATAGAGGAAATCATTGGTGAATCCACTGATTTTCAGTTTGTATGAAGTCTCCGTCGCTTGGACGATCCCACTAGTCAAGATGTCGTGGAGCGAAGAAATGTGGGTGAGCTGGATAATTCAAAAAGTTATGTTTGTTTAGGAATTAACATTAAAAAGATGCGGGAAAAATTCTCAAATTGATTTTTTTTCTGAATTTGTGAAGCGTAACTCCGGGCAGATGCAATTGCCGAAGCACCTATATTGTCAAGAGCCTACCCTCTCCAAATGTCTTCTTTCCTCCGACTGTTTCTTGTCTCTCAGCACTTGGAAGTACCTTCGAACAGCAGTGAGGCCGGTCTCCTAAAAGAATAATTCACTTTTCCAGTGAATATTTGCGAGTAGAGGCCAACGTTAATCAGATTATGACTTATTTTCGAGGGTAATCAATGATTTCAATTAACTATTGATTGACTCACGAATATTCCATCAGCATTCATCCACGTAGCTTGCTCGTGTCCCTTCCACTTCACGAGAAATTCGCCCTCGCCAGGAGGAACATCCGCCTCAAATGACAAAAATGATTACTGAATGAGAAAATGTACTTTGAAAACACTAATTTTGAGATTGATGTCCTCACCGCTTTCCGAATATTATCATCCTTCGGATGGCGGAAGTTAATAATTTGTTCGATCTCAGTTTTCTCAGTGCGCATTTTCTTGGTAGTCTGAAAGCGAAGTATAATTACCAAGTTGGGAATGAATATAGCAAAATGTTCGATTGAAAAAAACAGGTTGCTGAAATTTGTTGAAATTTAAACTGATTATTGAAAAAAATTTAAAATGATCACATTCTCGGACACAAAAGGTCTGAAACCGAAAGGTAGGGAGTCCGGCCTGCAGTTGACACAGTCGCAACACTTTCTGTCATCCATTATCTGGAATGGAATCTGTAAGAGGAGGAGTGAGCAAATCATTTGATATATTAAACGAGATTAATGAAATCAACAATTTAATGATAGGAATTTCAAAGAATGAAGGATGAGCAAAGAATGGCTGTTTCAACCATCTTACCTTTCTTTTATATCAAGATGGAAATCGGGTGCATCCAGCGTGTATAAAGAACGGATTCCATACGAACGGATGACTTGGCGCTCTCCTCTCTCAGCAAACTATCTCGCCTACCCCAGGCTTCCGATCAGACTGGATGGAATCGTAAACACTCCATGTGATCGGAATGCAGAATCAAGAGATCACTACGGCAATAGATGGCTGGCATACTGTGCATAGACCAGAGAAAGTAGAGAGTAAATAAGATACATATCAGAAAAAAAAGACATACATTTTTTTAAAAGTGCATGTGATTTTCAACATCTGTCGATAGAACTAAAAAATGGTACAGAACGGACTTTCTTTTTCTTTTTTTGTCGATTTAGGGCCCTTACACTTACACATCTTGCTCAGTTACTGGTAATGTAGAATATTCCCCTTTTCTCAGTTGTAACCGGATCTTTTTTTTCACCGATTTGCAAACAAACTCCTTCCCATGTGTTTGTTTCTCTCTCAATAAATTATCGGTTATTGTCCTTCTAGACATGAGACAGGTGGTAGTAAGTAAGGAGTTGAAAAAATACATACATCATTTGCTTGAAAAATAGACAATGAGCATGGAAAATGCTGGGAAAATAGCTGGAAAAAATCATAGCGGGAGAAATCGAACCAGCCGCATTGCACGCTCTCACTCAACCGGTGTTCTCGGAGTTAAATTATGATCTACTATCCCAATCGATTCTGGTCCCATGTCATCTCCAACTAACTACGAACTAACTCTAGCTGATTTACCATCTGATGTTATCCGAAAGATCATCAGACTGGACCAAGAATCCATCGTGGTTATGCGGCTGGTGAGTATACTGTTAAGTAAGTGTGAGTATGACTGATGAGGCTTGGTTATTCATCCTCAATGCTGTCGCATGCTACCTTTACATACGCTAAGAACCTTTAACACGCAACTGCATGAAAATCGACATAAGAGCTAATTAAACTTCTAAAGAGAAAAAATTGTGCTCGAAAAACCATTTCTTGCCTCTGAAAATCTTATTTTCGGCTTAATTTTCGGCATGGGAAGGCTATTTCCCGCAACTGCAGAAAAGTACCCCCTCTCATTCGATTAAATGGAGTGTGTAGAATACGAATCTGTTTTTATCTTGATCGTATTTCCGGGATTGGTGAATCTGAACATTTTATTTTCCTATTTCATCTCTGTTTTTCTAATTTTACAAATTGAAGATAGGCCTCCTGGCTTTTCCTCGTCAGCAGAAAAGTTTCTTAGAACACGTTCCCTTTTTAAAAAAAATTAAAGTTATATTGCGTCATTGTACAGTATCGTCCATAAGTCATGGGTCACTTTTTCATTCTTTCATAACTTTTGACTCTTATGAGATTTCTTGCTCATACTTGGTCATGACACATCACCCTCACCGGGTGTTAGGATTATGCCATTGGGATATCACAGAACGCCCTGGTTGTTGCGTAGTGATGAAGCAGTCAATCAATACTTTTTCAAACAATGCAAATTCTTACACGGATTTTTCCTCAGCCTTCCTACTAGGCGTGATAATAGAAGGCCTCAATACCTTTTCGATGAAAATATGCACTCATGGGAGGATGACGCTTTAGACTGTCTCAAAGTAGGGTCCCGAAAAAATGGATTTTGGCTCATAGACACGCTAGAGACTCGTTCAAAAGCTCAAAATGATCCTTCTCACAATTCCTGATGATCCCTAAAGTTTGGTAACGATAGCTCTTAATTTGACCTCCGGACACGAAAAAGACGAATTTTTCACTTTATCACATAACCCTATTTTGGATGTTTACAGTTCTGAGGGTGATTCTCGTTCAAAGATTATTCCAAGACACAAAGGTAGTATATCCATGGAATATACGATTCTCAACATTTTAGAGCATAAGGATACCTTTCCCGACCGCGGCAACCTAAAATCTGAGGTCAATCGATTTTCAACCGAAAAAATGACCATGATACCCCCATCATTAGTCGAAAAAAATTGTCTCTCCGAACTTTCTGACTAATTTTTTTCTGGTATATCTTTGTGTGCTGAATCCGAATTTCAATATGAGAGCCCATGATATGATTAATGAAAAAAGTAAAAATTCATTATGTCGAAAAATAGCAGATTTTGAAATTCGATTGACCTCGGATTTTAGGTTGCCGCGGTCGGGAAAGGTATCCTTATGCTCTAAAATGTTGAGAATCGTATATTCCATGGATATACTACCTTTGTGTCTTGGAATAATCTTTGAACGAGAATCACCCTCAGAACTGTAAACATCCAAAATAGGGTTATGTGATAAAGTGAAAAATTCGTCTTTTTCGTGTCCTGAGGTCAAATTAAGAGCTATCGTTACCAAACTTTGGGGATCATCAGGAATTGTGAAAAGGATCATTTTGAGTTTTTGAACGAGTTTCTAGCATGTCTATGAACGAAAATCCATTTTTTCGGGACCCTACTTTGAAACAGTCTAGAGCCACTGTACGTCATCTTCCCATGAGTACATATTTTCATCGAAAACAACGAATAGAAAGTCTGAGGAAAAATCCATGTAAGAATTTTGATGGTTTGAAAAAGTATTGCTTGATAGCGTCATCACTACGCAACAACCAGGGAGTTCTGTGATATCCCGATGGCATACTCCTAACACCCGGTGAGTGTGCTGTGTCATGACCAAGTATGAGCAAGAAATCTCATACGAGTCAAAAGTTATGAAAGAGTGAATAAGTGACCCATGACTTATGGACGATACTGTATCTCAACTGGGCGCTGAAATGCGATAGAGCCGGTGCAGAACCGGAAAATGCCTAAAAATCGGTTCTGGGAGAAATCGTCGACGTCATAGTTTTGTTTATCGTACCCAATATACTCTAGTAAAATTATCTCATGAAGATTGTCCAAACTTGGGGCTCCCTGTTCCCAGGGGTTATGCAATCTCTCAGAATACATGTGAAAAGTATTCAGATATCTCAGCATTGGAATTCCCTCTATCTTGAGCACTTCGCTTGCCCAAAATTCCAACATGAAATCACTTGGTTTCGTTGGAAAAAAGAGATTTTTTGGAGTCGAGACATGGAGAAATACTCTCTCGGAAGTTAGAACATCACATTAGTACCAGTTAGGCAATCCTATCCATTATTATCAAATATTTTTCAGAAACTCGAGTTCAAAATCGGGCGGAAAGTTGATGATACATGGTTGTTGAATCCTATCATTGGACTTTTCCGTAGATGCTCGCACGTGGAGCATCTAGAACTCCACTTCTCTGCATTTGTGCATATATTCGATTTAATGGGGAATGTCCCCATCACAAGACTTTCCGTATCAAATCTTCAATTGCTAAGCCATGATTTAATGTGATCTTTTTCCAAGTTCTTTTCTATCTGAATAAAATAATCCGATGCTTTAATTTCAGAACCGCGATCCTGGATTTCATTCGTGCTCATTCTATTGTACGTTTATCCCTGAGCTTCGAAGTTCTTTCTTATTGCCCAATAATCAAATCGTGTGAGTTCTATAAGACTACTATCTTGACTGGTGACAAAGATTAACAGTATATTCGGCACCACTATCTATGTCATTGAGATCTCTTCGAACTCTTCTCCGAACCTTCAGTTTTGGTTGCTTCTATCGGATTCATTGTGAGAAATGGTGACCGAAATCTGTGGGAGCAAAGAATGCGAGAAATAACCGAAACTGCAAAAGTAACAGTCAAATTCGACGATAGGCGCGATTTATCGCATATGATGATCATGCTCGTTGTTCGACAGCGCTAATATGCGCAATGAAGATCATAACTGTTTTTTTTTACATAATGCACCTCTGTAGCTTGTATGACCCTCCTGTTTTATAGTTTTCTTTATTTTTATGAGAATACCTGATGCTTAGTATATTCCCCTGTTTATAAATTCGAAAATAATAATCAAAGTTGTCTCATTTGTTTTTTACTAGTGAAATTTTTTTACTACTGCATATTTCTTTGTTTCAATGCCTTTGAGTTGCCAATATCATAATTGTAAGAATGCATGTCATTTTAAATTGTCAGATATTCAGTTTTTGTATTATTGCATGCTCTCGATCGATTCTTGTCCAACTTTTATTATCTTCTGAATAATATTTTCTAATCGCCAGGAGTAGGCACGTTGCTTGATGAAGACGAGGAAAAGATTGAAAAATATTCCAACTCGCATTTTTGCAGTTTTTTGATCATTACTTTTTTAAAGTTTCGCGATCTCTCGAATAGAAATTCGATTGCTACGCGCAAATTACACCAGATAAACCTACAGTCACGGAATTCTGAGATTATGACTTTTGCCCCAAAAATAGGCCTCGGAGAAATCGGAACGGGGTCGCAAAAGTCTCAATAATACCTGACTATAAGATTTTTTTGGTGTATTTTTGAATGTAGAAATTCAATTAATTACGAAAGATCGCGAAACTAAGAAAGAAAAGGTTTTTAGGTTGCAGGGTATCTCACGGTTAACTCAAATGATTAATCCTATAAACCAAAAAGTTTAAGAGAACATTCTCTACAAACTGGCTGAGGGATGCGTGCCGTGTCAGAAAAATTACCTTTACTTGAAAAGGAAAAAAAGACAGAGCCTCGAATATTTTAATTTTGCAGAGAATTAAATTCTGGTCGGTTACGCGATATATTGGGGTGTCCCAAAAGTCCTGTCGTTTTTTTTGAAAAATATTTTTTCAACTGTAAAGAGCCTTATCGAATCCTGCTAAGCGGCGATTGATGAATTAACTATTGACCTTCTGTTTCAATACTTGAGCCAGTGAAATTATTACAATTCCGAGGAGCTACGGTATGTAGAACTGACCACACTAAAACACCCAAGTTCAGTTTTCGTTCAAAAAATCCGTTCTCCTTTTTTTGAATAGATAAAAATCAGTTTAATGTTTGCCACAAATAGGAAGTGATCCATACTCAATATGCGCACCATTCCGACTTCCCTTCTCGAATTGCATCATCACTATGAAACTTGCCATTTCCCACACATTATTCTAAAAATTTTCGAATTTGATTCCGGAAATCGATCAAAATATTTACAAATAAATCAAAACGTTGAAAAATTAACATTAGAGCGCAATCGAAGGGGGTAAAAATAGATAACTCAAAAATCGACCTGAAAAATGGTCATGTTTTTGACATATTCTTGATTATTTCTGAGTTCTCAAGTGATATTTTTAGTTCAAAAATTGCATTTAAAAGTCTGATTCCTACTACTACTATGGTTTTTTTTTTGGTCTTCGGAATGTCAACCGCCTCTGTTTTATGAATATTTTAAAACAAGGTCGAAAAACATACATTTTATATTATTGTTTCACCATTAGGCAATCTCATGATCTAATCGAAGTCGAATAAATTAGTGCAGGAGTACTTGCACTTATTAACAACGAGTGAGAGATATTGCGACCTACGGTTCTCTTGAAATAATAAAAATAAAAACGGCGACAAGACTTTTGGGACACCCTAATACTAGGTTGTTGCATAAGTCGACCGATTTTGACACTTCGAGTTTCAGCCTGCCCTGTCCTTTGGATTTACCTGACCAAAACATGGTTTTTCATAATCGATGAGTGCTTGGATACTCTCTTTAGCGCGCGCTATATCAAACCTATCCGAACGTTAAGACGGACCCGGTGACAGGCCAAACTCGCACTATCTGAAGATGAAACCGGCATTTTCTTCGTCTAGAGCGATCTGGGGAATAGTGATATGATCAAACCCGGATAAAAATCATAAAGTACAAAGTAGTGGGATCATTCTGCAACTAGTACCACGGGTCAGCTTTCCACAGCCTATTTGAGAAATAATCTTGAAAATAAATAGGAGACTAGAGATGTTGGTTGATCAAAGCTTTTTCATCGTTTACTCGTGTCGATAGACCTTGGGATCTCCAATGCGTCGCTTTAAAAAAAAAAGTATCTGGCCTGGGTAGTTTATAACACTGATCTTGAAAGGATGCTGATTTCTTGTTGACATCTAAGCCTTCCTAACTTAGTTGTCGAAATTCGGTCGTCGAAATTGACACTTTAAGCATTACCCAGTCGTCCGTACTAACAAGCAACCCTTAACCTATCACTCCAAAATTAGTTAGAAATTGGAGATTGTTAGTTATGATTGTAAAGATTTTAAACAAAAACATTGAAAGTCACGTTTTCCACTATTTATGTGCCAAGACAAAATTTGAGAAAAATATTCATTTCTGAAAGAGGAGGGAGACTGGCTCAAATATGTTTGGGGATGATACAATTACTTAGTGTGTCATTACAGCGCACTTGGGTAGCTTTATCTAAGATTTCCGGATTAGGAAAAATATTCGTACACCACCCACTGTAAAGAAAATTGCTATTTTCATCTGCATGTAACTTGGGCTAAGCTCAATTATGGACCTAATTTATTTTAGCATTTGAAAGAGCTAGGTGTGGACTATCACTTGACAAAACGTGACTTGGATTAATACCTTCTGCTCAGATTGCAGCGGCTGCAAACAAAGTTTAATTTTTCGTGAAATTTTTAATTTGTGTTCTAGCTAATTTTCTCAAACACCAATCAAGTGCGCCCATATCTAACATTGTGAGGACAGGTCGTCGAAAATTGACACAAGCGAAGTGGACGAGGCCAAACTTGACTGTTAAAATCGGTCAAGACTTATGCAACAACCTGATCTGTGATCAATCCGACCCTTCCCGGACCAGTTTTATCTCAGAAAACTAATTTCCGTAAATCGACATCGCCTCGTATCGGGATTTTGAAGCATATGATCGAGAAAAAAACGGAAAACTCCAGTCGATTCAGATTCAAAAGTTACTCCTTGGACGAACTTTTAAGCATATTAATTTTTTCACATTGTTCGATTTTTAGGCAAACGGCCTCTTATCAGTCCGGTCAGGTCCCAATGTGAAAACTGGACTCCCCGGGCATCCACGGGCGTCCCCCCGTGTCCCCTGGCCTTATCACGCCTCGGGAAGTACTAAACCACATTCAATTTGTGAAATTCGGATTCCTCGTGCAGAAATGCACCAGAATCACTTATAGTTAGATTATTTTGAAATGAATAATTTTCAACTTTTTCATGACATTTTCATTTTGTGGTCAAAAAGTCGAAATCTCAGAACTATCTGAATATAGTTGTTTCCAACTCATTTTCACTCGTAGAAGTCCATTTTTTAGACCAGAGCTCAACAAAATGTGAAATTAAAAAGTTACCATCGAAGAATTATTTTTATTTTAGATTTTGTTGTGTCACTATTCGCCCCGTTTCCGGCAAAACAACAGAGACCGCGTTCTAAAATATGTAGACATGAATCGATAGCTCAGTATCGCCTCTACCCGACTTTCAAAAATTCAATTTGGTTTATTGCTCCCTCGAGGCATGATAAGGCCAGGGGACGCGGGAGGACGCCCCGGGATGCGCGGGGCGTCCAGTTTTCACATAGAGACCTCACCGGACTGTAATTGCTTGATCGAACAAGATTCACAAAAAATATTCCTCAATTCATTGGAGATTCAAAAAAAATGGTGGTACTAGGATCACCCATCTAAGGCCCGAGATCACTCCGATTCGATTTGGCTCATTTTCCTCTTTTCATTTATTCTTTTCATGTCCACTTTCCAACTGGACAAATCTCGGTCTAGCATCAACATAATTTCATTCCGCGTTCCTTACAATTCAGACTCCCTGTGGCAGAGATTCCTCTCTGCAGATTGCCCCGCCCCCGCTTTCTTCACTATAAGAGCCACGGTATAGTGGCTTTTGGGAGGGGTCGACAGAGGACTTTTTTGCAACCTAATTTCATTCCGCGTTCCTTACAATTCAGACACCCTGTGGCAGAGATTCCTCTCTGCAGATTGCCCCGCCCCCGCTTTCTTCACTATAAGACCAACGGTATAGTGGCTTTTGGGAGGGGTCGACAGAGGACTTTTTCGCAACCTATGCCAATAAGTTCAGGGTGAAGTCCCCTTACATAGAGCTGATAGCTGGCCCAATATGAGATGTTGGGGTGCACCCTCCGCGAAATGCTGTGCATGTCCCAAAAAAAGGCGAAAATTTCATCCCTGAAAAAAATACGTTCTTATATGTGTTTCGGACGTATTTTTCGATAAAAATAACGAAAAACATAGTTTGGAAGCGAAAGGAGATCGATAAAAGGTCGAAAAAAAATTTTCGTCATTTTTGTACCACCGTGAAAATTTTTTTTATCCGTCGGAAACTTTTTATTGCAGATTCGGATTTTACGTGCAAAACTACCTTATATGTGAAATTTTCACGCCGATCCGACTTATGGCTCGGATGCTACAGCTTCCCGCCGGAGGGTCTCTCAGGGGTTGACGAGAGAACGATGATGAGCGATTTCGCAATTTCGACATGATACAGCCGATTTTCATCCCATTAATCGTTATTAAGCATTTGTGTCGATGTTATGGGGTTGTGTTATCGATAAAACACGAAAAAGGTGAAAAGTCGAAAAATCCAAATCTCAAAATTTCAAAAATTCATAAGTCATGTTTCTGAGCTTCAAATGGTGTATTCTCAACGGTACATCACTCACAAATGAGATATGAACAATATCTGAGAGTTATAGCCGATTTGCGAACATTTTTTGAAATTGTCATTTTTGGATGGGCAAATTGGCACACGGCTCGTTACGGTAGTGGCTCGCGAAATCTATCACAGCCGCATATCGCATGCCCTCTCGCGCGCTTTTTTTATTCAAATCGGCGCGTTCAACGCGGTCGGCTGCATATTTTGTTAATTCTCCATTTCAAAGCTATTTTTATTAATTCGCGTTGAGCATTGCTTTTCCTTATATAGTATGTGCGATAGCTATCGATGTCGAGAGTTCACCCGCGTTGATAGTTTCTTGATTCAAATTGGTCTTGGCTGAGTTTTACACGTTTGCGTGAAAGACACTCGTTTGAATGTTTTCTTTCTTCTTTCTCCCTTTCGCTTATTTTGGGCTATTTGATTATCTCACATAGTGTACTCGATAATCCTGAACTCGGCGCGTCTAGGGAAGTGCTTGGAATCCAATTCTGATCCCGTCTTGATCATGTTTTACACCTTTTTGTGAATCACTTGACCCAATAGTTTACTTCGCACTTACATTGCAAACCGTATTTGGCGCTCTCTCATTTTCTTCAATAATATCCTCTATAGTACTGAATTGTGCTCGTGTAATGTAGTGCTCAAACTCCTATTTATATCGGTTCTTTATCAAATTGTACACCTTTTGCAATCCTCATCACCCGCCTGTTCACTTGCGACTTTTATTAACGAACTTTTTTCGGCCTCTACCTTCTTCTGTGATAGTTCGCTCGATGCTGCCAACTACGGGGGGTGTATCGCTATTCTTGATATTCGATAGTCTCTTCTCTCAACCTCTAGTCAAGTCGTCAAGTCAAGACGACGGCCCGGGACTCGTCAAAGGAAATAAGGTTTGTCTAAATGTTTTATGAATATCGTCGACGGCAATGCGATTATATTTGCTTTTAATAACTCGGCTATAGAAGATCATTTAATTTCTCCTCCCTGCGGCTGATATATATATTTTTAGTGATAAAGACTAAAGGTGGTGGATCAAGTATCAGATTTAGGTTAGGATTAGGCTGAACTCTCAAGGTAATTTTCCTTTGTGACGAATCCCGTCTTTTATAGTAAAACGTTTTAAATATAGCTTTTAATTGAGAGAAAATATTTGGTTTGCATGTACCAGAATAATGTATTTATACTAAACGTTACCGTAATCTTTATGAAATACCAAAATACGACTAGCACGATACGATACTGTAGAATAAAATCGTAGAGGATATAGATTACGGTAGTGTAGTCCACCTACTTCAGTTTATGAACTGCATCCTGGGATAGGTAAATGCTTCAGAAATTGCTGTAGTTTAAGAGACCGGCTCCGTTATTTTCGACCACCCTTTGGTCACGGTGCCCCCGGAATGGCAGCCACAAGCCCATACCCGAGTATTATGAGTACTTTAGTCGTACATTGTTCAAAACATTTTGTATTTTCTGTTACCTCAAATCACCTGGTTGAAAATTGATCCCGTAGGCAAAATGCTCAAAAAATCATATTTCTCAGCCAGATTAGATAGGTTAAATTGCTCAATTACGTTAACATAAGAGTGTCCCGAGGTATATAATCAGCCGTTAGTGGCTATGGTGTCTGACTGGCATGCCGACGCAGGCAGGTTCGACTCTCACCCGCAGGTGATGTTTTGCAAGAGGTAGAGAAAGGCGCGCGCCCCAACCACTATTCTCCGTCAAGCGTTCCAATGAGGATTTCGTCCGATTTTGATCGATAAAAATTTGTCTCAGAATCCAATGGGGATTTCGTCCGATTTTGAACGAAAAAAATTTGTCTCAGAATATGACTGTACTCGATTTGAAAATCATTTTTAAAATTTATTTTTTGCTTTTTTGGGATTTCTTGCAAAACGAGGAAATAACGCAGGCTCCCACTATGCTCATTTTGTGGGACCTTCTCACATGCATCGAAACCTCATTGAGTGGGAATTTTCAATTTTTACGAAAAGCGTCGTTTTTACGTTTGAAGACAGTCAACTGAGGGGTTAGATTGTGATTTAATTCCCTTATGGCCGAATAAATGCCTCAAATGCGTTAGTTCGAAAACTACTCAACGTTTCCAATTGTGTAGCGTTGATTTAAGTCGAAATAACCATACTTCCCGAGATTTTGAAAAAAAAAATTTTTCAATTTTGTCGACTTTGCATTTTTCCGACACTTTTTTGTCCTAACGCAGAAATAACGCAGACATTCACTATTATAATTCTGTAGACCCATCAACTATGCATCGAATCCCTATCAACTAAGCCATTCATATTTTTACGAAAGTCACCATTTTTTCGCTAGAAAACACGTGTTTGAAAAGCTGGAATTCAAATTTATTTTATTGTGATCGATCATCAATACAAAACAGTAAATGGCACACAATAGTCAACGTTTCTGATTAAGGCGAGTAAATTATCATCGATAAAACCATGATTTGAAACAATGAAAAAAATCGAAAAATTGTAGATCGTTATTCTAGCTCCAAAATAAAATTTTCCTTGAAACTTGCAGAACCTGGTTTTTTCGATGATAAGTGACTCGACTCAATGTGAAACGTTGACTAGTGTTTGCCATATACTGTTCTGTATTCATGATCGATCACAATGAAATAAATTTGAATTTGTACCTCTCAAACACGTGAATTCAAGCGGAAAAATGGCGACTTTCGTAAAAATATGAACGGCTTAGTTGATAGGGATTCGGATTTTTGATAGGGATAGTTGATGGGTCTACAGAATTATAATAGTGAATGTCTGCGTTATTCTGCGTTAGGACAAAAAAGTGTCGGAAAAATGCAGTCAACAAGATTCAAAAATTGATTTTTCAAAATCTCGGGAAGTATGGTTATTTCGACTTAAATCAACGCTACACAATTGGAAACGTTGAGTAGTTTTCGAACTAACGCATTTGAGGCATTTATTCGGCCATAAGGGAATTAAATCACAATCTAACCCCTCAGTTGACTGTCTTCAAACGTAAAAACGACGCTTTTCGTAAAAATTGAAAATTCCCACTCAATGAGGTTTCGATGCATGTGAGAAGGTCCCACAAAATGAGCATAGTGGGAGCCTGCGTTATTTCCTCGTTTTGCAAGAAATCCCAAAAAAGCAAACAATAAATTTCAAAAATTATTTTCAAATCGAGTACAGTCATATCATAACGGCTGATTATATACCTCGGGACACTTTTATGTTAACGTAATTGAGCAATTTAACCTATCTAATCTGGCTGAGAAATATGATTTTTTGAGCATTTTGCCTACGGGATCAATTTTCAACCAGGTGATTTGAGGTAACAGAAAATACAAAATGTTTTGAACAATGTACGACTAAAGTACTCATCATACTCGGATATGGGCTTGTGGCTGCCATTCCGGGGGCACCGTGACCAAAGGGTGGTCGAAAATGGTCGAAAATACCGGTCTCTTAAACAAATCTATATGAATTAAGTGCGAGTTGCTCTTTTTCTCAATTAGTGATGAAGATACGGTAGTGATAGTTCGGTAGATCAAATATTACAGTGAGGTCCTCGTTGCAGAGTGACAGTAGTTGTTCACTGCAGTTCTCTCTGTCCCTTCGATCAATATTTTTTATTCAGACTGCCGGTGACACGGCGACTACCGTTCCCCGCACTCAACTTACCACATCACACCATGACCGGTACTTTAAGTACATACACTACCGTACACCACCTGTTTTTTACACTGATATCTTGCATAGCATTTAGATTTCGACTAATTTTGCTATAAAACTGTTATTCCTCTTATCTTTTTACATTCATATCTTTTTTATTATGATACCTAGCTATCCCGATAACCCCGCATTGTTATTATTATCCCCATGTTTGTACCATCGTTTGCCTCATATTTGCATGTGCCTTTTTGGATTCTGTATTACTGTATTATATCGGTTGTGTTCAGTTACTCGTTCCCTCAGTTTGTTTCGTAGTTTGGAGAACCGCTCATCGTTCTAGAATTGTTGTGGCCAGCCACTGTAGGATGTTATTCTTACTTGCTCTCTCCTGATATTTGATCATATATGAAAGATATCGATATTTTGTAATAACCCTTGTTCGTACTGATGATGGTGGTCTACTTGTTTCGTTCGTTGTTGATCTTTCCTTTTGCACAAATGTAAATAAAAAATGGTAATCGTCAGTCATACTCGAATTTACATAATAAGCATCATTTACCCCCACAGAGAGCGCGCGCTCTAGAAACGTCGGGTTAGAAGAGAGAGCGAGGGGCGGAGGGGGGGGGGGGGTTGGGCGTCGCGGCCACGCGTTGCGTGCGTTTGAGGAGCAGCGATGGCAGCGAGAAAATTTTCGACCAAAATTTTTCTTTGGAATCCGGCCCAAAAGCTCAGATATTGTTCATATCTCATATGTGAGTGATTTACCGTCGAGAATACACCATTTGAAGCTCAGAAACATGACTTATGAATTTTTGAACTTTTGAGATTTCAAAAAAGTGATTTTTCGACTTTTCACTTTTTTCGTGTTTTATCGATATCACAACCCCATAACATCGACACAAATGCTTAATAACGATTAATGGGATGAAAATCGAATATAAAAGTGGCTGTATCATGTCGAAATTGCGAAATCGTCATCGTTCTCTCGTCAGCCCCTGAGAGACCCTCGGGCGGGAAGCTGTAGCATCCGAGCCATAAGTCGGATCGGCGTGAAAATTGCACATATGAGGTAGTTTTGCACGTAAAATCCTAATCTGCAATAAAAAATTTCCGACGGCTAAAAAAAATTTTCACGGTGGTTCAAAAATGACGAAATTTTTATTTTTCGACCTTTTATCGATCTCCTTTCGCTTCCAAACTATGTTTTTCGTTATTTTTATCGAAAAATACGTCCGAAACACATATAAGAACGCATTTTTTTCAGGGATGAAATTTTCGACTTTTTTTGGGACATGCACAGCATTTCGCGGAGGGTGCACCCCAACATCTCATATTGGGCCAGCTATCAGCTCTATGTATGGGGACTTCACCCTGAATTTATTGGCAAAGGTTGCAAAAAAGTCATCCGTTGGATAGGTGCAGAATATCATGGAAGATCAGTATCATATCTTGCTCCTATCGGCGTAGCGTGGCTCTTGCATTTGTCTTATATTTTTCATCATTATTTTAAAAGTAATTAATTCATTTGTTTATCAGAGACGATCGCGCTCAAATTCGCTCTTTTAAATTATGCTATGTCTAAAACTGACTCCCCTAGTCCCACTGTTTGGTTTTCACAAATTATGATATTGTTAGTTGTTTGTTTTTGTTGTCGCGTCGCGATTGTCTTCTCAATTCCCCATCTTTTGTTTCCTCACTCACATTGGGCATCGTACTGATGAGGTTCACCCTTCGTGAAGCAGTCGGATGATTTCGACCTAATGAACCGAAATATCCGACCGTGTTATCTAGGAAGTACATACTTCCTAAAATCACAAACCCAAGAGGAGAAATCAGAGTCAGTCTGAATTAAGATTTTGTACTTGTTTGGCCCACATTTTATATGGAAACATTGATATTATCTGCATAATCATAGTTCGACTGATAACATAAGTTAACATAACGATAATCATTCATTCATTTCAGAGACAAACCGCAAGTCGTCGGTTGGATCTTCGAAGAAAGGGGACAAGTCGGTATCAGGGACACCGAAAGGAGAATCGTTCAAGGAGCTCTGCAAGCATTGCAAGAAGCCGTTCTACGGGCAGCAATACCTGGATGCCCATATGGCAAAGGAGCATGGATCGGGAGAAGATGCAGCTGTCACGGAACCTTTAGGAACTCCCAAATCGAAAAATAAAGCGAAAGCTGTAGTGACCCCCTCTCCTAAACCCGCTACTCAATCTATGAAGCCCAATTCGTACCAGGAGGATTGCAAGCATTGCGTGAAGCCGGCAAAATCCACCGCCTATGGACAACAGTACATGGAGAAGCATATGAAGGAGAAGCATCCTGATAAGGTATCCGCTTAGAGCTAGCTCTGCTGGAGCGGGGCGGTCGGTTTTTCAAAAAAAGTTTAAAAGTGCTACAACTTTCTTAGATGTGATTTCTAGTGAAAGTTCTAGAGAGTGATTTTAGTACTTACTGGTACCTACTAAAGCCCCAAATAATAGAGGAATCGAAGTTATGAAAAAAAATCTTGGCGGTCATATGTGCAAAAAACTGCCGATTTCGACAATTTTTCAAGCATAACTTTTTTCTTTCAATGTTTGATGAGCTCTAATATCAAAATTCGAAATCAGGGTGCAAATACACCTAAATTTTCTATATTCATATATGTTGGAGATAAAATTTTTGTCAACTCTGACCACTTTTTCACCATGTGGTCCCCCCTTTGGTCCGATTTTGGTCTAAACAATTTTGAAATAAAAAGTTATGACTAAAATACCGAAGACATTTTTTTAAGGGATTTTCATCGAAGCATAACTTTTTTGTTTCGAAGTTTCATGAGCTCTAGTTAGCAAATTCGTTTTCTACGCTCAAAAATGAACCAAAAAATCATATAGGAACATTATTCTGAAACAAAAAAATTTCGACCAATATCAGAACAAAGGGGGGGGGGGGGGGTGAAACATGGTGAAAAAGTGGTCAGAGTCGAAAAATTTTTTATTACCAAAATACTTATATGAGTATAGACAATTCAGGTGTATTTTTGCACGCTGATTTCGAATTTTGATACTAGAGCTCATCAAACATTGAAAGAAAAAAGTTATGCTTGAAAAATTGTCGAAATCGGCAGTTTTTTGCTCATATGATCGCCCACATTTTTTTCATAACTTCGATTCCTCTATTATTTGGGGCTCTAGTAGGTACCAGTAAGTACTAAAATCACTCTCGAGAACTTTTTGTAGAAAATACTTCTAAGAAAGTAATAGCACTTTTTAACTTTTTTTGAAAAATTTACCGCCTCGCTCCAGTGCGTAGACATGGAATGAAACCACCAACACATAAAAAATTACCCCCCTGCTTCCTCATTCGAATGCTTTTTTAGAATTGTCTCTTGCTCGATGTTAAAGCAAGTTATGGTCGTTTACCTGACGTGAAAAATAGTGAAATTTACAAAAATTCCAAAGTCTCCCCTCTTTGACCTACCAATACTCCGAGATGAAATAACATATCACAATTCTGCAAACGCAGTTTGATAGAGCACCATCTGAAGTACTTACATTATATTTTTCAAAAAGCTTGGTTACACTAATTTTCTAATTCCGCAGGGCTCTCGAATATCTCGCGATTCGTCTCATATGATATCCGTTCACCAACCTCATCGCATTTGTTACTAAAAAATGAAGATGATGCAAATAAAAATCGAGACTGAATGGCTTCTTACATCCTCTATGATCGAAATGTGTGCATTCAGACATGGTTAAATTATAGTAAATTTGACTATATTGATCCGTGTGTGATTTTAAATTGAGACTCTTTTTTTCAAAATTAAAGAGAAATGTAAAGTGAAGGTGTCACGCAAGGTGGGCTGTTCCACCCCATCGTATCGAATTATGTTAGTTTTTTTTGACAGCTCACATTTCACTCGATTCTTTAACTTAACTCATTTTTTTCTGCTGGGGAATAGCGGACTATTGTATTTTACTCCTCGTCTCTTCCCTCTCGAGGGAACAGATTGAAATGTCAGCGAGCGTCTTGCATAGAATCCCACCTATCTCATATCTCTCTGAACACGTCATAATCTCACGACCACAAGTATAAATACACCGCTCGGCTGAGTATTAGTCGAGAGTGCGGCCGAGTGCGCTTTCTCAATGACATCAAAGATAATGGCAGAAGACAAAATTGAGAAATATAGGATTGGAAGACTGACTCAGCTACGAACACTTAGTGGACATCACATGAAACAAAGATGAGAGAGCACTGATTCTTTATCCGATTCATAATTCTTCAAGTTGCCTGCCCCTGGGGCGTCTTCCTTTCTCAGGGCTACATATATGTAGGGACGTGTGCTCCTCACTTTCCTCTCTACTCGATCGTGCACGTATCGTCGAACTCTTGTTGGATTGTTGTCTCAGCTGTAAAGACAAATGTGAGGGAGTGTCGATGGACAGAATATTAGAAAGAACAATAAAGAGCAATGACTTACTTATCAGTGATTTGTTGTTGTACAATTATCCATTATTGATTATGTGTTCATCTTGCAGCGGGAATATTCGAGAACGAGTATAGTTCTAGAAGGATGGTTATCAAAAGGCTCGGAATACAAGGCAGAACAAAAGTGAGAATTGAGAAAAATATGAGGCAGTGGATATAAGCATTAGGTAAATTCCGTAAGAATAGTGGAGAAGTAGTCGGGAAAAGAGATTCGGAGCTACAGACAATACTCGCCTCGTCCTCTCTCTACCCAGATAGCACATGTTAATGCTATAGGTCAAAACAGAGAGAGGAGAGTGCGAAAGTCCCTCTCCTCTCATCTCGCCTAGCAGCGTAAAGGGCGGGGATGTTATTATGAAATTCGCCAATCAAACCGGCTACTCTCACAACAACAATTTCGTTTTAAAAGATATACGTAGAAGTCATCCCGTCGAGAAAGGGATATTTTTTTAAAGAAAGAGGTTGAGAACGAGTAGTGAACGAATTAATGAAACATTGATGAGGAAGTCCTCGAACAAAATGTAGATGTTTTCACATCCACTTCTCCATCTCTTTTTTCTCCACTTTTATCTCCCGGTAACCTTCACTTCTCTCCTCTTTTCCCATCACGTTGTTTCTCGCTTTTCATTGAAAAAAGTGGCGAAAGTAATATGAATCCTACTATTATTGTATTTGTCATCAAAAAAATCAATCAGGAAACAAATATTTTATTATGCAAAAGAAAAGAAAATACAATTAGGAATTTATGAACAGATTAATGTAGGCTGGAATGACGAACGAATCGATGATTATCTTGCTATTGTCTTGCTACACGATTATCTTGCTGATTCTCCTTCCATTCGAACTGGTTTGCCTTGACTTCATCTACCTTCGAGTTGGTTGATGAGTGCACTTCAGGCGGGTCTCGAGATGAAAGTGCTGGAAGAATGGGGAACAATGAGTGAATTCTTGCTCAGAAAAGAGAAAGATAAAAATCGAGACAACTCACTTTTAGTTTTGTTTCACTGTGTAATGATCGAATGTTCCCGAGAAGGGGACAGTTGAGAGAATGTATGGTTCTGAAATATATAATATATTACACAATTAGCACAATTGTGCAAAGTCAAAGGAAGGGAGTAGTTGAAACTATGAGCTCGAGACATTTGTATGTTGCAAAATACGCCAAAGAAGCAATGGAAAACATTAGGATGAGAAGGGGAATCTTTAAAAAAAATTAATGCTCCAACAGAATTTAGGCTGGGATGAGAAATGATACGGAGGAAGAGCGAGCGAGAAACCGACTATAGTCGCTTCTCTCTCCAGATTGCAATGGGAGGAGAGAGTCCTCTCTCTCTCGTCTCATCTCGCTCCTCCGATAATATCCTAGCAACACTTGAGTGCGTGTGGGCAACTACGCCGATCTTTGCTAAATAGCGACTATCAGCACACAGCGATGAGTTTCCATTCCGCTCACTATCATGAAAATTTAAAAACTTAACAACAACAAAAAACAGTCGCGAATCTTCCTATCCTGCTTTCACATTCCGCTATTTCCTCTGCATTTATCTTGACTGATTCTTTATATACGGCGATCTTTCGATCTTTATATCCCTCTATTAATGCGTGAATGAGATCGGAAGTCAGCCAGTACCCTTCTCCCTCTTCAATGCGCCTCCGTTCCTGCATCCGATCTAGATCGGAAGCCGGCCCTGTTCCCACCCATATAAGACATCTCGTCATGATTTCTCTCATCAGACCTGCCATCATGGACCATCTCTGCGCTCTTCCAGAGATTCGAGTGAGTTTACTAATTATGAACCTATCCGAAGACGGGAATTTATGCTAATTCTTCTTCCTTTATTACCTCGTTTATTCTCTTCAGTCTACTGCTGATCATCATTTCTTCTCGATCTGCTTCGAGGTTAATCCCACTCCAAGCGGATTCTTTCTCATCCACGAAGGTCTCAAACCCGCCCCCCTGATGTTCATGCAGTTCCCGCTATCCGATGATAAGGTATCATCTAAGTTTCTATCTACCGAACCCTCACCTTTGTCATCACTGAATAATACAACAATTAATTCAGCTCGCGAAACTCCGCAGGGCTGCCATTCGCGGGCCGCTAAGAGACATCAACTACTTTCATCGTGAGATATTTTAATTATTTAAAAAAAAATTAAATAAATAAATTTAAAAAATATAAATTTTCGACCGCCAACTCAATTAATTTTTGAGCAGCCTCACTTGTGCCCACTAAAACTCCAATTGGGTATTTATCTATGATGAACACAATGGACTCTTTCACGTCTAGCGTTTTCCTCTCTACCCTCTCCATTTGCAGAGTTCCTCCGCCAGACTAAGATCTCTCACGACGATCCCAGATGCAAGCCGATCTTCCGAGCCGCATTCACACTGCTTCCTTACCAAGAGCAAGTCGAGATCGACCTCTACCTCAGAAGATTTGGTCAGTGCAATATTTCCTCGACTCTATGATGAGGAATCAGCATAAAGTCACCCTCACTTTTGATTTATGATAATATAAGAACCTCTTCGATTCTCAAATAGTTTTACAAAAATCAGAATCTAAGTAGCCAGAAAAGGTTGTTGGATCACGCTGTGTATTTTTCCAATATTGAGTCATTCCAGGTGCTAACTTCCTTCCTCCACTCCGTCCACAAGCCAATCACCCCAATCTGCCAGTATAGATGAGTTCGTCGTCCACCCGCATACAAGCCACAAGACTGCTGATTGTTGTTAATATTGCTAAAAAAAAAAGAAAGATACAAAGAACTATAAATAAAAATTACTTCCGCTGATTGGACTTTATTCACAGAACGGTGTGAATAAAATACAAAAACACAATAAATTATACATTCACCAATTGAAGGGCCGCGAAGGTTTCCATTGTGCAATGCTCTTCTCTTTCTCTTCAGGGCTCATCTGATCGAACACTGCCACCAATTGAGCAGCCGGTATGAAAGATTGGGGTCCTCGCTTCAGCTTTGCTTGTACATTTGGCTGCGGGTTCGAATTTAATTGAGGGACGGGCGACCTTGGCACCTGCTGTTGTTGCTGCATTTGCTGCATGTGCACGTTCCTTTGCTGACGTCTGGTATTATTTTGAAGCGCGGGAAAGCGTGGAATAGTTAGCTTCTCTCGCTTCACACGCTGCAACTCAACTGCAGTCAATTGCGCAGCAAGCAGAGCCTGCAATGAGGCTGCAGGGTCTCCCGGAGGTGTATTATGAGTAGTTTCTGGTCGGTGTCTCGCATATTCTTGCGGATGCTCTCGATAGTTTACCGGAGACCCCTGCGGCATCTCGACTGGTCGTTTTCTCGGCGGATGCTCTTCCTGAATATTATAATTTGCCTTTTTTGAAGCTGTAGGCGCAGTAGATGTGTTTCAGGATACATGTTTAATTAATTTAATAGGTATATACTACCTCAGAATCCAAGACTGCCCTCTTTCGCTCAGCGGAAGAGATGAAAGACGTCGATTGGTTTCTCTCTCCGGGCATCTCCATCACTTCACCATCCTGCTCCCGTCTATGGATATCTTCGCTCCCATGCGTCTCTTCGTCCGTCGCTTCATCATTCTTCGCATCCGAAACCGCCATTACATTCGTCTCTTCTGACTCAAACTCGACCCCAGTTGCCCGATAGGCAAGGGAAGCGAAGCACAGCTCGAGTGCTTCGCATAAGCCGTACTGAATCTCTCGAGTGAAACTGAAAAAAGGGAGTTATGATCATTCCGAGAAACAATTAAATGTTCCCGTGAAGTGCTGAAGAAGCCCCTATTTAGGCATATTGACTAATATATTTCCATCGCTCACCTCCACTCGTCGTTAGCTTTATTGCGCTCTCGTCTCCGCTTGAAGAGGGCGAGTGCGTTAATGAAGCCCTAATAGAGATCTTTTTATCACAAAGACTGAAAAATGGCCCATCCTACCGTATGTAATATCTCACCGCATGTGCTGGTCCATTTTCAGTCAATTCGACCATAACATCGTATGCCTTTCTATACGTGTCTCCCAATAGATCTATTTCAGCCCTCTCTTGCGATACATCCTGTAAAATGAAGGGGTTACAAGGCAAAGTCAAAGATATTCCCGTTAATGTGACAGTAATATTTGGTAGGGGAAGCTGAGACGATAGCCCGATTGGTCCCTCAAATCATAATGGAAATCAAAAATTTGAAGGTTGTTGCTCAATACTGATCCAATATATTCGCGTTTGAAGTGTGCATTCCTGCGCATAAATCCTAGGGAGAATGCTGCTAAATGTTTGCGCAGCGCACTCTCTCGGCCACTATTCGGCCTTTATCAGGCACTTTGCACCTCACGATACCTCACGTCGGTTTAGGTCGACAGTAGATACCTCGCCAAAAGATTCTGTAGAGGTTCCCCTCGCTCACAGAATAGGGTTGGCTAAACGATTGCGGGATTTCGGGCCCGCAATCAAGCGTTTCTCACTCGCCTTGAATTGCGTGCTCGTATTTCTCCTACTGCTGAAACGTTCGAACTCCGCGTCCTTTCCGCCCGCCTCCCCCTTCTTTCTCAAACCCGCGCGCACTAGAGCGAACCGTTTCTTCCACCCTCCTTAGATTGAGCGGGAGGAGGATTGCGGGTCCGAAATCGAAAGGCGAGAGAGACGCACAATTGCGGGCCCGCATAGCTCGAATAGCCAACCATATCACAGAAGCGACGAAGTGCTTGAGAAGGGAAGGAGAGAGAGTCATAGAGGTTACGTACTCTACGCGAGATGGGTAAGAGATAGCGATCGGAGGGCGGGCGGAGAGTGCGGATGGGAGAGCGAGGGCCTCTCTCCAATCCGTCTCGCGTAGAGTGCAAAGTCGCTACAAGGGCGCATTAGTATTCCTAGCCATCGGTACCATTGTTTGGAATTTCTGAATCGACGGATCCGGCTCTCCCTCTACTGTAGCTCTTGAACTGACGTGCCCTGCTCTCCCTTTCGCGAGAGACCAGAGACCGTAGGGGGTGGGGGCTAAAGGTCACGGGAGACGGACAGAGACGGGTAGATCGGGGAGGATTCCTCTCACTTTAGGGAGTGACCCCGCGCCTTCAAACTATGTTTAGCACGTGCGATTCTATGTCCCTGCTAAACAAGTAATCCCCGCCAAATCGTGGTGGGAGTCGCTAGCCTTCATTACTGAACATAACTGCGCCTGTATTCTGCTAACACTAATTCGGTGGCTAGGAATGGAAAAGAACGATAAAAACAACTCACCCATTCATATTCCATGAACTTCCGTTGCAGATTCTTCAGCTTCTCCAATTTCACGGCGATGGGCATCACGAAAGGAAGAAGAGGAGAGGAAGGAGACGAGGTTGTGTTGAGATGAAGAGATGAAGAGTGAATGATGACTGACTGTTGAAGGATGGTTTGAGAATCGAAAGGTTCGCCAGATCTAGCGTACCCCGTGGGGCTGATTGTTTGAAGACTCACGGATGGGCGGGGCCTTTGGAGGCGGAGTTTGATTGTCAAATGGAGAAGCTTTCCCTCCGGCACAGATCAGTCTCTGTGTCTGTTGGATTTTGGGCTTTGCGCTTTGTACCTTACCTATTGATCGAATCAGAATGATACTCCTGCATAAATAGATAAAGTTCCGTGACCCACTTTCCATTCATTGACTGAGAAGAACCTAATGGCACAGAATAATGAATTGAATTTCGACAATTAATTCTAGAGACCGCCTAACAACTCTAGCAGATACGCGAATGACGAAGAATGATGTGTTATTCGATTGGCTCGCCTATTTGTATGACCGTCCAATCGGATAACAAGTTAATCGGATAGCGAGGATAGTCGAATAGTTATTCGGATATTCATAAGATTAAGCAAACAACTATTCATTGTTTGGGAAAGGGAACGGGTAGACCGATCGACGACGTGAAAAAGAGCGAGAATAGAGAATAGGTGGATTACAGGACGAATTAGGTCAAATAATATTCGAATACAAGGATAGTTAATTGAGTCAGTCAGATATCGATTTCAATATCTGTTTGGACAATTATAGTTAGTGAATTGCCGAAAAATAATATTGAGAGACTTTTTTGATTGGAAACTATTTGCAGAACGAAAGTTAATCATTCTGATATGCCTTATAGTAAGCAAGCGGACAGATAAGACAATGCGCTATGCGATGAAACACCTTACGACAATTGACGCAACAAACATAGGTTTCGATCCTGGCAGGACTCGAACCTGCAATCTTCGGTTTAGGAGACCGACGCCTTATCCATTAGGCCACAGGACCAGACGGGAGCACAATTCCGGGTGTGTGCTAAGCATCGCTCTCTCAATAGTACATGTCTTCCTTCCTTCGTATGACTTATTATCTACTCGAATTATATTGTTGCCTCTGCGGTGATAACCAACTAATTTAAGTAATATTTCTCTTTCGGCACAACTGGGCCATTGTCATTTCTCTTTTTATGGCAAAGGGTCACACAGGGGAGATGAAGTGGTAGGGGGTGGTAGAGAAGGAGAGGGAAAGAATCAATAGTTTGCATCTTCCAATTTTGTCTTCCCACATACTGAGATGAGAAGAGATGGAATCGAATGAAGTTGTCAGAAGAAGGAGGGGAGAAGATAGGACTGATGTCTTCTGTTTTCGATAAGAACCTTCAGTTTATATGTACCAAGTTCCCATTGTCCCTTTACCGATAAGATGAAACAATTATCTTTACTTATTATGAATTATGTAAATAATAGGATTATTTCCTTGTATTTTTCTCTCGAACCTCACTACTCGTTTTTTCTCTCAAACATTTCCGACTCCCTCGTTTGAAGGCATCTGCCTGCTATCTCAATAATGGTCCCTCTAATCCTTCCTTGCCTTTTATCTCGTTCGCTTAGCTCATCTCTGGCTTCTCACATTCCTTGAATAGGGAAGAGGGAGAGGAGCATTGATTGAGGAAAAGACGTGCGCGGACCAGAGGGAGAGGACGAGAGGAAAGAAGCCGTAGGTGACGTTTTCTGTCTTAGAGAGAAGCTTCGGGAGATGACTTCAAGTGAGATAGCACACTCAGAGAAGAGGGGCCAGGTGGGCAGAGGGAGGAGATGAATTAAAGGAGGGAGGAGTCAAGCCCCGATTTCCCCCTAACACTTCCTCTCACCTGCTTTACATTCATTCCCGTTCTCTTTCACGTTGTGAAAGCTCTCTTATCGGGTTTTTGACTCATTGTTTCGCGTCGTTTATCTTTCATTCTTTGATCTAATTTCGTCCAGTCATCGAATCTTTTCAGATCTATACACGATCTGAACGTGCTCTCCTAGACAGAGCC
Organism: Pristionchus entomophagus; assembly: GCA_036245825.1. Taxonomy (NCBI): domain Eukaryota; kingdom Metazoa; phylum Nematoda; class Chromadorea; order Rhabditida; family Neodiplogasteridae; genus Pristionchus; species Pristionchus entomophagus. Next base: position 9,613,091 of record BTSX01000006.1, on the reverse strand, counting down.
GATTCATCAATTGGAAGAAAAAAATGACACACTCGCAAAAGGTTAGTTGTTGATCTTTGCTCTTTGGTTGGTCCACCACTCATCATGGTATTTGCAGCAACATCCAACTCAAATCACCTCCTCGTTCATTCTCGAGAGGACTTCTAAACTGAGGGGTCCATCACGAAAATTTGTATTATTTATAAAGTATTCAATGCAACTTCGCAAGTGATCAATTACAATACCACGGAAATGGACACTTAGGGAAGATGGAGTGGGAGGGGGTGAAGAGAATGAGATAGCATGTAATCATTTTGATAGTCGATTGCCAATCTTCTCAAGCTCCAAGTTCAGACGTCTTTAGTCATAGTTGAAATTTAATCACATGTGTTTTTTTAGAGTATCCAGTCATTCCATTTATTGCAGGATCTCTTCTCACACACTAGCAATTAATTTCTTCTCCCACCATAAGTCTCCTTTACTCTCTCCCTCTCTCATTTGAACCTTCCAGCTCTGGCTTCTCCCATTCCGAGATTCGACGAGAGTAGAGCTTAAAGTAGAAAGTTGCCAGAAAAGAGAGAGTGGAGAGTACTGACGAATTCTGTTTTCGAGAGACGTCCACGTTGAGAAATACAACGCGCAGAGAGGAGGGACCAGACGAGCAAAGGGAGGAGATGAATTAGAGGAGGGAGGAGTCAAGCCCCGATCCCCCCCCCCCCCCCCCGCCTAAGGCTTCCTCTCACCTGCTTTACGTTCATTCTCGTTCGCTTTCACCGTGTGAAAGCTCTCTTATCGGACTTTTTTACTCATTGTTTCGTGTCATTTCTCGTTCATTCTTTGACCTACCTTCGTCCAGTCATCGAATCTTTGCAGATCTATAGACGGTCTTGTTATGCTCTTCTATCATAGACAGAGCAGTTTTATCAATCAGAAGAATCAATCAAAGACGCTCGCCAAGAGGTTAGTTGTTGATCTTCCTTGGTGTGTGGTTATTTCCCCTCTCATCCGACTATATGCAGCTACAACCATCCCGATTCCCAACCTCCGTCTTTTTCAACATTGAGAGTGGCCCTGTCAATGATCGAAGAAGTACAGCATGGTCGTCTCGCACAATCTCAACCCATGGAATTCTCGTCTGAATCATGGCACGAGCACTGTAAATATTAGTTTATTGAATAAAGGTATTTTGATGTATCTTCGCAAGTGTTCAATCACAATGCCAGGCGAAGGCATGCACAAGGAATCTGGTGTGGAGGTTAGAGGTTAGGGTTGGCTATTCAACCCTCGTTGCGACCCCGCTACTTCCCCCTCCTTGACTAATTTCGCAATAGGCGAGGGGGAGGGAGGTAGAGGGGTCGCATAGTCAACCCTAGTAGAGATGGAGGGGGGGGACAGTGAAGTAAATAGGAAAGCGTCTGTTTCCAATCATCTCAAGCTCCAAGTTCATACCTCTTTTGTTATGATAAAAAGTTCATCATCTGTGGTTGTTAGGGTTTCAAGTCATTTCATTTATGCCAGGATCGTTCATACAAACTCGTAAGTGCCTTCTTCTCCCTCCATGGTTTCCCTTGCTCTTTCCCTATCCCAACTCTGGCTTCTCAAAATCCGAGGTGCGAAGAGAGTAGTGGGGACATCGATTGAAGTAGAATGTTGCCAGAAAAGGGAGAGTGAGGAGAGAGGACAGACGAATTCTGTTTCGAGAAGAGATTTCGAGAGACCTCCACGTTGAGAAATAGCACGCGGCAGAGAGGAGAGGCCAGACGAGCATAGAGATAAGAAGGGTGGGTGTGAGCGAAGAAACAGCATGTGGAAGAACAGGACGAAATGCATGTATGATGGATGCTATGTGGCCCTCTGTGGTAAGGTGAGGAACTAAAATCAGGTGAATTTATTCGGCAAGAGATATATTTTTTTAAAAAGAATAAACTCAAAGTAGACACGATGGAGAATACAAAATATCAACGACAGCGGACATATTTTCACTCATTTCCTTTACTGGTTGAAACTCTTTCCTCGTCAAATTCATTTTCAGCGGTTTCCTCATTTTCGACTTCACAATCTTTCGATCCTTCCGATTTTTCCATCTCCTCTTCATCTAGCAATGCTCCTTCAATATCTTTAGTTTGTTTATCTTCTGGATTCAACATGCGGGCTCGTTTGCTTCGTTGACTTTCCTTCAGAGTCTATGGAAACAGTTGTCTGGGAATTGTTGGAATATAATTTTTAGACCATCTCTTACTAAAAGAATACAAACTCACGTTCATGGCCTAATCTCTTCGCATGAACTATCAGACTTGAATAAAAGGGATAAGTATTCCCACAGACATCACATTTGTAGGGACGTGAGGCAACATCGACTGAAATTATTTTCTTTTAAGTTGTATGAGAAAGAATGAACGATCAAGATTTTTTGAGGCAGATTGAGTACCAAAAAATTTTTTGGCTTTTCGAATATTCGATCAATTAAATATTTTGAGATAACAGTCGACATGAAAACTATCGCTGAATGATAATAAATAAATTGAACTAACAATAATATCCTGTCTTCTTCGCATGATCTGCCAGAGTTTCATTCAATGCGAATCGTGCATCACATTCAGTGCACTTGAACGCCTTCCGAAATCACTTAAAATTAGTCAAAGCAATGACATATCGCAATTATATAAAGCATGCTTAAAATTTTTTCAAAAAACTAACGAGTTTCGCATTCCGTCTTTGCGTGATGCTTTCGAAAGCATTTATTGGAAGTGAAGGTATTTCCGCATTTATCACAGCTGTATGGCCGCAATGTCAAATCATCTGCAGATAAAATGATTGGTGATCGCTGCGCAACGAAACAATTTGGGTTAGGCTTCCCTTTGATTCCCCAATTTTGAAATTTGATGTTTGCACATGGAAAAAGCAATCTTTTTGAATGTGTCGAAGGTCGACAAAAGTTTATTTTAATTTTAGAGAATGTGGTTTATAAATCTACAATTATTATTAAAGAAAAAAACAACTAACTGGAATGGCCTGATTGATTCGCATGGTCCTTCAGGCCTTCATAATGTTGGTAACCATTTCCGCAAACTTTGCACTTAAAAGGTCGAGGAATGCCATCGTCTGAAAATCAATCGAAATCAATTGAAAGAATAAGTCAAGCATACACTGAAGTCGTTTCCCACAATTAGAGCAAAAAATGCTTACCTGGAATGACTTTATCATGCAATTTCTTATGTCGCTGCATGGACGTTTTCTCTGCGAATCTCCATCCACAAATATCACACGGGTAGGGTCTCCTCACATTTTCGTCAGCTGCAAATTTAATTATTTTAATGTTGAAATTTTGAATGAAATGTTTTTAAAAAGTATTATTTTTTTCTTAAATATTATTCATAAATAATCGGATAAAAAATCACCTAAATGCATTCTCTTGTGAATGGAGAGGGCCTGAGAGGTTCGAACTCTGACACCACATTCATCACACTCATAAGGCCGCTTTTGTTTCGCTTGCTCAGGATCGTTGTCATCTGATTATTATTATATAGCATCAATTCAAAGTAGGTATTTTGAACAATTTCTGGGCTGTGAACGATATGAAAGTGTATGAAAAATTGAAAAAAAAAAAAGAACTGGCAGAAAAGTCTGATAGATTTTATCGAAAACGAACCCAAATGTATCTGCTTGTGTATTTTGAATGATTCTATTCGAGTGATTATCTTGCCACAAACGTCTCACTCAAATCTCTTGCGAGGATCGTCATCAGCTGAAAAATTGGGAAAAACTTTTTTTAAAAAATGAAATGTGTTTTTAAAAAAACGAACGCAAGTGTTCCTTTCTATGCACACTAAATCACCCCGAATTCTTGAATCTCTTGCCACAGTCTTTGCATTCGAAGGGTCTTTTGGCGTCATCATCTTCTGAAATAACGAATTGGTAGAGTAAAAAATATTTTATTCATTAACTCACAGTAACCTCTGTTTATCCAAAATACAAATTTACCCGTATGGTCAGTATTTTTGTGATGTCGGAGGTATCGGGCTTCTCGGAAAGCCTTTCCACACTCATCACATTTGAATGGTTTCCATTTCGAGGCGAGAAGCACCGGATCGTTTTCATCTAAATTATCAACAATAAATTAGCAAAAAAAACTCCAGATCAAATAACTAAAGGTAATGAGTATGTATATTACTACTCTGGAAATAACTAGTTCAAATCTAAATTACTCCTGTAGAAGAACAAAACTAACACAAATGGGTCTGCATGTGGTAGTTGAGTTCGTTCTTTGAGGAGGATACAATCTTGCCACATTTATCGCATTCTAAATTTTCCGGTCGTGGTTTACATCCAGCTGAACATATCTAATTTTTTCAGCAACAATTTGGTGAAAGAAATAGAAAAACTGACCAATATGCACTCCTTTTTTGTGCGTACTCACAGCACCGACTGCGAGAATCTTTTGCCGCAAATATCGCATTCGTAGGGTTTTTCGTAGCTTCATCATCTCAAAAGTCTATTAGTTGTGAGATATTTTCACAAATCTCTATTTTCCAAAATGTTTTTTTACATTGTGAATTATCTATCTAAATAACTTAACATTGTAATTTCAGATTAACTACTTACCGTCGTGGATTCGTTTGTGCCGCAGAAGGATTCGAGCATCTCTAAAAGTCTTCCCACATTGATCACACTCAAATGAGCGTTCTGATTTGGGATCATTATCACCTGAAAGTTGAGTATTTCATCGATTCCCTCCATTATCGAAGTATGACTTCAAATTTAGAATGACATTTTAAAATCTGTCTTCAATTGAATCTAACCGGGATGTTTCCTCTTCTTGTGGATTGGGACTGTTCCTGATTGTGAGAACCGTTTGCCGCAGATATCACACGTGAATGGGCTTCTTTTCTCCTCATCATCTTAAAATTCACTATTTGTATTTTACTTGCATTATTTGGATCGATTGCTGAATTATCACTGTCACTAAGTCGGAGGAAAACTATCTCGCAATACAGCATCTGTCCTTCTCTTCTCCTCTCTTCAAAATCTCTTCCGACCTACGAACTGTATAATCTGTGAAAAAGTTGAGAGAAAACCTCGTGACAAAACTTGCGAGCTTTTGCGATGAGTAATAAACTGTTTCTCTTGTTTACACACTCTATTTTCTCTTTCTCTAACCAACTCGTCGAAAACCTCGTCCGAAAAGCTGCGTGACAAGCTCGGAGAAAAGGTGGCAGTAAAGTTAGAGAAAAGCAAGAAAGCGTGTGTTTGAGGAGAGGTTAGAGGAAGTAACAACTTGTTTACTTCCTCTGCGCTCTCTCGTTTTACTCTAAGTTTTCTGCCACCTTTTCTCCAAGCTTTTCGGAAGAGTTTTTTGACGAGCTGGTTAGAGAAAGAGACAATAGGGTGTGTAAACAAGAGAAACAGTTTATTTCTTATCGAAAAAGCTCGCACCTTTTGTCACGAGGTTTTCTCCCAGCATTTTCACAGATTATGCAGGTCACTAGTGCCGTTTTAGTTACCTTGATGAAGTCTCATATGAATCCTCAAGTAATTTTTCCTCGTGAAAAAATTGCCACAAATGTCCATCCGTACGGTCTTTTAGCATTCTCATCGTCTAAAATAGTTTTTATATTTAAATATAAAAAAGAGAGGAAAAAGTTGTTCACCAGAATGCTTTGTTCGGATGTGATTCTACGAAAGCCTGTCCACACTCCTCGCATTTATGTGGTCGTTTTAGATTGGCATGCTCCTTGTCATTATCATCTGAATGCATTTGTTTAATAATATCTGCGCTGAATTCTGTACTTTCTAAGAAACTGATATTTGACTTTTGTACATGACACCCATTTCAATCGGCTATTTCGTGATTTAAAGTGTCATAATACAAGCATAGCAAACACAGGGCACGGCTAATTTCATTCCGTATCTTTCCTCTCCTGACAGAGAAACGTGAGAAAGGTCTCATAATAAGGAGACTTGCAGCCCAGTTGTCATCCCTAGAAATAATTCCATGGACACAAAAACGCACCCAAATGAGTTAAATTATGGCTGTCGGCGTTAGAACGTATAGTCGATCGCTTTCCACATATGTCACACTTGAAGCGATATTTATTGTCACCTTCTGAATTATTCTGATTGAATACAGTCGGACAGTTAGAAGAGCACTGAACTATCTTCCACATATCTCATAGCTGGAAAATATTTGAGACTAATGATGGGCTCCATAACTCTCGTTTAAAAAAGTTTTGGTTCTATGACAGGCACTCTATCGAATTTTCGATTCATTCACCAAGATGTGTCTTCTTGTGGTTGTACAGTGATGCTCCTTTGTAACTTCATTCAATCCCTTTCCCCTTTCTCCAGTGACTGAGATAGACTATGCAGGAAATCACGGACTGGATTCTCACTGAATTATAAATTTCTCTAAATAAAACACAACAATTTCGTTATTCTCACTGTATCTCGTCCGATTTCTGAATTGGACTACGCTCGTTTTTGAGGGAGATTGTATCTATTTTAAGTTCCTAAAACATTTTTTTGGAATATTGCAGAGATCTTAATATTTGCATACCTCCGGATCAGCATCTCGTTTGATTAATATCATCAGAGTATCCGACGCCTTTATTAGGACACTTCCAATTGGATCATCCATTGAGAGATTGAATGCCTGAATTGATCACATAAAATATGGAACTAGATACATCTGACCTCTATGCGCGTCTTTTTTATGCGATCCACGATATCTTCAGTGTCGCACATGACTCTGAATGAATTGATGAAATAATGCGGAACGAAAGAAATGAAAAAAAGTGAGGGAGAATATTCTCTGTAACAGAAATTGCAAATCGCAACAAAAAATCGATCACATGCGTAACAGAGAAGTATAGAGGAAGTCAAATAGTGCAGACTGGGCTCTCCCGCCCGTTTATTTGTTATTATGAACGAGAATGGGAGCGGAAAAAGATATTCCTTCTGGCATATCTGAACGTTCATAAAAGAAACATGAATGACCATCATAATCAAACGTTGTTAATGAATTCCCAGGTCAGATGGGCGAGAGAGTGAGGGGAATCGAGAGAGCGCGCATGGGAGAAAGGTGAAGGAAGGGGAGAGAGTCTCGTTTCCTGGCCGATTCCGATCACTTTATGTTAGCTCAAATTTGTTTCCTATGATAGATTTGGCTCAAAATTTAGCATTTGAATCCTCTCGACATGCCCGATCGATCTCTATAGGTCACACAGCGCAGAAATGACTCTGCGAAAAATTTGATTTTTAAAAATTATTTTTTAAAATCATGAATAATGAACCAGACAGGCGTGTTCGCCGCGTAATTATGCCCCAGAAACAATTTTCGCCTAAAATTAGCCCTTTCGGGTGCCGACTGGGACGTAAAAACGTGCGTTCGACGTGACGCCGTCTGGAGCCAACGAATGGTCTAGGTGCAAAATAGATATGTCCATCGTCTTCAGCACCCTCGATAACCCCTAAGCACACAGTTTCAGGGAATCGACCTTTTTGAGCTGTGCCAGACCTAGTCGGATTTGCTCGAAAATTACGCAAACGGCTTCATATGTATGTACAGTCGCGCGCATAAGTCACCGTACACTTTAAATTTCTTTGATAACTTTTGACTCACGATAGATTTATGGGTCAACCTCTGACATGTCATAGCATACCCACCGAGTGTTAGGTATATGCCATAGTGATATCACAGAACTCACTGGTTGTTGCACAGTGAACACGCAATCAATCGAGACTTAAAAAAAAAAAATTCATGAATGGATTTTTCCATGAACAACAAACTTTCTGATATTTTAGATAAGTCGAAGGGCTACCCATAAAATGTTTTTCAAATTCCTGCTCTATCGCACTTTGGCTACAGAATTGCTCAAAGATGTTTCCCGAAAAAATAAATTTTTGTTCATAGACGTGCTAGAAGCTCATTCAAAAGCTCAAAATGATCCTTTCCACAATTCGTGATGACCCCCGAAGTTTGATAACGATAGCTCGAAATTTGAATACAAGGCACGAATAAACCGAATTTTTCACTTTTTCACATGCCCCAACTGTTGGTGTTTCCAGTTATGAGGGTGATTTTCATTCAAAGGTCTTTCCAAGATACGATGGTAGCATATCCATGGATTATACGATTCCCAACTTTTTAGAATATTTGGATAACTTTCTCGCCCACGGCAACCGACAATCCGAGGTCATAAGATTTTCAACCCAAAAAATTACCCCCATCAGAACTTCCTGACTAAATTTTCTTCAGGTATATCTTTGTGTGCTGAATCCGAATTTCGATATGAGAGCAAATGAAATCGTTAAAGAAAAAAGTTAAAATTCACTATGTCGAAAAGTAGCCGATTTTGAAAATTTATTGACCTTGGATTGTCGGTTGCCGTGGGCGGGAAAGTTATCCAAATGTTCTAAAAAGTTGGGAATCGTATAATCCATGGATATGCTACCATCGTATCTTGGAAAGACCTTTGAACGAAAATCACCCTCATAACTGGAAACACCAAAAGTTTGGGCATGTGAAAAAGTGAAAAATTCGTTTTTTCGTGCCTTGAAGTAAAATTTCGAGCTATCGTTATCAAACTTGGGGGGTCATCAGGAATTGTGGAAAGGATCATTTTGAGCTTTTGAATGAGCTTCTAGCACGTCTATGAACAAAAATTTATTTTTTCGGGTAACATCTTTGAGCAATTCAGCGGGGTTCGATAGGAACACCGCTTGATCGTCATTGGGGAAGAATACACGAATAGTGGCCTTCGTACCTGGAGAAGTGGATCTCTCACATGAAATACACGCATACTTAGCCTTTCGGTTCGTAACCGGGACTTCGTCTCCATCTATCTTCTCCTTGAATCGGTAAGACACGATTGAATCATGTACTCCACCGATTCGGTAAGCGGCGATCTTGTGGTTCCCTTTGTTACTTGGCAAAGAGAAGCCACTCCACGTTGCATTTGAGGTCATCTGAAAAGAAGTCAGTCACATATGATAGAATAAAACAGAACAAGTAGCACTGAAAAATCAAGCAAATTGTCGAGAAAAAAAACAATTACAAAGAAATAAAACGAGAGCGCTCACACACGTGTGGCTCTGCTTTGTTGGCTGCCCTTATATACCCACAATCGAACGGAGATCTCCGATCGGAACCTTCATAGTTAAAAATGCATGCATCCTAGCTCTGACTCTTCCTAGTTAGATCGGGCACTTCCTAGATGAAAATGGAGGCATCGACTTATTCCCACTGGGTCAGTGTCATGAGATCAGATCTCATGCCCAGTGGGGCTGGCAAGGAGAGGGGACGTTTTGGTAGGGGACATTTTGGTAGCGGGGACGTTTTGGTAGAGGGGGACGTTTTGGTAAGGGGACGTTTTGGTATCGCGCGTCGGGGACGTTTTGGTAGTGCCCTCAAGAGAGGGGGGACGTTTTGGTAGGGACCCGCTATTGTTGAAAGCGTAGAGCGAGAAGGCGCGAAATGTGATAGATTATTATCGGGAAAGCAACAAGATGTGCTATAATGATAATATGAGTGAGCAGGGCGAAAGAGGAGGGAGGTGAGAAGTTATTGAATGTCGATGTATTTGTCCCCCTTCCCCGGTTTATTGCAATTATGATCGAGCCTGGGAGAAGATAAATATGTTCTTGCAGGCATAGCTCGATCTTTACGAAAGAAACAAATATCTATGATCTTTTATTCAATCATTGTTTATGATCGAGACCGGCCATAGGACATTTCTCGTTCGCACTCTGTGATTTTCTCTATTATATTATAGCGTTTTATGATCACTGGTGCGATGTTCTTATCTGTCAGTCATGAGAAAGTTGAGGTCATGCAAACTGTGAAAATAGCAAGGCTATCAAACCGAGGGCGATATCAGCGATATGAGCACTTTTCTCTACATAAAAGCTATTCACCATTCTCATTCTAATCAATCCATTCATTCCCATCTGAGCGTCCCCTATGGCTGGTCTCCACTTCGTCATGAGACCGGGTGTCCCCACTTAGACCCCCCCCCCCTAACACGACGCCATAAAGTCTTCTCGCTCATTCCTCAGTCAGTCTCTCCACTGCTCTCATCTCATGCTGTCTACCATGCATCGCTCTTCCTCTGCTGGTGTCCCCTCCTACCTCAACCCTAATGCGCCTACATTCTATCCTCAGAACATGGTGAGAATATTCTAATATTATGTTGTACGTCAATGATAGTTCTTACGACAACTCGTTTAGGTTCCCGCGCAGTACAACACAATGGCTCAGCATGGTGTTGGTCCTCAGGCAATGGGCCCTGGCTACTACCAGCCCCAGACGTCAATGGGTTCCGGGTTCTACCAGCAGGTAAGAGATCAGTGACGCTAATGAATTGCGCAATCTGTCCATTCTAAACTGTGAGTAGTATACCTTGTTTCAGGTACCTGTTTCGTACCAGAGCATGCCTCCTCCCCAAATGGTTCCCTACCAACAACCTTATTATCAATCGGCACCGGCGTCCAATTACTCCTATGGTCCCATCTATGCTCCTCCCGGCTTCTCTCCTCCTCATGTCCGTCCCATGCCCTATCAGTACAGAAACCCTGGTTCCCGCCTTCCCGCAAACCAGATCACTGTTCCTCCCCAGCCTCCCGCGGCTCCCTCTACCCACATCGAAGATATCATTCCGAAAGCCCGCTCCGACAGCCGGGAATCGGGATACTTCAATGCCTCAACAGAGAACTTGTCTCACGATGAAACTGGTCAGTTAATGGTTAGGGCATGCATTAAGATCGTCAGCGTCGTCTAGAGTAACTTCTGCTATTGGGCCATCCCATTAGTGACAACAATGGCATGATAGTTTACGCGTTATTATCCTATCGTAAACTATGGTCATAAATAGTTATTGTAATCAACCGTGGTCCATTCCAGAGGCCCATCTCGACTCTTCCTTTTACTCTTCCTCTTCGTCTCCTCTCACCTCTCACACTTCATCACCTATCCTCTCCGCATCTTCTACTTTGCTTCCTCACTCCTCCACTCCTCCAGACTCATCGTCCGAACCTCGTTCAGTCGAGGTGAGAGGAGGCACAAACTTCGGTGATTCCGAAGCTACGGAGATTGGTGGAGACTCGGAAGAAAACGTCAGCGCCAATGAAGAGAGAGATACTCTCAATCCGATCGAGATGCTGCTCCAGCCGGTTCGTTCCTTCATCCATTCATGAGTAGGAAGGGAGCATGGTGGCCGAATAAGGAAGAGATGGGCCATATATGCCTTCGTTGATTACGCCACCACAACTACCGTAACCGTTAACCTTTCTTCAGTCTGCGATTCCTTCATTCCTCCGTCGCTTCCGACCCGTGGAAATACGCGATCGCCACTTTCCCGCACTGATCGACGAGGAAGTGATCGCATTCCGCGTCGCTTCGCTCAATAGACAAAATGGAGAAGCACCGTTCGAATTCACCCTTGAAGAGGTACTGTAGTCTTGCCAATCGATTGCGATATCGACTGTCATCACATGTTGATCTGTCAGGAGTCTCATCGGGATCTTTAGAACGAAATTGCTCCTGCGCGAAAAATAAATAATCGTTTTTTATGTGAAATATTCCAGATGGATGACTTTATCGTGAAGACAATGGGCATCCTTACCGAGAACAACTAGTAGACGACCTCATCGCCCAATTTTTCTGTTCTGGAACCTTATTCTATCCATATTCCCATTTTTTGAACTACAACAAAAAATTATATTTCCCCTTTTTCTCGTATTTCCCTCTAGAACTAAAAAAATAAGTTTCAAGAGTCAACTATAGGCATCATTACTTTCTCCTATACGCCAACACGTCGAGTCGAGTTCCGTTTCGAGTCCTTTCCCCGATGTCATATCCTATTTATTACCTACTGTTATCGTTCTCCGTAATTGACAGTTTCCAGTACCAAGTGTTCTAGCGGTGAATCTGAAAGGAATTACTTAATTATGTGTAATCAATGGGTATGTTACCGAATGTATGTATTCGATTTTTTTAATCGTTGTGAACAAATAAATATAATTTAAATGCTGGTCACCTATCCATGGTGAGGACAAAGGTGGAGTAGTCAGAATTCGGAAAAGAAAGCTTGAAATATGAAACACTGTTCACGGTTATCTCTGATGCTGTTGGGATGTTCGTAGGGATATGGAAAATAGCACAATTACCAGTGAAATTATCGAAATATCGATTGGATGAATAGAGAGTGAAAAGAATGAGAGATAGTGTCTGCGAAAAGATCGCGTGCAAATCAATAAAAGAGTTGCAAGATTTTGAAAATCAACATATTTCGAATAAAATATCATAACTTGTCTAAAGTTATCATAACGCTTCATAAGTTTTACGCGCATGATGCAAGTGTGGACCAATTGAGATGAATTTCGCTATGTTCGTTATTTGTCAATCAATCAATCAATCAATCAATTTATCATATCAGGCAATTAGGGTGCTCAGATGAGGATGAGTCGCTGGTAGTCATCACGGGTTGTATTCCACCAGTTTTTGCCAATAGCTCGCGTCAAGTCATCTCTCCAGCGCACTCTTGGCTTGCCCGAGGGGCGAGTCCAGTTGTAGGGCGTCCAGACAGTAGTCGCGCGGCTCCACTGATCCGTATCCAAGCTTCGCACTTTGAGTGCCCAGCGCGCCTTCCGTTTCAGTCCTTCTTGGTTCCAATCGCGCAGTTTCGTGATCCCTCGCACGCGTTCGTTTCTCCAGCGATCCCTTAGCGAAACTCCGACCATTTTCCGCTCCATCTTCCGTTGGGTCACACACAACCTCTCCTTGTCGCTCGATCGCAAGGCCCATACTTCACATCCGTAGAGTACGGTAGAGGTGACGCAACTCTCAAAGAGTCTCCTTCTGGTCTTCATGGGAAGAAGTCGGGAAGAGAGGAGGTGGGACAGCTTACTCCATGCGTACCAACCGAGTCTGATCCTGTGCTCAATTTCGTCTGAGTGGTCAAGTGGAAGAGAGATTCTTCCTCCAAGATACGTGGCAGACTCGACGAATTCAAATCGCAGGTTCCCGATGACTATGGGTGCTCTGGTAGTGGTGCAGGAGCTGAGGAGATTGGTCTTGGAGGCGTTGATTTCGAGACCAACGCGGCTGCATGCCTCCATCAGCTTCTTCAACATCCGCTCCAGTTCCGGTCGAGACTTGGCGATCAGGGCGATGTCATCCGCGTACTCGAGGTGGCTCAGGTATCTTCCATCAATCCGAATCCCGTCGCTTCCCCAGTCGATGTCATCCATCGCCGATCGAAGGACCACGTTGAAGAGACGAGGGGACAGAGTGTCTCCTTGGCGGACTCCTCTTCGAACGGTGACGGGAACCATATCTTCGTTGACGCGGATGAGGGTTGAAGACGACTCGTAGATGCGACGAAGAAGGTGGATGAGGGTAGGATGGCATCCCGATGACCAGAGTGACTGCCAGACCGCGCTCCATTCCACGCAATCGAAGGCCTTGCGGAAGTCGACGAAGGCAAGGTAGATGGGGATACCGTATTCCGTTATTTGTGGAGGAGGTAAACATTTATCTAATACATTTTTTGAAAACAGTCTCAAAAGCACGTTCGGTAACCGTCCCTTTTCGGAAGTTTTGTCAAGGCCAGAACTCTCTTTGGTACAATGAAGTGTGTATTCATCGACGAGCCATCGATTATGTGACATTTTCTGAGTTGTGACCGGATTTGCAGAAATCCGTCCCAAAATCAGCTCGTCTCGAGTATTCCCTGGCTCTGGTTCTGAGAAAGAAAATCCGAAAGGCAGGTCTTACCGAAGACGTTTTCGAGTCTTGTCTCAGAAATATAATTCATACATTTGTTTTGACTGTATTGCGTTTATTCGATTTTATACATAGATTGCACATTGCATTCTTTCCTAGAGGATACGAAGGATTATTCGTTGGTGGAATTTTTTATCGATTTACGAACAGACTTCTAACAACGATTTAAATTATCAACGACTGATTGAACATGGATTAGAGGAAAAGTTTTTAAAGAGGCTGTGCTGCGACTTTCGAGTTCTTCAAATTTCCTCGTTCGCTTGAAGTCGATATATGTGGAAAATGTGTTTATTATTCCAACAATGTTTTCTGAATACACACGAATAATTAAAAGAAGTAGAATTAAGACTCGCAATGTGAACCCAATCCAAGTATGAAAAATAGTTTTCAGTCATCCATCACTTTCCCAAGCTTGGCGTATTGAGAAGGTTGAAAAATTTGGCGACTGTTCGGTAACCTTCCTCGTAAATACGAACTTAAACAGTACCACTACATCACCCATGCTTGCAGACAGAGCATCTTGAACAGCATCTTGTTCTCAGACTAAATAAGATTTTTAAAATATCGTAATTATCGATTTTTTCTCATACATTGAAAATATTTGTCCAATCTGCCAGAGGGTGCAAGGGGTTGGTCTGATCTGGCATTGGCGTCTTCTCCTCTCTCCCTTCCTCTCCCTCCTCATTTCGGGTGCACCCAGATTGAACGGACGCCTGGATCCGATTAGAGGCTATAAAAGATCCTCAGCTCAAATCATTCTATATATAACTCCTTCAAGTATCTAGTGTTCACTTTGACAACTTATAACTAAGTTTTTAATTTTTCATTTATATATTTTATAATGTTATTCTTATACAATTTTTGAGCTCCATCAACGCCTCCATTCGCACACTCACAATTCTCGCCAATCGGGCTTCCGGCGCTTCCTTCTAGTTCAATTTACTAATTTATTATATATTTTTCAGAATGTACGGAGTAATGAATGCTAACTCCTATCCAATCTCAAACGAGGTATACCAGGGTAATTACACCATTCCGGATCAGCAAAGGGGTTCGAAGAGAAGATACGAGGAGGAAGAGTATGAAGAGGTCAGCAGTTTGACCTACGGACTACCGTACTCTCTTCAACGTTATAGTAACCTTCCCCTCTCCAGGACTGCTTTGGCATCTCTCGACCGAAGATGCCATTCAACATTCTCGAAGGATACGATCACGAAGAAGAAGTGGGAGGAGAAGACATGGCTGTGAGTATTTAGAATTGCCAGCGAATCATGTATTATACCCAAAAGTTATATTGACCAGATACATTACATGCAGCAGAGATATCAACTTGCATGAGAACACGGATGTTTCATAGGTTAATGAAGAATGACTCTTTCAGCCGATGCCCCACACGACGAATGATCCCTACGTGACCTTCCCTGAGACTCCCAGCAATGCTCTCGTCGACTCTCGATACAACCAGCAGCAGCAATATCAGGTCAATATTTAATCTGACCCAATGAACTACCGTGCCTAATCACACTTGAACATCCCTAAATTTCAAATTATTCAGTATCTCGCACAGCCCATGGGCCAATTTCAGCAGGATCAGCACTATCAGGTGAGTCACTAATTTGGCCCGCCAAACTACTATTTTAATCAATCCAAAATTTCGTTATTCAGCACCTCACAATCAAAAATGAACAGCCGCAGATGCAACATAACATGCACGATGCTCAACAGTATCAGGTATGGTCTGAATATGAGAATACCACCCATGAACAAACTTGTTAACATAATTTGAGTATCAATAGCCAATCTCAATTTGATATTTACAGCACGTACATGACCAGCCCATGCATCAGAATGAGCAATATCAGGTATTGATTATTTAGAATTCTAGAGCTACCCTAGCGAGCTCTACGTATCTCAACATGTCATTTAAAAAAACATTTCCAGCATCATCATCAGCTTCAACCCATCGAGAATGTCCAAGCACAGCCTATGGACAATGCACAGTACACTCAGGTGAATCATCGATCTGACCCAGCTATCTACCGTATTCAGAAAATAATTCTGCAATAATTCGAATCCTTACAGCTGGCCATCCAGGCACCGCCAGCGCATTACGACCACTCTCAGTTGGTGCAGCATCATTATCAGCAGCACTCTCAGATGCAGCAGCAGCAATCCCTCTCTCCGGCCAGCACACAGGGTACGGTAATCACACCAATATTCCATAATGTAGTCAGTCATTGATCGATAAAAGTATACGGTATCGAGTAATCCACCGTACTCTCCTTGCAGCACACTACTACGGGCAGTACGATCCTTCTTCGCGCTGGGACGGAGATGCTGCGTCCGTCTTGGGTGTCAAGGAGGAGCAATACACTCAGGTAATCGATATTATCCAGCTATGTAGTTACCGTATCAAATAAATACAATAATTCGAAATCTTGCAGGTGGCAAATCAGGGTCTGCCGATGCAGTCCGACCAATCGGAATTCGAGGAGCAAAAGCCAAAAAACGTCCAGAAGGCACTCGCTCCTCGCACCGATGACTCGCTCAAGTTTCTCGAAGTCTCGAGTAACCTTGTCATAGTGGGAGGAAGGAAGGTAACGGTAAGTACACCTAAAATCATCAGAGCATAATTGTCCTGATTATGTAAGGGGTTGCCACCGTACAGGTGCCAGATTATAATCAATTTAATATGAAGGTTACGATGGGCGAAATTCGCCGTCGAATGAGCGCGCCTGAATGCCAAGGATGGAAGGGGATAGCGAGACTGACCAGACAGTGGGTGATTATTTCTTTCCGTCGATGAAGTTGGAAAATCGAAACGTTCTGTTGAGATTTAAATCAAACAGTTGGAAGATTATTGATCGATAATAACTTCAACTTCAGAAGTGATTTTATTAAATTCCTCCCAATATTCGATATTTCAGCGCGCGAACCTCCTGGATCTCCTTCCAGAAGAAAATGGTCAAGGCAGACTTCGATTGGAATAATGACGTCAAGGAAATCTCCCACCGCGTCCCTTCTACTATCGCAAGTCTAATGGAAGGTACTGTATCTAGGGTCTAGCGCGAACTGACTTACCAATAGTGTTCGGTTAGGGACCCCCAAGGAAAATCAACGCAGCGTCTTGAAAATCGGTTTTATGTTTCATTAAACTACCAAGGCGTGCTGGACAACAGTGATAAAAAAAGAAAAAAAATTCAGTGAAAAATTATCGAGAACAGAGGGGTCAAACCAAGCCCCGCCCACTAGCAGTTTTTGACGCACGCAACGCTCTCATTTGAACGTGTCGCTTGCGTTGTTCGTCGGGCCAACAATTTCGATACTACCAATATTTTGTAATTTCAAACTCATTTCTTCTTCTGGTTTTTTTCATAGATAGTAATATACTTAGGGAGAAAACATTTTTCATTTTTTTCTTTTCCAGAGCTGCATGTGGCTCTTTATCAGCATGAACTCATACGACTCCAAACTACCGTAATCCAAGACCGAACATAATCAATATTTCAAAGAGTCTTCCTTCAGTAAAATACTCCTCTTTCTTTCTACCAGATGTTGTCGAAGGCTAGCATGTTCTAAGGAACTGTCAATTAGAGAACAAAAAGTTGTATCAATCGCATAATTCACTTCACAATGAAACGATCTGAAAGAAGATCACGACGTTATAGTTCTGATTAGAATGCGAAATCCAACACTACCCGAGACTTCGGGTACCCGCGAATGAGGAATGACAGGGAGAGAGTTCTCGGGTAATGGAGAGAATTCGCTCCATTACCCGAGACCAGGGAGACAATTTCGCGCTATTATCTGAGTAATTATTGAAATTAGATCGTGAGACTAGTTATTCATATCATTTCGACTCCTATCTCTTGTCCCGAGCGGTTCCTTCCTTCCGCGCTCTCTTTGCCCCTCGCAACGCCCTCTCTGTGAGACTTCTTTGGTGTCAAACTTCGTTAAACGCTTTCAGATTACTATGAACCGCTGGGAACATGATCCCTAGAGGGTCACGAGAACTCCACCAAGAATTGAACTCTAAATTTTTGACCTTCCAAATCGATGTTTCCAAATTTAATATTGCTCACTTTTCATATACCAATCGAAAGAGCATGACAAGTTGACCAAGATCTGAAAAAGAGACCAAAAAATCCATGTTGGCGCGAGCTACGGTTCGAAACACGTTACAGTTTCGCAGAACGTCTCGGGTAATTGATCATTTTTCGAGCGAGTTCTCGGGTAATCCCATTTCTCATTCTCCGCGCGCGCGACCCGGCGCGGGTCGGAATTACCCGACCCGGATTGCGAACTCTAGTTCTGATGGTATTAGTAGAAATGTTAAACGATGATATAAAGTCAACTGAAACTAAAATTATTGTATATGAAAATCACAATAGTGATTAGATAATGCACAACCGGAAGGTAACACCCACAATTCACTTAAAATAGCTCTACCTCTCATTCAACGAATACATATAGCTGTACTTTTGCAGTAAAGAGTCGTCGCAAACTGACAACCGAATATATTAAACAACGGAGTTGAATGAACTACGGTAACATAGAGAACGGTGGGACGAAAAGTAAAATTCTCAAAGACGTTTCAGTTCAGATGTTCACAACTTTTGCAATAAATCTTTGCAATCTTAGTTTTTTATGTGTTGGGCTTGCATAACAATAAGATATACTGAGCAAAAAATATAAGAAAATCCATGCATCGAGAAAGAATACTGTAAGAGAAAGTGAAAACAGCGCACTAATTCTAGACAAAAAAACTACAATTTTCGCCAAACTCTGTCAGAACATTTGTGGAAATGTCCAAAAAAAGATAAAGACACTAATTAGCCAGGAGGGGTGGGAAATAAATGATATTCACTGCTCGTATACTTCAGACGGCCACAACATCAGTAAGAATTTTTTTCTTGCTAATGTTTTAACGTGGTGAACTTACACAACAATGGAGGATAGCAAGAAAAAAAATCTAAAAACAAGCTCGATAATAGAGGGGGAAATGCAGCGTCAAAGAAAAATCTAAAATACAGAGAAGACTGTCACTTTGAGCGATCAGAAACAACTTCCGCTAATAGCAAACTCCAAGAAACTTAGCCAGACTACGTGCGTCAAGGCCCTCTGTATGATAAAGATGTATGGTGAATTAGCATTCAGTCGCGCGAAAATGGTGCTCAAACACATGGTTTTCGAGAGATCATTTCCTCGGTTCGGAAGGTGTATCAAGCTTGTAGATTAGCTCGCTCTCATTAAGCAAAAACGGAGAATATATCAAAATTAGCAGTGAAAATTTGAATCGGCGGAATTGGGAAACACAAACCATTTAGGCGCACCAGTCAACGTATTTTCCCCGGTTTTTGGGTACGGCTCTCAACCTTGACGGTCGCTAGTGTACGGTATTTATTAGCGACTAATCACAAATTGATTTCATTGCAGATGACGCCATGCTTCTGGCCAAAGACTTCAATAAGATTATTTCATCTGAACTGTCCAAGTCCGTTGTGGGATCGATTATTGGCGCGGCGGCACTGGAGAGAGGCAATTCTCCCGCTGATGTCAAGGCGCACGCGGAGATTATCGTGTATGGTTGGCGCAGAAAAAGTGTTAACGCATGTGAAGTGTCCATTGAAATGATCTCTTTCAGTAAGCTCCTCTCGTGCGCCAAGGCTCACCTGCTAAGAGCCGGTCGAGAGCCGGAATGTGTCATGAATGAAATCGAGAATGAATGCCCTTGCATGCAGGCCGTCTGCTCCTTCAGTCTGGTGAGTGTGTGACATACCTACCGTACTCCTCACACAACCTACCGTAACCCGATCATCATCGTACTCTTCAGTTGACGCACGGATTCGGGCCCGTGGCTGCATCTCACGTCATCGAGTCCCTCATCACGATCCTCAAGCAGTTCAGCAGTATCTGCCCCACCGAAGAGAAGATCCAGGTACGGTGGATTATCCCCGGACTACCGTAATCCTGAAATCGTATCAAATGAATGTGATTTCAGGCGCACTTCGCTCCTGTGCAGCAGTCAACCAATGGTGAAGCAACTTCAGCTAAGACAATCAAGACAGGTACGCAGCCTTTGCGCATCCCTTCACGTAATCATTGAGATTGTTTTTACGTGAAAAATGTGTCTGATCATTTTGATCTTTGATCTCTACAGAGTGGCTCTACGATCTCGATCCCTCCATTTTGCTTCATCGCCCTGCTGACCTCGTCGTCTACGACAACACTGTCCTGCCTCGCATCGGATACGATATTGACTGCATCAATGTAATCATATTTTAACCCAGATTCATTCCAAAACAAAGATGAAATTATGCCACAGATCAGGAGGGATGTGATTGTTCAATGGACTGGTCCCTATTGTTTTCAAATCAGCTATAACAGTATTCTCTCTTGAGGTGTCGGTGGGTGAGCTGCGTAGGAGAATCTATGGCCCGGAGAGGCTCAGTGCCTCGTTGGTGTGTGCGTACATAAGAAAGTGAGTCACTTTTTTACTATTATTTAAATCAAAATATAACGCACATTTTTCTCAGGGCGAAGAACAAAGACACTCTGCCTGATATGCGCGCGAACCTGGATAAACATGGAATCACCCTCTTCAACCGCTCGAAGAAGGTAAGAATTCTTCCCCTGATCTCACTTTTCCAAGAACCTGCTCAAAATCGTGTGCCAACTTATGCGCAAATCCAGTCTAAACTACCTCATTCCAGGCCATTCAACCCAATTCGTGGACTTCTCTCTCTGAGAAGGAGGCGATGGACATGGCGAGAGAGACTGGTCACTTTCTCGCTTTTCTTCCTTCTTCGACGGAGATGAGAGACAGTGTTCGGGAAAGACCAATTGAGGCCGAGTGGCTAAGGTATGCGAAAAGATCAAATAGGGACTATTGGAAAGAGCTCATCATTCTAAAAAAAAATGAATAAACATAATTAATAACTGACATATTAATACTTCAGAGTGGTTGCTGGTTCGATCGCAGAGGCGATGTTTCGTGTTGGTGCGACACCAGAAGAGCGTCGCATCGAGACATTGGCTGATCTCCATCTGTTCAGATTTGCCATGGTAAAAAATCATTTTCAATGCTACTCTGACTTCGGTCATCGTTGAGTAAAAAATGTCACACCACAGACTATCTAGAAGTCATTGAAAACCACAAATCCGGTATTGCAATGGTTGATTTGCAGGTGTCTCACCACTTCGGTCACTCCTTCTACGCCTCGGTGATGCAGTGGCTGCAGAAGACGATGTGCTAGAGCTGCGACAGTTGCAGCTGCTGCAATCCGTCCCTTCTGGGACAGCAATCGTGCCGCTTGAGCGATCATCTAAACTCCCGAGTCCTCTTCGTACCTCAGTCGGTGCTGATGTGATTGTCAATAAATTTATTAGATAATTGTAGTCATAATTTAATGACCGATCGGGTCATATTTGTATCCCCTCTTGTTTTTATGAAAACTTTTGCGTACAGCTGACCAATTTATCATATGTTTAGTATGTCGAACTGAGTACATATGCGTTCGCCTGATTGACTGTCATCGGAGATTGATTGTTGAACATTTCGTCTTTTCTTTTCTGTTATTAACTATCACACAATTTGTGCCGGATGAACGGAATTCGAGATTATTTCTATCAGGTGGCAATGCTACACAAGCTTTATCGTTATTATGTCTCTCTTGTCACTGATTTAAGAGACCGGCTCCGTTATTTTCGAGGACTCGGCCGTTAGGGCCGGACATCGATATCACCGATCCGGCCCAAACTTTTTCCCTGGATACCCCCATGGGTCCCCATCACCAAACGGGACACTATATGGTCCAGATCATTGAAACATAGAAACGGTGGGTTGTCGAATTTTGAAAACTCGAAAATCAGATAAAAATAACCGAACGATCTTGGTCCAAAGTTAGTGTGTCAATATTACATACATGCCTAGACAACAAAAACACGTTATAAGTTGGTTCAAGATTTCGATCACAAACTGGTTTTTTCAACTTTCGAAAATGTTTTTCGAATTTTTAAAAATCTAAATGAGAAAAGCGGGACGCGGCACTACGTGCATCTTGTAGAGCGTCGCATTCTGCGTCGAATAAGCTTTTAAAAATAAAATATATTTTGGGCCCTTTTTCAGAGCCTGAAAGCCTGAAAGAGGCAGTTGAAAAAAGTTTTCAGAACCTTATCAATATGGTGCTAATTTTGAAGCCCACATCGAGTAATTAATTTTTTGTGTTGATAGTTTCACCTGAAATTGATGTTTGAATAAGTTAATACCAAGAAAATTGACTAAATTCTGAAATTTTAATAAAAAAATAAAAAAATAAAAAAAAATATTTTTTTTGTGAATTTTCATAGTAAAAAATTGTCCAAACGTCAATTTCAGGTCAACTTTCAAGACAAAAAATGAAGTACTCGATGTGGGCTTCAAAACGAGCACCATATTGATGAGGTTCTGAGAACTTTTTTTTCAACTACCTCTTTCAGGAATATAGATCTGAAAAGAGGCGCTAAATATTTTTCATTTTAAATAGTTTATTCGACGCAGAATTAAATGCTCTACAAGATGGACGTAGTGACACGTAGCGCATTTCTCATTTGGATTTGTAAAATTTAAATTTCCGAATTTTGTCAATTTCATGATACTAACTTGTTCCAACTTGTTCAAACATCAATTTCAGGTGAAACTGTCAACACAAAAAATTAATTGCGTGATGTGGGCTTCAAAATGAGCACCATATTGATAAGGTTCTGAAAAATTTTTTTTCAACTGCCTCTTTCAGGCTTATATATCTGAAAAGGGGCACAAAATATATTTTATTTTAAAAAGATTATTCGACGCAGAATGCGACGCTCTACAAGATGCACATAGTGCCGCGTCCCGTTTCTCTCATTTTGATTTAAAAAAAAAAAACCAGTTTGTGATCGAAATCTTGAACCAACTTATAACGTGTTTTTGTTGTCTAGGAATTTATGTAATATTGACACACTAACTTTGGACCAAGATCGTTCGGTTATTTTTATCTGATTTTAGAGTTTTCAAAATTCGACAACCCACCGTTTCTATGTTTCAATGATCTGGAACATATAGTGTCCCGTTTGGTGATGGGGACCCATGGGGGTATCCAGGGAAAAAGTTTGGGCCGGATCGGTGATATCGATGTCCGGCACATACTCCAAAATAACCGAGCCGGTCTCTTAATGATCCGACTAACCCGATAAAAATTTCTGGGAAAAAACTATCGTGAAGAGATTGTTTATCACGAAATTTCTCTAATTATGTCAACAGATCCAAGTTCTCATGAAATTTTCAGTCTACTCTAGCCAGTCCACCTGGCTTATTTCGGTTCTTGTCCATGAATGAAAAGTTATGTTTATTTTAGTTCGGCAGCTGCAGTTCTCGTGATATATTTATGTGGTGTTAAAGAAGTACTGTCAGCAATGGTTGATAGCGACTTCCACCACGATTAGCCGGGGATCATTACTCCGTTTAGCAAGGACACTCGCTAAACGAAGTGTGAGGAGGCGGGGCCATTCCCTTGTGAGAGAGGAATCCTCCCTTGATCTACCCGCCTCTGCCCGTCTCACGTGACCTTTGGCACCCTCTCCCTACGGTCTCTGGTCTCTCTGCCACTCTAGCCTCTCACGAATAGTGGCGGAGAGAGGGAGTGCGCTGTGCAAACATTTAGCAGCCCTTTCCCTGGGATTCACGGGCGGGAATTCAAACTTCAAGCGCGATTATCTCGGCTCATGGTTGCGCTACAACATTCAAATTTTGGATTTCCATTATGGTTCAAGGGACCAATCGGGCTATCGCCTCAGCTTCCCCGACCAAATATTGCTGCCACTCCTCCTTTAAAATCCTGAAAAAATTAACGGAAAAGTAAAAAAAGAGTGTTAATTTTTGCCTGAAAAAGTAAATGGAAAAGTAGAAAGATTTGAATTCGCGCCGGAAAAGTACTGAGATTTGAATTCCCGCAATTTCTGTATCTCGGTTCCCAGCGCAGCTAGCGACTCGAAAATCGGTTCTAGAGGTTAAAAGGTTCGAAAAAGCGTATTAACCGACTTGCACGTCGCTAGGTTCATTGGGAACCGAGATACGAAATTGCGGGAATTCAAATCTTTTTACTTTTCCAGCGAGAAAAATTAACACCCATTTTACTTTTCCGTTTAATTTTCCGTTATTTTAACACCACATAACCTGTTTGAAAAAGGTGAATATTTAAATATTTATTTCACGGTTTGCGAAACAGGTGAATATTTCACGAGAACTGCATCGCTTTCAGTAGATAACTATAGGATTGCCGTGAATTATGATATTTGGACTATTACCAAGCACATTACTGGCTCAGCCCACTGATCTTTTGCTCGCACTATATAGAGGAGAAGCGGATGAGCGGTGTAATCTGGAGGGACGTGACAACTCCCATGGGAGACGTTGTAAGTGTTTAGAATTTTTTCGACTGACTTTTGAGTAAAGTGAAGAGAGAGGTTTGAACATTTCTATATCAATCAAGACTTCACCGATTTCAGGTTTTGAACAGACACAAAGAGTATCACTAGAAAGAAATTTCTGAACATTCAAACCTTGGATAAATGGTCGAATGCATTTTTCCTCTTTCCCTTTTTTTCGATTGACGTCTATCGGAATTCAAGCGTGCTTCTCTCATGTGATTTAATTTCCTACTTCCTTCCAAATATCTCGTTTTATGTGCGTAAATGCAGCATGAGTTCTGCTAAATTAATTTATCTTTTCATCTCTTGAGTATCATTTCCTCATTTTTTTGATGTTCATTTGAGAGTTGAACGATCACTGATCAAACTCAATTTGAAAAGAGAAAAAAGGAAAGAATCCTCCAAGATTTTTTGCAGCAATAAAAATATTGTTTCTTGGGATACTCAATTTCTTGTTATTGATCAAATCTCGTAAAATGTAGCCTGTCCACAGCAATAAGCGGAAGTAGACTCCCTTCTCTCATGTGGTATCAGAGTTTATCATTTATATCTCCTGTCATTTTTCAATTAACTCTTTCTCCCAGAACTGGAAGAGATCCTAGAGATTTCCCGTAGCCGATGACATCAAAACATGTATGAATCGATAAACTATCTACCATTGCTAATCAATCAATAATACAAAGGTTCTTCAACTTCTCCCCCGTTCTATTGTGTTTTTCTCACCCAGTTGCTAGAGCGGCTTGCCAACAAGTTATCATTCCAATTAAGTTTTTCATGTTACTCCAATTTTCATGGAATTAGAACCATAATCAAATGGGCCTCGATGATGCGAGAAGGTAGGCACTCTGATAATACCCACAAGATAAATATCAATATTTATGATTCGAATTGACTGTATCGAACCCGTGTGTGCAATATTATCGGGGTTCATTATCCACTTCTTTTGGGTTCACTTGTTCATTATTCATCATCCATCATCACTTCTTATCAGAAGACTAAAGGAGTAATCGTTTTGCTGATGTTTTGATGATATTGGGTACACGTCAAGGAGCTCTTCCACGTTTCGGAGAGAAAGTTAATTGAAAAATGACGGGAGATACAAAATGATAAACACTCTGATACCGCATGACAGAATGGAGTCGAATTCCGCTTACTGCAGTTGATAGGCTACATTTTATGAAATTTGATCAATAATATTTTGTATCTCCCGTCATTTTTCAATTATTTCAATTACTTTGTCTCCGAAAAGTGGAAGAGCTGCTAGATCGGCAAAACGATTACTCCTTTAGTCTTCTGACTAGACGTGATGGTGAATGATGAATAATGAACAAGTGAACCCCAAAAGAAGTGGATAATGAACCCGATAATATTACAGACATGGACTCGATACATCCAATTCGAATCATGAATATTATTTATATCTTGTGGGTCTTGTCGGAGTGCCGTACCCTCTCGCATTATCAAAACCCATATGATGAATGGTTCTCATTCCATGAAAATTGGGGCAACATGAGAAACTTAACTGGGAGGATAACTTGTTGGCATGGCAAACCGCTCTTGCAACTGGGTGAGAAAAGACACAACAGAGCAGGAGAGAAGTTTAAGAGACTTTGTATTATTGATTGATTGGCAATAGTATAGTAGATACGTTATCGATCCATACATGCATTGATATTATTGACAACAGGAGATCTATATGAGCTCTTCCACTTTTCGAGAGAAAATTAATTGAAAAAATGACGGGAGATACAAAATGATAAACTCTGATACCACATGAGAGAAGGGAGTCTACTTCCGCTTATTGCTGTGGACAGGCTATATTTTACGAGATTTGATCAATAACAAGAAATTGAGTATCCCAAGAAAGGATCCTGAGTTTTCAGCATTTGTATTGCTGCAAAAAATCTTGGAGGATTCTATCCTTTTTTCTCTTTTCAAATTGAGTCTGATCAGTGGTCGTTCAACTCTCAAATGAACAGCAAAAAAACGAGGAAATCATACTCAAGAGATGAAAAGAGAAATTAATTTAGCAGAACTCATGTTGCATTAACGCACATAAAACGAGATATTTGGAATGAGATATCGCCTTCATTGAAGCAAAGATCACTGCGGGGAATTCGCTGTATCTTTGGACTTCGGACAGATCATTAAGCCCACCCCCCCCCTCCGACTCCTCTCCTACCTTCAATCCCCTTCAGCTAGCTGCCGATTCTTGGTCGTCACACTCCTCCCCTCCTCTCCGCTGCCAGTCTCGTGATTTCCGATTGTAGTGGCAGTTGATAAACATCTCTCCCGACTTTCGACACTCGCTCTGACGTATCTCTCCAGATCTCAGAGGGTTCACCTGAATGAGTATTCGGAACACGGAATTTTGCCCCATGCAACACTTTCCACAGAAATAGTGCTCTGTCTGTTTTGACTCTATCTTCCTGGCAGAAAAATGTCCATTAAATCTCAAGTGATTTGAAGTTTCTAATAAAAAATTGAATGCGTTTCAGAAGGTATACAACGGCATTGATAATGATGGTATACTCGACCGTACATTTCATTACGTTCTAAACCAAAATTCGAATTGGATTATTTTTCACTTTTTGAACAAGAACGCAGGGCCACCGGCTCATTTTGTTCTTGTATGCGAGGAATAGCCAGCTTACTTCCGTGGGAAGTGATCATCGATCGAAGTGAAGCTGGTCGAAAAAGAGCTCTCCCTAGATCCAAATTCACCTTACTTCCCTCCTCTCCCGCCCACACCATTCTCTGAATGTATCCCGATATCGGGGGCTACAATTCGATCTCCTCCTTCCCTTCCCTCCCCTTAGCCCACTGATAATCACATTCTTTGTGTGGTTTTGCGTCGAGCCCCGCTAAGTAAATGGCGGAGACGGTTTCATCCCATTTTTGTCGAATTCAGACTCAAACGTGAACTCCTTCTTCACACGCCTGTAATCACAAATATCACTCATAGAAAAAGATATAAAATGGGAGAGATAGGTTGGGAAGAGTAGCTCGAGCGACTACGGTGGCTACGGTTTGGAATGTCTATGTAATTTGAATGAACCACACACTCTCTCAATTCTCTCCTTCAGTCTCTAGCATTCTGTCTTCTCTGATGATCGCATGATATCTCGTCCTCTCCTCGTCTCTCCAAGGAGCTTCAGGCGAACACCACTCAGCCCCAATGGAGCTGATAGAGTGAATGTAGTTTGCAGTCTTCCTCACAGCGCTCCTGGCTCCTCCCATCTCAGGATCCTCCAATGGCGCTTTACCTTCGACCAATCATCGATGGACGCATAATCAGCCCGCCTCCAGAAACCGCAGGCCCCGCCTTCCTCAGAGCTTTAGCACCTCCGGAAAACTGGTCCCCCCTCAGAGCTTTAGCACCTCCGGAAAACTGGTCATGTATTATCTTGCCTAGGTTCACCCCTTTCCTTGTTCAACTACCGTACTCCGACTTGCCATTCGTGACTTTCCCTTGCCTCATAGACTTGTCCCTCTCAACGGCTTGTGCTAGAGGAATGATATCACGGGCCTGGCACTCTTATTCCGATTGTAATCACAAACATCACTCATAGCTAGAACGGCATAGAAAATGAGAGAGATAGAATAGGCAGACTAGCTCGAGCTACGGGATATATAGTTTGAATAAAAATAATCATGGAATATCTGGCGCCGATACAGTATCATGCTACCTTCCATAGCTCCCGCTGTGCCATACCTTTAATCTCCTACCACCCTCTAATTTTTCAATTTATTTGCAACTCTTGGCATCGCCTACTCAAAGTTTCAAAGCAGATTGTTTCAACCAAGCAGCTCTAACCAACCACGATTCCTATAGTTCCTACGCGCCTTTCTAGTGTAAACTGACTAGCGGTTGTTCATTGAGCCATCAAAGAGGGTCCATAGAACACACAGCGTCTCTGGTGGATTATGTTTTGTGACTGATTCGCGCGCATTTTTTTCCGGGAAGTCCTTCACTAATCCGGAATGGAAGTTGGAGCAATATAGTAAACGCACCTATAAGCCGTGACTGGCTTCAGATGAGCAACATCGACATCAATTTATGTGTGAATGGAAGATATCGATTTCTGCACATGTGGCTTGTTGCTACTATGATCGCATGTTATGACATAATCACTGACACTCTGGGAGTTACGAAGTCATATTTTCGTCCAATTGAAGCCTTTCTCGTGCGTATTCCTTTATCCCTTCTTCCGACCTTCCACGTACAAGTATCAATGAAAGCTGATCTGCTAGATGTGATGAGATCATGACCACGCCCTCTTTCCCCCCCCCCCTTTCGCCCCTTTCGTCCCCTCCCCCCGATACATTCTGAAAGCTCGCCTCTTCTCGACAGTTTGCTGCTCTTACTCACTTTTCTCGAAACATCGCTCGATCCGGCTATTATTTGCAGGCGCGTGCGTCTCCCTCGCTTGTCATCGCCTCGACGATGTTCTCCTTTCTGAAGGCGCACTTCTTCTACGCCGTGGCCGTGATGGCCTGGAAGGTCAGTCAGAAAACCCTCTCCTGGCATATAGCACTTGTGTTTCTAGTGCCTCTCATCCCCTATCAGTAGATCAATGCGCTTTCAGCACCCGGAGAGCTTTCTGCTGCACGCTTCTGCCAGCCAGTGCGGCGCCCAGCCCATCGTTGCGAACACCAGGGTGGCCCTCAGCTCCGAACAGGATTGCCTCCAGCCAGTCGTGGTTCCGGCGGGTTACGTGGCACAGGTCCACGTGACGAATCGCGACTCCTACTGCGACCGGCTGACCAACGACCAGCGATCCCTGGCTCTGGTGGGTGATGTTTCGTGGCGGTTTCGCTCGCTTTTTTCTGGTCCTTTACTAATCCGGAATGGAAGCTGGAGCAATATTGCTAACGCACCTGTAAGCCGTGACTGGCTTGTTTCGTGGAGGTTTCGCGCGTATTTTTTCCGGGATAACTAATCCGGAATGGAAGCTAGAGCAATATAGCTAACGTACCTTTAAGCCGTGACAGGCTTCGGATGAGCAACATTAACATCAAATTCTGAAATTCAACAATTTTGAAAAAAAAATACGCGCGAAACCGCCACGAAAAGCGAAACAAGTCAGTCACGGCTTATAGGTGCACTAGCTATATTGCTCGAGCTTCCAATCCTTCCCTTCCCTGAAAAAAATGCGCGCATAAAATTCATCAAAAATTCATATGTAACATCACGTGGTGTAGTGAAGTGGAAGTGGTGTAGTGGTCTAAGGCGCCCTCCCATTCCATCTTCCCGGGTTCGAATCCCGGCCGTGACACCGCTTCCGCCTCACCAAGGCGCCCACCCATTGGGGACGGGAAATTGGTAGTGACAAGATCACGCGGTAAAGTAGGTCCGAAGAACAGGATCGGGAGCTGCAGACTGAATCCTCCCATTACAAATACACTGGCCTAGCAGTGTAACCCGCAGGACGAATGTGCCTAGAGAAACGGGTGTCCTTTACCTTTTACATCACGATATCGATATTGAAGATCACTTCCGATGATTCGGTTGCTGTGAACTTCTGCTCGACAGAGGATCGAGCTGCCACCGTGCCCTCTGGCACGCACTACATCCGAGTCGCCGCATCGATGCCCCTTCGCCTCTCAGTCACCTTCCTGAAAACCGCTCTCGGTGAGTGCTTGTTGTTTTCGCGCGATTAGCATATCCTACATTCATCACCGGATGTGACTCAGCAGCGGATGCAGTTTTGCAAGGGGGATGAAAACCATGCGCATAGTGTGAAGATTAGTGCTGCAAGCGAATGGTCGTAGAGATCGTGCAGGATTGTATGGGTCATTCCGCAATCGACTGCTCTAGTGCTGACATCTTACAGTTTTGTTTAATCTCAGTGGTGGATACAGTCATGGAAGAGGGTTTGCGCAGTTTGAAGATGAATTCGCAGCCTGCCACGACATCGTCCCTCATGCTCTCATCGGCGTGCCTCTGACTCTCGTGCCAACAGAGCACCAGTGCACCATCGTCCTTCCCGCCCAGGCCATCCTCGAGATCACAAAGATCGTTCGCACCGACGCGGTCGTGAGGGTGTGTCCAGTTTTCGGAAGGGATCGGCCCCGGAATTTAGCCCTCTCAGAAAGATTAGATAGAAGATCAGTATGAGATGGGTCTGACTGGTATCGTGATATTTCAGGACTCGCGCAACTGTGCCCGCGTCCGTATGGGCCGCACCTTCTACAGCCTCAACCTCAAATGGCCCGCCGTGTGCGAGAGTTAGTGGTGCTTACATTAATTTGGATAAGAACACTACACTCTACTAATTTCGGATGCTCTTTCTCGTTTGGCGATAGAACTGAGGAGAGTGGAATCATGTTTGGCATTATTAATAATGATGCTCGATGACCCTACTGCAACCGAGACTAGCAAGTGATATATGTTGCTGCTGAATTGTAGGCTATGAACTGCTTGTCACTTGCCCCACGTCGCGTATCTCATGCACTTGCCATAGTCAATAGGCGTCATTGCAGTCCCTTCTGACGACACGAACGAGTACGAGCTTGGCTGTTCGGCTGCCGTCCTAGACGCCTCCAACCTTGCTATCGCCAAGGTCGAATTCATCCTCCACCAGATGGACGAATTCAAGGCGGTAACGGCACCGCTGATGTGCGCCCTCGAGAAGGCCAACATGCTGCATTGAGATGGAGAGGCCACACCAAAACTGATCTCAACCCCCATCATCCCTCACACTCTTTATTTTGTTGATGACACTCTTCCGAACACTGATAGAACAATTCGAGCTCTATCTTGAAAACCACCACACAATTCACCTCAATCGATCTCTCTCTCCTTTCCTCCAGCAATGACCAGGCAATTCTCTCCCCTCTCTCTCCTATCGCTCTTCAATGAGTGAAAATGATCAGGGATCAGTCCGTCCACTCCACTTATCACTATTGACTCCCCTTATGTAACGATAAATATGTTATTTCAAGCCATTCATTGTTCTGTCACCGTATGATCGAGAGCTGAAATTGTAGTAAATTTGTCGAAATTCGACTCCAAGATTAGAAATGGACTAGAAAAGAGAAGAAGAAGAGCAGAAATGAGACGAGAGATCTATGGCTATCTATAGATTGGGTATTATGGGCTGATTGTTAGGTACAGCCTACAGCTTCACCACATCTTTTTTACCCTTCAAGCTGGTCATTAGTACAAACTTTTCTTAGTGAACTGGGGCGCTCGTTTTCGGTGCTCTTTCACAGCCCATTTGTTGATAACTCTCTTCCGAGCACTGCTGCAACTGCTGAACCAATCGAGGATAATGCATAAAATTTATATCGGATACATTCGGGGCAAAACAATTCAAGAATGTTGTTCGCATCGCACATCACATCATAATCATCTACACATGGTTCGTTGAATGATTTCTTGGGTGCCACTGCATACGTCAACGCACCCGTACTCATTCATGACGAGATATTGTTGTTATCAAGATTTCATTCAATAACATTCTCTTTTCGAGACAAGAACGATGTATTCTCGAAAGTGATAAATGGCTACAGTACATCACGCCTTTATTCACAATTCCATAGCAACAATTCAATACGTGAGGTCAAAGAAGCCGGATAAGATTCACGACCGTCAATAATGGCAAGACTTGGAACGTTCTTTGTTCTGCTGAGAGGTTTCCTGAAATAGATTGACAATAGTTTCGACTCATCAATACAGTATGCCCAGTGGTCCTTTCCCACATCTTTATCAACTTTTGCCTCCTCGGGAACGTCGTCATTGGGCATAGGGCGATAGGACTGGGGACGATTGCGAAAGAAGGGAAGCTGAATAAAGGGTATACCCTCTCTTTCAGTGGTTTCAATATACATAGATATTATAGTAATACATACTTTCATATACATACTTTCAATATACATACTTTCAATATACATATATATTATAGTAACCGTAATCATGGATAGCTGGGAACTAACCACGGCTCCAGTAACTTGTCCACCCTTCCCATCAGAGTCGGATGGGTCTTTCCAGTCTTACGATCCACGAAGATCTACAGACGGGACTGCGTTCGACTCTCTCAATTTCGCACACAATTTTAGGCGAGAGTTCGATTAGATGAGAACGCCAAAATTACGAATCTACAGTGGCGTAAATCTTAATGAACCCGGAAGTATCGTACCCTGTGAAATTGTTTATTTCCACAACTCATTCTGAGAACCTGCAATCAAGTAATTAGCACGGATAGAGCGTCGAACGAAGATGAGTGGTAAGGAGCGTGGCTATGGTGGAAACATGCAGAGGTTCTGATAGAGTATCTGCCTCGGTGAAAACAGCCCCCATCTATTTCTAACACGTTACTAAGGGGGGATGATGTGCGAGCTTTGTGACGAAAAGAAGATGTTTCGAGGATTTATCAAAACAGATGAGAGAGATGAGGTTGTGCACGTCGATTGAGCGCTCACATTCTTCGGGAAACATTAATGGAATGGGGCGGAATCCGCGCTATCAAGGGACAAATGAAAATAAAGCGAAACACGCCTTTGATATTGTGATTCACATAATTCTGGCTGTTTCGGGGAGAAAAGCATGCATGTAAATGCTCATTAGAGAGATCTTTGTTGCACTGAAGGCCCGACATCATCGATAAACGTATCAAGATTCTCGATTGGTCCAAATATGAGTATGAAATGAGGCCTCAAAAATTCCCAGGGTAGTCTCGAATATTATCGTAAGACACTTGTCGTGCCGGTCTGCCTACGATATTCTTCTTTCTTATCTTTCACCTTTTCGCGAGGCTCTGAATGCGGGAGATCTGCCAATCAAGGAGGAACAGGTCAGACTGATTAATAATATAAATTATGTCAAAAAATACCGGAAGGAAATATTTTAAATGGGTTTTCTCTCTGTTATTGGTTCTTTTTCTAGTACCCGCATCTCTTCAATAATCGCAATAACTGCGACAATGGAGAGGAAGGAGAAGCTGTGGCGTCTCAGGCCGTATCTTCTTCCACTTCAAAGCCACTCAGAAAGAAGCGCGCCGCGAAACAATTCAAGAAGGCTAAAACAAGTCAGAAGAAATGAGTGGTATCAAACATTGGACACCTTCAAATTCAATCAGCACACAGTCAATCTTATTCACTGTACCACACTTAAAATTTGGAAAATTTTAGAATGAAATATATAACATGTTTGTTTTTTGATATTCTATTTCCAGGAAGGCACCCAAGCGAGTGAAGAACGCAAGCCTCAAACGCGCCTGCGAACAGGGCGCAATGCACTCACTCGTTCACATCGGAAGGAAAACTTCGTATTCATCAATTCTGGCACTCAGGTCAGATATTATTTCGATTATGATGATGGTTTATACTCAAAACTTGTCCATTTCTATCCGTGACTGGAATAACATCTTCAGGAGCTCGTCCTTACAAGTGCGAGCACTGCGAGACGACGCGTCTCTGCTTCGGAACTATGGTGGATCACTATCGCACCAATCATTCCGCCCTTCCCTTCGAGTGCTCCTGTGGCCAGAAATTCACGATGGCAGCCGAGTTGGGAGACGATCAGGGGAGTAAGTGTCATCCTCTCGCGGTCCAGCCTCTCGAGCTCAAAACCGTCGTGTTGGAGAGCAGAAAGAGGGAGTTGATGGCCAAGATGAGAATGTCGGAAGACGGAGAGAAAGGAGGAGAGTGAGCAATGAATGATCACAATTAGGGCTGTCCTAGTGATAATTCAACAGTTGTTTGCAACTTCTCCCCAAATAGGCACGATTGGCAGATATAGCGAAGTACAATTCGATATATAGTATCGCCCAAAAACATGGCCCCGAATTTCAAATCACTGTAAGGTTTTTTTCGGGATTGACATACAAACCCACGGTTTAATTCATTCGATAGCAAAAATATTCAAGAATAACATGATGCTGTTGAATCACTTTTTCCAGCGCTCATAATGCGGAGGGGAATTAGAAAAATGTGGAGGTAGGTTGCCAACGTTTTTGTTGCCTCTCAAACATATTTATAGAAACTACAACCATAGAGATGCACGATGAAAATTACGACTTTTGCAAATTTGTGCATTCATATAAATGCACAAATTTGCAAAAGTTAGAAAAAAATGTTCGAAACTAAATTCCCAGTCGAGGAAGGGTTTCCGCTAAGTTTGCATGGTGAAAACTTCTCAATGGCGCCCAGTTAATTTTGAATACGAAATAAAAGAAAAATTCATTTTTTCTGTGGAGGGGTACTTTAACAAGCAATTTTGATAGCAATTACCTTTTCAAAACAATAGCCAAGTCTTCAAAGAAGAGTATAATAGAGTGTAATCGAGAGATGCCCTCTGGAGTTGCTCCATCTTACAGAATGGGATCGGAATACCCCGTTTCACCCTCTCTCACCGCCCCCCCCCCCCAACCTTCTTGCGCGGGAAACTGTGTGAGGTTACCTCCGCGTTTATTTTAAAATTTTATATAGCGAAATGGCGCGCCTCCTTCTCCTCCCATTACTCTTACTTCACTTGATATTGTTCTCCGTTTTAGATACTATTCTTTTCTGTGAATTTCTGATTGACTGTTCCTTCGCCTGTGTAGTTTATGCGTTCCTTTTTCTTCAAGAACAATATATCCCATTAGAATATTCGATTCAGAACAATGGCGGACACTAAAGACAACTTTGATCGTATCGAGGAAATGCCTCCGAAGGTAATATTAGTTCCCTGATCATTTCAGTAAACATTAAGAGAGAGGATCGGTAATTTAGGACCACCCCCCGGACACGTCCCCCCGGAATGAGATCAGCCGGCCCATACTTTGTGCATGTATACCTCTTGGCCCCGTATTGCTCATAACACTATTGAATTGTTCGATTGTGCGTTCAATAGAAAAAAAATTGAAGTGCAAACTTTGAAAATCGAAAAAAAATATTTTTCGAACGCGACAAGCTAGACTCAAAATTTCTGTTGCGTTGTACTAGGCATGACCAATGATGAAAAATAAACCACCCCGATCGATTCCCGCATGACTGGAAAATCGATTTTTACCTTTCCTTTTTCAGTTTTTCGACCATAATTGTAGTTGAAATATTTTTCGGTCCATTTTATTTCTGCTCAAAATGTAGCCAGACCAATTCTCTACGAAATGCCATATTAGATTAACTGATCCTTTTTTAAAAAATTTATAAGTCAACATTCGCTGGAAGTCAAAAAAGTCAAAAATTGCCCAAAATGATCATCTGTCACGGTTTGCCCACCAAGTACGATATTCAGTTTTTTGAACATAACTTATTTCTTTCGCACTTTGGTGAGCTCTAGTATGAAAAATCTTTGTCTACGTGCAAAAATACATCAGAATCTCTTATAGTGATATAGTTCTGAGATTTCGAATTCTCGGCCAAAAAATGACCTTGATAAGGGGGTCATGAAAAAGTTTTGGTCTGGCTACATTTTGAGCAGAAATAAAATGGACCGAAACATATTTCAACTACAATTATGGTCGAAAAACTGAAAAAGGAAAGGTAAAAATCGACCTTAATACGATTTCGCAATATTGCATGGTGATGACGCAATCATGGCATGGTTTTTCATCGAGGAATATTTGCTCGATGAATTTTCTCCCAGCTTTCCTACTCGGTATGCTATTAGAAGGACTCAATACCTTTTTAATGAAAATATGTACTCATGGGAGGATGACGTACATTGGCTTCAGACTGTCTCAAACTATGGTCCCGAAAAAATGGATTTTCGTTCTTCGACGTGCTTGAAACTCGTTCCAAAGCTCAAAATGATCCTTACCACAATTCCTGATGATCCCCAAAGTTTGGTAACGATAGCTCTTAATTTGTCAACAGGGCACGAAAATAACGAATTTTTCGCTTTTTCACGTGACCCTATTTTGGATGTTTACAGTTCTAAGGGTGATTTTCATTCAGATGTCATTCCAAGACAAGATGGTAGCATATCCATGGATTATACGATTCTCAACTTTTTAAAACATTTGGATAACTTTCCCGCCCGCTGCAGCCAAAAATCCGAGGTTAATCGATTGTCAAATCAAAAATTGACCATGATACCCCCATCATTAGTCGAAAAAAATTTCTCTCAGAACTTCCTGACAAAATGTTCTTCTGGTATATCTTTGTGTGCTGAATCCGAATTTCGATATGAGAGACCATGATATCATTAATGAATAAAGAAAAATTAATTATGTCGAAAAATAGCCTACTTTGAAAATCGATTGACCTCGGATTTTCGGTTGCCGCGGGCGGGAACGTTATCCAAATGCTCTAAAAAGTTGAAAATCGTATAATCAATGGATATTCAACCATCACGCCAGGGAATGACCTTTGAACGAAAATCACCCTCTGAACTGTAAACATCCAAAATAGGGTCACGTGAAAAAGTGAAAAATTCGTTATTTTCGTGCCCTGTTGACAAATTAAGAGCTATCGTTACCAAACTTTGGGGATCATCAGGAATTGTGGTAAGGATCATTTTGAGCTTTTGAACGAGTTTCTAGCACGTCGAAGAACGGAAATCCATTTTTCGGGACCCTACCTTGAGACAGTCTAAAGCCACTGTACGTCCTGCTCCCATGAGTACATATTTTCATCGAAAAGGTATGGAGGTCTTCTATTATCACACCGAGTAGGAAAGACGAGAGAAAATTAATCGAGCAAATATTCCTCGATGAAAAACCATGCCACGATTGCGTCATCACCATGCAATATTGCGAAATCGTATTAAGGTCGGACACAGTGAGCATATGTAGGAGTACATGTACTGTCATCTATCAAAACCTCAGAACCATCGCCCATCTGGTTTGAAAGTTACATCATTTTGAATTTTTGGGTCAAGACATATTGTCGATACTGTATCTAAATTTACATATATTTTGATTCCGTTGATTTGAAGACGAGATGATAAAATTATCCTTAAATTGCAGTGTT
The DNA here is from genome assembly GCA_036245825.1 of Pristionchus entomophagus. NCBI lineage: Eukaryota > Metazoa > Nematoda > Chromadorea > Rhabditida > Neodiplogasteridae > Pristionchus > Pristionchus entomophagus. The sequence goes on along the minus strand of BTSX01000006.1, from coordinate 9,575,983 downwards.
TTCGCGAATCCAAAATAGAGAACGTGACTGACGACGGCGAGCATGAAGCGAATTATAAGCAAACAAATAAGAGTGAAGGAAGCTTGTCGGATGGCGTAGAATCGGAAGATGAAGATATGGACGAAGATGTATCCTCGATTGGTGCTGAGGATAATTCAGACAAGAATGCAGTGAAAAAGCATAAGTCGACAACAAAACAGTTCCAATGCGAAATCTGTAGGAAGTCTTTCAAGGAAAGGGAATACTTGAGGAGACACAAACAGATCGGTGGCCGACCCCTCATTTCGATTGCTCTTTAATTTCTCTGACCCGCGAGAGAGTATGCAAATTGAGGAGAGTCGATTCCGTTTTGTCATTACTAATCAATGTGTTAGATTAAGTCATATTAATATGATTTTTGAAGTTGACGAAGAGAAGAGGCGTCCATTCAAGTGCGATATTTGTGGGAAGCCACTAGAAATTAATATTTGACTGTTCTTGAGTCTTTAATGATTAATTATAGACGTTAGAAATATCAGACTAAAATTTCAGATTCCAATGATCCTGAACAATACGCGATAAAACGACCATTCAATGTCCAGTGTGTGCAAAGAGATGCAGTGAAGAGAGGCATCTTCAGCGGCATATTCTAGCGATGCATACTGGTGAGGTCTCCATCTGTTACTTTGAAAAGTGATTTCTCAAACAGAAGGTTCTATAATTTTCAGATGATGAGAATGCGAAAAGACCCTACGAATGTGATATCTGTGGACAAAGATTTTCCCAATCAGGCAAATTGAAGAAGCACGAATGGAGCCATTTGCGTCAGTTTTGAATTATTTGTTTAGATGTTTTTATTTTTTTGTTTTCACGTCTATCTATATCTAGATCTCCATAAGCTTACGTTAATTTGTTCATTTCAGCTGACGATCAAAGGATGAAACATGAGTGCAATCTATGTGGAAAGAATTTTACCACGTCTGAAAGAATGAAAACCCATAAGCTGACACATCTGGGTCAGTTTTGCATATATTTGAGTAGTATACTAAGCCACATTTCGAAAATCTCAGCTTCAGAAGTATCTAAGTAAAACAAACTCTATTCTGCTCTATTTTATTGTGAAGTATCACTTTATACATACAAACCGTATTCAGATGACACTGACCCGGAACATGATAAACTGATACGCCCTTTCAAGTGCAAAGAGTGTGGAATGTCATATCGAGAAAAGCGATCATTGCGAAACCATATTCAGACAAAGCATAATCGTTAGTCCTTCTTCATCGCTTATTTGACTAATGATAAATATTAAGTGGTGACAAAATTCCATTTAAGCTCATAATTTCACAAACCTATTTCAGACGATGAAACCGCTAAAAGACCCTATCAGTGCGTTGTCTGCTGCAAAGGTTTCACAAATAGAGGATCGCTTAGTAAACATAAGAATATTCACTTGGGTTCGTTTTGTGTTCACTTCTGACATTGTCTTAAATATTACTCAACGCTTTTTTTTCAAAATAATTTTTTTTTTCTAATCTAAAATCTGCAGCAGATGATGATCCTCTTAAGAAGAAGTATGAATGCGAGAAATGTGGCAAGAATTTTACCCAGCGTATCGCGCTCACACTTCACATGAAGACATATCTCGGTTAGTTTGAAGATTTTCTTGACATAGAATTTCCGTGAAGATTCACGAGACCTCTATTCAAAATATTTCCCTATAATCGTTACGTATATTTTAACACGCATTCGCACGCTGTTTCCAAAACGATCGTATGAGTCTCTGGAAACGATTTGTTTGATGTGTGTTTTGATATGATCCACAACTCAAGTTGTTTTAACTCACATTGATTCTTCGTATTTTTAGATGATGATGAAAAAAAGCACATACGAGAAGAAAACACTTGGAAACGTTTCTGTATTATTTTTGAAAAAATAAAATAAAATAATAATAATAAAATCTAACTCATTCCAGCTGACGATGATCCAATGAAGGGAAAAGTGGAGTGCGATATTTGTGGGAACAAATTCTCCTGTGCTTTTACTCTAGGGGTGCACAAGAAGACACATTTAGGTCAGTTCTCATTTTTATTCGTGAGCAGGAGCTCTTGGAATGCCATCGCTCGGTTCAAACATTGCCTTTTGATGCTTGTTTTCAGAGATTGGACCAATTCATACTTGATCCAGGTGTATTATCATCATTTACGATCTGTTTTTCCTCTACATAATTTTTGAAAATATTCAATTTGCCATTATCGTACTTTGTAAACAAAACCGGAACAAGTGAACAGTTTTGTTCATTTTTGTCACTTTTTGAAAGTCGTGCGTGACAAACTTAATAATACTAATTTTTGTTTCTTATTTTTTGTCCACCCCGATTTGCCGGAATCGATCGGACATGACACGGTGAAATATTCCTTTAAAATGGGAAAAACGAGAGTAAAAAATATGAAAATTTAAAATAAACTAGGGATTACGGTAGAAATTATCTACCTACCTCATACTACCGTAATCACTGACATAGAGCTCTTGTTTTTCTCCACTTTAAAGAAATATTTCACCGTGACATGTCCGATCGATTCCGGCAAATCGGGGTGGACAAAAAATAAGAAACAAACATTAGAATTTTTAAATTTGACACGCGCGACTTTCAAAAAGTGACAAAAATGAACAAAACTGTTCACTTGTTCGGTTTTGTTTACAAAGTACGATATGCAGACGATAATGATCCGAGTCAAGTCGAAATCAAACGACCCTTCAAGTGCGAACAATGTGGAAAGGCATAAACAGACGCTCGAGGACTCCAGCACCACATGAGGACTCAACATTCAAGTGAGCCTCGTCATTTCACTCGTTCCTCTACAATACACACAATGTTCTGTTTATGTAGAGTAAATTTTCAGAAATAAATTTTCAGAAGATGTTTCTGCCAAGAGACCCCATGTATGCGATCTCTGTAACAATCGATTCACAAAAATTCAATCACTCATACATCATAAGAAATGTCACGGTTAGTTTTAAACTTGTATTTTATATTATTCGCCTTCAAATGTATTTTTTAAAAATAATTTTTCATACTTTTTCCAGAGAAAAGAAACAATTTTATTATTGCAGTGACTGTGATGAAGATCGAGTCTTCCAATCGATCGTCCAAGAGGGATAATAAGCAGAAGAAGAGAAGGGAAGAAGAGCGAGGAGATGAGGAGACGACCGAGTTGGGAGATGAGAATCATTCTGGATGCGATAATGATGACAGAATTTCCATTAGCAAGAGTACCTCGTCTATTCATGAGTATTCTAACCTGAAGAAGGGTTCAGAAACTCGATCGAATAATATGGCAGATGTGAAAATTATGACGAGAATATCAGACTTTTTCAACTCATCGAACAAAAAAGTCATGGCCAAAGGAACTGCCGATAGTGTGAAGATAGAGTAATGAGAAAGCACCCACAACTGTTTTTATTTGTCAATATTATGATTTTCTTCGGTTAGGATCCGATTTGCTGATGTGTTGTGATGCCATAAAGCAACCGATTTTTGTTCCGATGTTCTTCATACGAAAAGTAATAAAATTCTTGTAATAGAATCGTTTCACAAATCAAAACGCACCAACCTAATAAAATGTTTTGCGCAAAATTATACAGAAAAGGATTTGGTGGAAATTTTTTTCACATTGTTTTTTAAAAAAAAACGTAAGAGATGCCTGGCCGAATTTGAAAAACAAAAGTGCATTGAAACGTGCCAACAAGCATCTGCATTTAAATTGTGGGTCAAAAAATGTGCCAACTACTTTTTTTTATTCCCACAATTTTTTTCCAATAATTCAAATACATATTTCCGTAGTCCTCAAGATCCCTCACAAGATAGCGTTGAGCTTGTTCCAAATTCTCGATTTACGTCGTCAACTTTTAAAATTCTGAAACGCGCCTTTTTGAGAGATCTGTAGTTTATTTTGGAGTAGTAGTGATAGAAAGATAAACAACCTGTATAATCTGTGAAAAAACTGGGAGAAAACCTCTCTACAAAAATTGCGATCATGGACGATTTATGGTCCAAATTTGTGATTTAAGTGATCTCACACAGTTTCGCCAAAAGCGTTCCATTGATTTGTATTTTAGAGGAATTTTAAGCACGAAAAAATAATTTTATGAATGCGCCCTGAATTGTGCGCGAGCGCGGGGAGAGGCGAGCGAGAGAGTCTGTCTGGCAAGGGGATTGAGAGTCTGTTGCGTTCTCTATTTAGACTCATCAAGCGAACCTTGTGGCTGGCATCTCCCTAGAATAACAATATTTGATTCCGCGTTCCATCCAATTCAGGCCCATGCAAACCAACCCAGTGGCAGTGATCGCTCTGAAAACTCGCCCCGCCCACTCTGCCTTCACTATATAAACTCCCTTCTTGCCTAGCTCTGTATCATCTCTTGCTTCTCTCGGCTATTGTGGCACTCCCGTTTGTCTTCTAATTTTAACAATTATTTCAAATAAAATAAATGTTTTTTCTTTGTGAATCGATCGCGCCTTTATTCACTCCTTTCCATAATGTTCTCATGATACCTGATTTGGCTTATCGAATTGTCTCTTCAGGTATCCTCCGACTCTCAATCAATATGAGCCAGCGTCTGAAGGTACTTTCCAGCTTCTTTTGACTCAATACAGTACTGGCTAATCGCATTGGGTATCCGCAGCCGCTGCGGGCCGCCGCAGGCCGCCGTTTCCGCGGATCGATTCAGCGCATTTCGGAGGCATTTTGAGGCTTTGTGGTGTTGCTTTTCGTGATCTACTGTTCATTTCCAATCGAAATCACTATAATTTCATATTTTTTACGCGATTAGGAATTATTCACTGAAAAAGCCTGACCCAGGGAACAAAAGTTGACCCAATGAACTAGCCATGGCATGACATTCCTTTTCTTGATACTAATGTATTGTATCGATAATAGCGAGTTTGCGCAAGAAATGGGCTTCTGAGACGACTTGTTCAAGCAGGCCAACAATTGTTCGCTGAGTCAGGCTTTTTCTGTGAAAAAATCCTAATAGCGTAAATCGACGACAAAAATATGAAGTATAGTGATTTCGATTGGAAATGAATTGTAGATGAGGAAAATCGACACCACGAAATCTGAAAATGTCTCCGCAATGCGCTGAATCGATCCGCGGAAATGGCGGCTCGCCGCGGCTGCGGATACCCAATGCGATTAGCCAGTGCTGTATATAATAATTATAATATAAATATGATAAATAACTATTTCAGCGTCGATGCAGCGAGAAGAAAAATGCTGAAGACATTGAGATGAAGAAGAACAGGATGAATTTGTCAGATGAGGAGCCTGAAGAGGAGGAATTGGAAAGATCTTCATCCGGTGATGATTCCGATCAAGAAAACAACAAGCCAGAACCCAAGAGGGGCAATCAGAGTGAGTCTTAAATAGGTTTTGTTTGACATATAATTCTCGATGTAAATTGAGATATCATCTGTATAACGATAGGTAGTCAAATGTGTTAGGGAACGTATCGATGATTCCAACCTTGCAGAGACGACTAGCCGCAAATCGCTAAACTCCTCGAAGAAGATGAGTCCGACAGTCTCTTCTGATGAGGAATCGGATAATGATGAGGAGGATTCTGAAGAGAATTCCTCTTCATCCGAACCATCTGGTGATGATTCCGATGAAGAAGATATCAAGCCCAAAAGAAATCAGAGTAAGTCCGAGCTGGGAATTAATCCTGTGTGTTGGCTTATATTTCTCTCTGGAAACATATAAAAATCTGCCCAAAAAATGCTGAAAATGAACCTCAAATATAAGGTAGCGAATTACAAAAAAAAAGTAGTCAGCGTATTCATAATACCAGTTTTTTTTCAGAGAAGATGAAGACTGGAAACTCGAGCTCGTTCAAAGAGAAATGCAAGCATTGTCCTCAATATTTCTACGGACAAACATACCTGGACGCCCACCTTGCAAAGGAGCATGGTTCGGCACAGAAGACTTCAAAACCTTCTGAATCTGCGACCTCTTCTCCTAAACCCGCATCGTCTTCCACCAAATCTTCTGGGACGCCTAAACGTGAATCTTACCAAGAGGATTGCAAGCACTGCGTGAAGCCTGCCAAATTCACCGCCTATGGGCAACACTACATGGATAAGCATATCAAGGAGAAACATCCTGATAAGGTATCCGCTTAGAGCAAGCACCCCCAGTACTTCCTAGCCTGTTCCCTTCCGCTCTTGACTATCAAAGAATGTTCAATCTTCTGATGTTTTAGTCGTTTAGTTATCGGTGTTCTTTAGCAACTATTATTAATTTTGTTACCATCATTTTTTCGTGGAACATCTTCTTAATTAATAAATCAAATTAATCAACGCTCTCCTTCATTTTATCGATTCACTACGAAATAAATATTGTATTGCAGAAATGAAGCAAAGAGTTTCACCTATGAATCATTTTCAAATGCATCATTTGAGACTTGTACTTTGTTTTCTTACTTACTGTATTTAGTGAGAGGAATTCATTAAATCGGAAGAGTAAATAGTCGGAATGGTTGAGCGACTACTCGATTTTGAAGAATCGTGTTTCGTTGAAATGAATTGACAGCATCTCTCTATCATACCACTAATAAATACAGTCCTGTTGGGTCCCACCGTGAACATGCGTAACTCGGGGTGACTCCGGGTGACTCATCGTGACTCATGGATTTTACTACCTCAAGAATGTATTTAATCACAACAAGTCTATGATATTCTTGTTCAGCACGTCGTCCTCTATCGATCCATATACTTTATTAATTAAATATCGACTTTTAAAACGCTAATTTCAATTAAATTTTTAATGCGGTTATTATCGCGCTCCGCGTGGAATACCGTAGTTAAGCAGCTCACAAATTTCGCTGTGAATCGTGAACTGATTTTATAAAAAGAAAATTCGAGTTTTCTTACTTTTTTATTGATATTTGCTGCTTTTTGAACACAAATAAACTCAAATACAAGCGAACATCAATCAAAAAGCAAGAAAACCCGAATGTAATTTTTATAAAATCAATTCACGATCGCCATCAAAATTTGTGAGCCTCTTAACTACGGTATTCTACGCGGAGCGCGATAATAACCGCATTAAAATTTAATTAAAATTAGCGTTTTAAAAGTCGATATTTAATTAATAAAGTATATTGATCGATAGAGGACGACGAGCTGAACAAGAATATCATAGACTTGTTGTGATTAAATACATTCTTGAGGTAGTAAAATCCATGAGTCACGATGAGTCACCCGGAGTCACCCGGAGTCACCCCGAGTTACTCCGGGTTACGCATGTTCACGGTGGGACCCAACAGGACTGTATATATTAGTACTGTAAAACGTCTGAATTATATGTGAAACACGACCTCATAACGTACAACATGTTTTTCGCATATGAGCGAATGTGACAATTTGGCGATGGCATGAAAGACAATGGGCAGTCAAGCAGTCAATCGATTAAAACTAGACTCATGAATCATCTAAATATCGGGTGAATCTCGTATTTGGCAACAATGGAGCAGATCCGTCAGAGGGGGAAGAATATGGTTTGTTTCGATGGCTGAAGTGGAATATTTGAGGGGAAAAGAGAGGGTGGGTAGGTCAAATCTCTTGGTTTTCAAGGGCCAATCGGGGATTTCTCGTTTGTGCTCCGATGAGAAGGGAGAGATATGAAGTGAGGAGATCGTCCATTTTGTAACTCTGAAATGGATATATTGTATTTAAACATTCGTTATTTAAGTTCAATATAAACAATATTTTTTCTTGGATTTCTAAAACTATTCAGTGAAGAAGATCGTACCATGCTCGTCTCTAGCAGCAGCCTGGACTGCTTTCCGTTGACGTTTCCTACTGAGACGTGGAAGTATGTGTTGCCAGAAGCCCAGTTGGAGATGGCGCTCAGCGGGTACTAAATTGATCAAATATGTCGACAGTTCCCTATTTGTATAAATCATAATCACTTTTCGTCTCTATCTACCGTGCGAAATTATTTAATGACTTTGCCAGTCGGTAGTACAGAGAATAATCAGTATATTCCACCTGTACAACCAGATTCTTCGTGTCAGCATTGTAGAGGAAGAGTCCGTTTCTGTTGATAGCCAATTGGAGTTTCTCGGGGAAACCCGGGTCGGAGGACTGCTTGACCTAAAGAACCAATAGCGTTATGAATAAATAGCGAAAACAAAAATCAAGGTATCCACTCTAGAAGACCTTTTTTCAGATATACGACGAAAAGGCGTACCATGAAGAAGGCCGATCCATAGGTCGGCCATCGAGAGACTTTATCGAGGAAGGAAATCTTGGCCTCTTCTGTTGACAAAGACGACACTTTCTCGTATGCTTTCGTGAGTTGCTGAAAATAATTGATTCAATCGTTCTGTTTAGATTTTTTTGCGAATTAAAGAATGGTTTTGGTTGAAGATCACGAGGTACAAGGCTATTCCCTTCCTCTCCGTTCATTTGTTCTGTCCAATCTGGTTTCAAGCAACAAATAATATCCTTACTTTCTTCCATTCACTGCTCGAGAAGCTCTTCACGAGGTCCTTCGGCACAAGGTCGGGAAGGAGTTGGCTGAGTTGAGCCAGAGGAGCAGCCATGTCCTCTCTGTAATAGAAAATATTGTTCTGTTGAGTGTACATTTTTACACTCTTCTCTTCATTTCATTGCAGTTCTGCAATACTTCATGAACAGTCCTTTCAACAAGTTGTCAACAGGAATTTAAAAGTTCGCCTACCTCGTCCGAGCTCTTAGGAGAAGGGCTCCCAATTTCACAGCGTCGTCCTTAGTGCAGGCGTGGTATCCATGCAGATATTTGGGAAGCTCCTGAATGATCAAAGATCAGAATTAGGAAACGATCCAGAGAACAAAGATCAGACAAGAAACGGCACCTGATGGAAATGGAACACCAGATCGGCTACTTTATCCTCTCCCGGCTGTGCATTCAACCACAGTTTGCGCATGAAGAACACTTGGTAGGAGATGGGAACGGGAGGGGTTGAGGGGTCTTTGTCCTGAGATCATTGTTTCAGGTCAATTTGGAATATTCTGGATCTATTTTCGTTTGAAAACACACCTTTGCTGCAGCGGAATTCGCCCAGTTGGAGAGTTGACGGATGAAATCGAAGAAGAAGTCGGTTTCAGGCATGGACAGCACTTAAAAGCGCGATAAATGTTTTTTAAATTTTTATTTCGATTTGTGTTCTCACCCTTGTCCGTGAACTTGATGAAGAGAGAAAATCCATCACTGGACTTCAATCCAAGTCTCGTCGATATTTTATGGATGAGATCGGAGGATCGAGTGCAGGAAGAAACTTCGATTGCGTCTTCTGATTGATCTGGGAAGAAGACCTGAAGGGAGGAACGATCAGTGATGGGGATGTACCTTTCCTCTTCATTTTCAGCAACGAAAATCTTGTGTAGGTGTTTCACAAACGAGCGACGTGGTGTTTCTGAGCGATGAAATCACGGAAATATTGACCTTATGGTAGATCTGCGTTGCCTTCCTCTGAATCGCGTCGACTTCAACATGATGAGGTGGGAATTTGCGAGAGCCAATCCTGTGATTACCGTTTATTATTACTAAGCTATGATATGGAACTATCGGATACACTGAAACATTTGAACGATGTATTTTTAAAGAACAAAACTCACTTCATCAACTTGGCGCATCGGTGGAGACAATCGACGGAGATTGGATGAGGTCGAGTACGTAGGAAGTGGGTCAACTGAGAATAGATTGGTCTGTGATCTCCCTCAATCTACTTTTGACACTCAAGTGAAAAATTGTAGTCACTTTGGAGATTATTTTCCATGATGACTTCTCCTTTGCTTTGATAACGCTAATAAGAATAACTTCAGAATTGAGGATAGAGAAGGGGGTGGGGAATAGACCATTTATAGACTATTTATTTATTATAACATATTCCGAATACCTCCTTGTAGACGGCCTGGCTCGGGGCGATGACTCCAGTGGCCAGCCACAACAATTCCCATCCTCTCTCTTCTGAGATGATGGAGGGATTACCCGTCAACTGTTTCATCAACTGACAGTACACCTCGTCCCGAAGCACCTCCTACAATAATTTGTTTTTTAGAAGCATCGGAGCATCTTTATCTAAGAAGGTTCATAAGGGATGTAAGTCAATGATATCAGATTATATTGTGAAGGGTTCCTATTCTACAAGAAAATAATTTACATATTTTTTTTGAAATTGAAGGAAAAAAATCAAACAGACGTATTTGAGTGGCGGTAGGAATACTCCATCAGTGAGTTCGGTTCCGACCCTCGATCGTCTCGATGGAAGATCGCCCATGTATTTCATGATGTTGGAATAGGCGACCAGACCCTCGGAAGACGGCTCGGCACTGTAATTAGTCCTTCCATTGCCCATCAATGTTTGTTTTCTAATAGTTGAATTAGAGAAATTTGCTGAAACGAAAAGCCTACACATTTTAATGAGAAGCAGTAAAATATGTTGATTCGCATCACAGCCTTGTATTCTGTGTTGAATTTCTCGATGAATTTTCTATTCATACATAAAGGAATATTTCTGTAGCTCACCGATCGATAAGTTTCCTCAGCAGCGGAATCCTGATCGGGTCTCTCGAGTATCTCCATCTCTCAACGACGACGTCGTCTCGTCTTCGCAGTGTCAACGTCTTCGTCCAACCAGAAGGAGAAGAGACGGAGGAGTTCGGCTGACTGCAATGGGAATTTTGAGAACAAGTTACATTTCATGAAATCAGCACAAGGTTTCGTGCGTCTCTGTAAGTTGTACATTATTACAGCATAATTCATTATAGTCTTGTGTCCTATGAATCTGAGGATGAAGTGGATATCCGTGAGGGATGAGAGATGAGATCTTCCAAGAACGGCGAACCAACTTGAAGTGTTCAGTAGCGAATCTCTCTAGTGTGTAGGGCGCCTGGAAGTTGTTGAGGGGCGCGAGAGCAGATCTCGTCTCTCTTCCATTGGGGGAAGTAACATCCCGAGGAATCTCCAACCAATCTCGAGGGAACATGTCCTGAACAAGGGAATTGATTTGAATTTAGAGAAATATAGTCGAGAATGAGCTCGAGATCTTCACAAACTAAGTTCGGCCAACGAAATCCAGATATCTACTTACTTTTATTAATTTGTTCCGCTAGAACCACAGTAGGAGTTTTATGTGAACCCATTCGCTCATAGAATTGCACTAATCTTATCAAATCGTGCCCTTAGGGATGCACTCAATGGCACTGCCCTATGATGACAACATATTCCCACCATCGCAGACGCATTTGGTCTGGTCATCGTCGGTAGGACGTAGACACTCTCCGATCTGATCACGCCCTGCAGTCCCGTACGAGTATTCTCGCCACGAACCTGAGCGATTACGGCAATCGATTGAGAATCGATCAATAATGGATTACAGTAATTAATTGAGTATCGATCGATCATGAATTACGGTAATCATCAGAATACCTCAGGTTTCGTGAGCAGCATCTCTCCGTTGAATCCCTTCGCGAGTACTAGCAAATCGCCTCGCTCGATCTCGAGAAGACCTTCTGAAATGAAAAATAATCAATACCAAAAGTGATAAAAATTGAATTTGCACGAATATAATTATTTTTTTTATATTGTAAAAATTATTGAAATACCCACCCTCATCCTTCTGTCCCTTCACACCGACGAGGTATCGACTGCGACGTTTGAGGCCCTAAAAATTAAACTATTAATTAATTTTTTTATTATCTTCCGACCTGAAGGAAGTGCGCGATCAGCTCCCTGACGTCATCCGCGTTCGTGCTTTGGAAGTTCTGCAATTTATAAGTTGTTTTCTATTTCAAAAATTTTCAAAAACCAGAAAGCCATACGTATTCCTCTCCTCCAATCGTCGACAAACTGAATGTGTCAGAGAAACCATTCGTAGAGATGCCATGGGAACTGCAAAATAACATTGAAAGTGATAGTATTCCAGTAACAAATTCGTGATTCTCCTTCAATTTTAGTACGCTTATCATGAGATTTCTTCTGCATGGAGAACAAAAGTAGAAAGTATTACCTGGTCAGCACTTCGGCAATCTCGGGGAAGGAGAACTCGACGAGAATTTCCTCGGAGTCGTCAACGACGTAGACTCCCGTCCAGTTGACAGCGATGATAACCTGCAAATGGTAAAAAAAATTGAATATTGTTTTTTGCAAAATATCGATCGATCATACGTGAACAAGGCGCTTCGTTTGAATGAAAATCATTGAATGGCAAAGGTATGCAAATAAATTCGAAATAAGATTTCAAATGTCTTTATGAAATCACCTCATTCCTCGGTAGTGTTGGTCCGCCAACTTTGATTGCTTCGTAGAATCGCGAGAAAAGCAGGGGCCATTTGTACTTCGCGAAAGAGACCACCTCCTCTTTGATGGATTGAGTACTGACAAGAGAGTCCGAGGGAGATGAAAACTTCTGAAATAAGTTAAATAACAGCAAAATAAAAGCAAAAACATTGCAAAACATTTGCTCGCAGTGGGGTTCGAACCCACGCACCCATACGGGTACCAGAACACCCAGGAGGCACTGAACTCGTGCCAAGTTATTCGCTTGAGTCTGGCGCCTTAGACCGCTCGGCCATCCGTGCATGTTTACGGGCTCTCTACGGTTGGCTAATCCAACTGCTCGCGTCGCATTTTTAGAGTATTTCTCTCTTTTTTCCAAGATATTGGTGCTTTTGGATCGTTTCTCAGTATATTATGGTTATATCAGCACAGTGTGACGAAACATATGTCTAGAGGGCGAGATTTGTCCCTCACCTTTCTGTACGCATTCATTACTAGTTGCATCCATCTCTCCATCGCGTGAGAGTTGTTGTTGATTTCGAAATCTGGCAGCAACCTACAAGATTCATTTCGTTGAGTTGTTAAACCTTAAAGTGATCGAAAAATGCACCCTGCCAAAATAAACGGAATATTGCTCAGAGACATCCTACAAATATGAACCAACTTTGTAAGCATCTCCTCCAGTTTATCAACCGCCATCGAATCCTCGTGAATGCGATATTGCTGAGCACAAAGAAGGGCCAGGTCCTCGTCCTGCAGAGGAAATATTCATTTTCCGACAATTTGCGAGTCAAATAGAGATATTCTCCGAATAATTTCTATTGGATATTTGATAGTGTTTTTGACATCTCTATCCGTGAAAGACTTCCACATCTCGTTCTATCATCTGATCACCTTATCGCATCGATACTCTCCGTATCTGATGCCTCTCACGACCTGTTCGTAGATCAGATTCGTTGACACCGGATCTTCCCTGAACAGGCAACATTTTTGTATCAGAATCCACCCAAAAGGCAAACTGAGTGAAGGCAGAGCGACTAGCCAACGCGCTATTGTCTCAAGACAGGTATCCAGAAGTGAGCTAAATACATACTTGGGATCGTGCCAAGGGGAGAATATCTCCTTTCGGAAGAATATCCTCCACGGCGCGCTCCTCTCGCTCTTTCCCTGTTCCTTCGCGTACTGTTCACATTGAGAGACGGCATCCAGCACGTGGTCTGTGCCAGAACCGAGGGAGGAGACCTGATCATGAGGATGAGAATGAAGTTTTTTTTAAAACTTTTACGCATACAAAAAAATTATTTGTTCAATAGGACAACAGCCTCGAGATTCATGAGCAGATGAATATATTATCTATCGATACAAAAAAAAACATAATGAATACATTTAAAAAAAAACATACCTTATCAAACAGAGCGATGTAGAGGGAGAAGCCGAATCTATCTTGTAGCGCGACTTTGTCCGCGATAGAGGCACAAATCTAAAATATTATGTCTTGTATCATCCGAATTTTGTTTTTCCGTGTATAATTTCAAGTATATTTGTCCTATTATTCATATTTTTCGCCAAATGGAAATTAAGAATCCTCTCTCGTTCACCTCATCAGCCGTGCTTGCCGAGTCAGCGTGGATCGTCCTCACAGTTCCATCCATCAGAGTTATTGCGAGGACGATTGGCTTCTTCGCCTTGTTTGCCTGAAAAAAATATCATTTTTTAAATCTTACCCTTTTTCATTCATTTGAAAATTGTGGAATGTTGAACCCCTTCGCTTCTTAGATCAGTAATCGCAGAAAATAAGATGAGCATACCTGCAGTTCTACATAACTGGGCGGCTGCTTTCTCGTTCCATTCTTGATCGTTCTCATCAATCTTTCCTCCACGTATTCTGAGTAGCCAGCCGGGCCACGAGAGCGAATGAAGTGGAAGAGATAACGGAGGAGACTGCAATGCACATCTTCTCTATCTCACAAAATTATTAGATTTGAAAATATATGGTGACAATTAGTAAAATATGATGTGAAGACATAATGTTTCACTTCGAAGATAAATTGTGCATAAATTGTGTTGGAACAGATAACTGAAATTTTTAGAGAAGCGGAAAGCACTTTATTCGCTCATGATAAATGTAAATACTGACCGTTGCGATGGTGCGAAGCATCCGACACACAGACTGAGCAGAATCCATCCCCTTGCAGTGGAGAGTTTGGAGGGATTGCCAGAGAGTTGCTTGCACAGTTGACAGTACACCTCGTCTCTGAAGAGAATTGTTTAGTCGAGCCTATACCAGATTGGATCTTAAAAAAAACGCTCTCTGAGACTAATTCTGAACAACACAATGTTTCCGAAATTCGACCTCAGTTCCGGCCTCAGAACTCCGATTCCGATTATGAAATGTAGCTTGTCCAGACTGCTCATGGGTGCGGTATCAGCCTGAATTGATCTTTGATGTTTAGATGGCAATCCGTATTCCTCCGCTGATCTTCGATCTCACCAAAACAGCAGCTGTCACCAGGTTCTCTCCTGCTTCAGAGCTCATCGAGGTCGATTCAAAGGCTGAAAATGCGAATCAGAACGAAAATCGATAATCGGAGTACCTCGCAGCTTGGAACTCTTCTTGAGTGTCATCGATATCAACTTCTTCGCTCGGTGCATTCGGGAGTTTGGAGTCATCTAAAAGGAAAATATAAGAGGGGTCGATTTGTCCGGACAAATGGAATTGAAATACGCTGCTTTTAGTTACTTGAGATGAAGCACTATAGCAAATGAAGCAACATTGTCAGAAGATCACTCTAATCAACTACAAAAAAATTATAATTTATTAATGCTCACCGATCCCAGATTGGGCTCGCTCTTCGCAGTGCTTCTCCTGCCCAGTGTCTGGTACAGTCTCGACATGACTGGAGTGGATTCCTGGAAGGATGAGGGGATTGGAAACAGGGGTGTGCGGGAAAAATTTTCGGGAAACTTTCGGGAAAAATATTTTTCCCGATTTCAATACCGGGAAATTTCGATAAATTCGGGAAATTTTCTAAATTTTCTCTGATGAAGTGAAAACAGCTGAAATCGTACTAAAGCGCCCGTTTTCGAGTCAAAATTTCTTCAAAAATATACTCGGTTACTAAATTGTGCTACAATGCTGGTAAATCGTTGCACTCGGAAATTTTGAAAACACTCGAATCAGCCCTCATTTCCAAAATCTTAGAAAATTAGTGCACGAATAACCATTAGTGAAGTCTCACTAACGCAAAAGCAAATTTTATGTTCTTTTTCATGTTTTGATCACAAGCAAATTTTATGTTCTTTTTCATGTGATAGGGTTATTTTGTGGATAATTCGATTTTTTTCACTAGATTATATTTCCCGAATTTCCCGAATTTTTTTCCGGGAATATCGGGAAATTATTTTTCCCGAAATAGTTCGGGAAATTCGGGAAATTTCGGGAAAGGTCGGGAAATTTTGCACACCCCTGACTGGAAAGATTCATCATTAGAGTTCGACAAGCCAGGAATCGTCTTCGGCACTCGCTATCAGACCGTAATTACATAAAAATGTACAAACCTTTGCCTACGTTTCAATCACAAAAGATTACTGGCACTAACCTCGTCCACATCGCCAGATGGAATTGGTTCCGGGAGATCGCCCATAAATCGGAGGATCGTCAGCCAGAGGGCGAGAGCTGCCTGAGTATTGCATTCAATAACGAGAATTCAGGAAATTTCGTGCTTTTTGGACGAATATTTTGCAATACATTTGAAAAATTATGTTGGGAAAAAAATCGATTTTCTGATTAATTTTGTCTAGAATATTTGCTGGGTCTTTCTTACTTGTTGACTGGAGTGTCTCTCGTGACTAAGAAGGGGAGCGGAGAGAGGACGCTTGAGGTGAGTTGCACCACTCGTGCCTGCAGAATAATTCATTCAGCTACTAGATTCCTTCTCTAGTTGAGAAAAATCTTCGATAGAAATTTCCTGTGAACTTCTCGATTTTGCTCGAAGTATAACTAATAGATACGAAGTACAGTATCGGTACTAAGTCTACGACAAAAAATTAAAAGTTATGTAACTTTTGAACCAGATGAGATTTCATTTTGATATTTTGGCAGGTGGTAGTGCAAGTACTCATACATATGCCGTATGTGTTGCAGCTTGATATGATTCCGTATTGTTGCATAGTGATGAGGCAATATTTATATAGTATTTCATGGCGTACTATAAGCTCTGAGAATTTTTCCTCAGCCTTCCATTTTTCTGTGGTGATAGGAGGCATCGATGGCTCCAAGATAAGAATAAGTACTCCTTGGAGGTTGCCGTACAGTGGCATTGTTGGATGGGCTCAAAGTAGGGTCAAGAAAAACAGGATTTTGGTTTCTAGTGATGTTAAAGTCTCGTTCAAAAGCTCAAAATGATCCTTACCACAATTCCTGACGATCCCCAAAGTTTGAAACCAATATCTCTTAATTTGCCCTCACGGCACGAATTTTCACTATTTACTATTATTTTTTCTCTCATTATTTTGGATGATCACAGTTCCAAGGCCGATTTTCGTTCAAAGGCCGTTTCTAGACAGGATAGTTGCAAATCCATGGAATATACGATTCTCAACTTTTTAGAGCATTTGGATAACTTTCCTGCCCGTGATAACCGAAAATCCGAGTTCATTTTGACAAAAAAAAACCGTCTTTGAAAGTTGTTAAATTGTATCTTTTATCATTCATGATATCATGGGCTCTCATATCGAAATTCGGATTCAGCACACAAAGATATACCAGAAAATTTTTTAGTTAGGAAGTTCTGAGAGACAATTTTTTTCACTGATGATGGGGGTATCATTGTAATTTTTTTGATCGAAAATCGATTGACCTCGGATTTTGGTCTACCGCGGATAGGAAAGATATTCAAATAAAAAAGATATAAAAAAGATATAAAAAGTTAGGAATCATATATTCCATGTATTTGCAGCTATCCTGTCCAGGAAATACCTTTGAACGAAAATCGGCCTTGGAACTGTGATCATCCAAAATAGTGAGAGAAAGAAATAATGGGAAATAGTGACCCTATTTTGAGCCCATCCAATGCCACTGTACGGCAACCTCCAGGGAGTACTTATTCTTATCTTGGAGTTATTGATGTCTCCTATCACCACAGGCAAATGGAAGGCTGAGAAAAAATTCGCAGAGCTTAAAATACGCCATGAAATACCATGTAAATATTGCCTCATCACTATGCAATAATAAGGAATCATATCAAGCTGCAACACATACAGCATATGTATGAGTACTTGCACTACCGCCTGCCAAAATATCAAAATGAAATCTCATCTGGTTCCAAAGTTATATAACTTTTAACTTTTTGTCGTAGACTTAGTACCGATACTGTACGTAGAGGTTAGCGCATTTTTAATAAGAAAATGAGAATTGCAAGTTTGGTGGTTGGGAAGAATCTGGATAGAAAAAGATCCTCCAGCGAAATTCCGAAGGGCAGAAAGACATTGCTATTCTAGAAAAAAACTATAAACGATAATTGCTCACCCGTGAAGAAAGTCGCAGCGTACTTTCCGAATTCGTAAGACGCCAGTTCAGAGTCGGACAGACGAGGAGACGTATTCTGAGATTAGATCGAGTTATATTATCGCGCAAAAACTGAATTATACTGCTCTGGCTTCTGAGAACTTGATAAGGTGCAGGAAAGAAGTGTATTTGCTTACCTCATCGTTCCTCTCTCTGCTCAGTCTCGATTCGGCATTCGGAGGGAGGAAGTCGAATAGCTCGTTGACCTGCACATTGATCTCTAATGTCTCCTCTCCTCTACAATTTTTCCCCCAACATTTTCTCGACTGTCTTTTTGAAGAAGTAGTAAAATCTCTTGCGACTCACAATCTCTCCATCCTCTGCCTTCTCCTCGGGCCCCTTGTGATTGTTATTGCTCTCGGCGTAGATCTCCTCTGCTGCACTAGTGGATGCGAGGTTGTTGTGATGATGATTGCGATGAAGGACAACATCCGCAATTCGACCCGCCATCATTCCACGATGACTGAAAATGACATTAGGAGAACGGAAATAAAATAGACAAAGACTCAATTGTGTCCCTTTTAAACATGTCTTTAACTACTTGTATTCCCCCAAAATATGCTGATTTTCAAGAATTGAATCAATGAAAATTTAACGATGATTAAAATTAATGTAAAGTGATTGAAATATTTCAAAGTTCTTACATATTATATTTCCAGAATTTTTCTCACCGTTCTCCTCCATCCATTCTATCACGAACCGTCGTCCGGAGGAGTGCACCGCGTGAGTGCGCCTGAATGGGGCGAGGATTGAGAAAGGGCGGATTCAAGATGTACCACCTGCAGGGCGGTGACCATCTCCCTCAGGGAGTGATAGTGAGCGACCATCTGACGAGAGCGGAGAATCGCCTGGAGACGAGTGAAGCCAGAGACGATCTGCGGAGATGGAAGGGAGGGTGAAGAATGAGAAAAACTGTTTCTCAGACCATTCATAAACGGATTATTGAACCAAGGTGCGCCGACACTTTTTAAACTCATGGCCTAGCCCATTCGACAGACACGTTCTTCACTTCCTCTACCTCTACTATCATTTCGTCCATACCGATAAACCGGGAGAAAATGAACGATTCCTAGGATTTTCCGGATTTTCATCTCAGAGATGAAAAGAGATGGAAACATGAAATTTTCAGAATATGATATTCAGATAGCTGGTTTATCACTGTCATAGTTTCAGACCTCTATCTTCACTTTCACGGTTGTTATTACGATCTTCCGCTTTTTTCCGCGATAATTGCGAAAAATTTTAGGAATCGTTCATTTTCTCCCGGTTTATCGGTAGAATTGCTTTGTGAATTGTCGGAATCTGAGACTCAAATGAACAAAAACCCGTGTCCGTCCACACATGATTATTTGTTGCTGCCTAGAGTTGAATCATTCCTATCAATGAGCTCTCCTTACCTTCTTATATTTCTGTCTCTGGGCGTATCCCCTCCACATCTTCTGAATGGTAATTGCCGCTTGTCTTTCTCGATTGAACTTTGATCGATGGAGAAAACCACGAATGACTGCCTGCACTGTAGTCGCTGAGTCGTTTAGTCGACGGAAGTACGCCTGGAATTATTAAAATTCAATTTTTGTCTGCATCAATTCATTCTAAATTTGGGTAAAAAAATGAGCATTTTAGAAAATAAATTTTAAAAAAATCATAAAGCTTGCCTGCTCGAGCATCAGGTCATGGGCGTCCTTCAGGAATACTTTCGTCTCTCCCAGGGCGAAATCCGCCTTCGACCCAAGAATTCCCTCGCAGATGGCAGAAGCAATGGAGCGGAGATCAACGGAGGAGAATCGGTCTGAACGTGATTTAACTTTCGGAAAGTCCTCACCCTAATTTCGCAACTGGATTGGATAACAGTTCGATAACGTTTAAAAATCTGTTATTTAATGCTGATGAGTTATCATTTGAAAATATTCACAAATGGATGCGAAAAACTATCGATTGATAACTCACGCAGTCCCCTCAGCAGGACTCTATACCGAGAGATGAATGATTCATAATCGTGTCTGATTGGATATCCCGCTCTCCTGATGCGAATGGCATCGAACATTCCACTGTTGCGCAGTTGACGAACGACCAGATCTCGGTCCATTACCTGACAATTTAAATAATGATGATAATGATGTTAGAACGATATGTGCATGAAATACCATTGAAGGGGAAAGGAATAAAAAGTAATTATGAATTCTTTGGCATTTCCAAAGCACCATTCTGATGATTCATTTACGAGTTTTGAGAAAAATTCGCCCTTTGGCTTTTTGTTTCTATCAGATGAAGCGATGATGGCAATTTGACAAAGATTGGATCTTTTGTGATAGTATGTAGATAGGCAAACCTCACCAGGGCCTTCTTGTCGTCATTCGGTTTGATGCAGCGAACAAAGAAGGGCTCCGTCACTGGAAAGAAGTTAGAATTTAGAAAACAAATCAGCAAGAAAGAACTCACAACTTATATGTGTAAAACTTGAACGAAAAATGAATAAATTATTTTATATTATTATTGAATACTTACCAGCTAGTGCAGCCATCAAAGAGTCGAGCGATCGACGGAACTGTCCACCGACAGTCGTGCCTCCCTTGCGCCTACAAATATTTTTCACATTTTTATTTATTTTTTAGATAAATAAATTATCTTCAGAAAATACATTGAGAATCATGTAAATTCAAAACCATTATATCTGGATAGAAAGATGCATTTACCGATTGGCTGCTGCTCCCGGGTTGAAAGATCCATCGAAGATATGGACAAGGAATCGACTTCTCGACGTGGCCACCAGAGAGTGGAGATCAGCGGAGAAGGTGTCTAAACGAAAATGATTTTTTTTCATTCCTGGCATAACGTATGCTGGTGTCCAGACAGGATTAAAGAAGGAGTGGCACGAATATTTACTCGCCCAAACTGACAACGTGAGAGTGTAGAGAACGCTCACCCGATCAGAAAACCTTCTTGTCCGATGTTTCAAAAACGCTTCCCAAGCCCGCTAGTGAATTTAAAAGTTTCCCTGATCGCTCAGGCAATATTGAGCATACTGTAGGATTTTCTCCATTGCCCCATTGATGGTAACGATCGAAAAAGAATGAAGAAACAACAGGCATAGGGCGGGAGTAGAACCACCAACCTTCCGTTCTTGAGATACGCTCACATCCAAAGAGCTATGAGAGCTGTTGGTTGGAGGATTATGCAGGCTGCCTATCATTAGCGCGCACTAGCCTCAACAAAAAAGAGCTGTACCTAACTCTACTTGATAATTATGAAGGATAAAACGAGTGAGGAATCATAGACAACAAATCTAGAGTGCAAATGAATTGGTCAACAATAGGCAAACAAAGCGACTGATGTTATGGTAGATCAGATCGGTTTTAGACTGCTCCTCTTTCCTATTCGTTCGTTTTGCGACAGTAATCCTTAACATATTGCTGTTTTTTCCTTGATAATGATTGAAGCCGAACCATGACTCGCTACAGTACACTCTGATGTCGCCCATATTCACTCGGCTACCGTAATCCGTTATGATATCCCTGTGCCCAATGCGAGTAAAACAACTGATTGAAGAGAAAAACAAATATTTATCATATTACAATAAACATACAATATATGGGACAACCGGTCCCTTTCCTCAGAAACTCACTTACCGTACTCCTACCTTCAATAAAACTACATTCCCCAACCACATTCCTGCGACGCCTTCGCCTACGGACAGGAGAACGTTAACAACGACCGTGTGACGATCGAGTGGACCAACACCCCCGACGGAGCCGCCAAGCAGTTCCACCGCGAGTGGTTCCAGGGAGACGGCATGGTCCGCAGAAAGAACCTCCCCATCGAGTACAACCCTTGAATAAAATTGGTTGCTGCTAAAAAAAAAATCTTTCTCCGGCTGGGTTCTTTATTTTCTTCTATTTCTTCTTTCTCTCATCTCGTCGAGAGTATCCCTCCCGGCGGCCACAACGGCTGAAATAAAACAGATACTTTCAAGTTTCAAACTATATTTGTCATGGTGAGGTGGAAGAATGGGTGGAAGAGGTGATAAGTTAGTACGTACTCGATAATACGTGAGCTGTAATGAAACACAACACGAAAATCAATGCAAACGACGACAGATTCGAATGGAAGTGACTAGAACAGAGGATTGAGAGGAATACCAACGAAACATCATCGATTATCAGTTCGCAGCTAGACTAACGGTGTTTTCATCATTTAGAAAGGATTTACACTGAAAATGGCAGCGGTTTGGCACGAGTAATAACTACTTTAACGTGGTACAACTCGATAAATAATAGCATTCGGGTCATTCGGGTGCCGCTACTTTTTACCAGAGCGATTCGCGAGCGATATAGAGGATGAGCAGGCGCTAGAACACGTCCAGGAGATTGAAATGCATCGTCAGCAAGTGTTGGCATACTTTTCAAATATATAGAACACGCGAAAACAACCAAAAACACGAGAAAATGAAATCGAAAATCGAGCGAGGCAAAAATTGACGCCGTTTGACCAGCGGCTTACAGTATATTTACGTGCGCGATTTGGCATTTTCCTGGTGAGAGTCGCTAGCCTCGATTCGAGTCACCAGTTCTTTAAGTACTTATAAATAAATGATAAAGAAAAGTATTTTTGAGCAAACGATACATCCAAACGTACCTCTGTTCTTGTCGAGGAAACCCCTCACTGAATAGACGACGGCTCCCGCGTAGTGACGGACTCCGAACGCCTTCTGAAGGTCACTCTTGGGGCTGGAATTATTCGGGAATCGGTTGTTTGTTCAATATTAAAAACAATTTTCGTTATATTGGACTAGGGTTCCTGGACAATATTAAAATAAATAGTTTTATTACTTGTGCGTCTCCGTTACTTGTGCGTCTCTGTGCTATACTAATCAGCAGGAGTCATCTCCACAATCTGGAGAAAACACTCACCGAAGATAGCAGGGATTCGACTTGCTTCCTCCGTGTGTCGAATGGAGCTTGGAAAGCAACGTCGAGTCAGTTCCCTGCAACAATTCCGGTACTTTCGAGTCATTTTTATCGTCGACTAAGACTATATAGGGGTGTCCCATAAGTCTTGAGAATTGCTCCGTAAATCATTGTTGCGCAATCGAATGCACCGATTTCGAAATGCAAATTGTGAACAAACTATTGTATCATGCTGACGTCGAAGGGGTATTGGCATTGCATCAGTTTAGAATTTGCCACAGTCATTCTAGTGATGGAGACTTATCACGATAAACGCGCTGTCTTACTTCATTCCTTCCGCATTGGTCGTACATCCAAAGAAGCTCATGCGGACCTGGTGCTTACGAATGGAGAGGATGCCCCTTCCCTTGCTACATGCCATCGTTGGTACACCCGCTTCAAGAAAGGAGATTATAACCTCGATGACCAACCCCGATCCGGTCGCCCAATTTCTCGCAAACCCACTCGAGTTCTCACTGCGCTGAAGAAGGATCCGAAGAAGAGTGTGCGCATGTTGGCGGCACATACTAGCACTCCCAAGACCACCGTGTGTCGGACCCTCAATCGGGCGGGAAAGACAGCGAAGCTCCCCCAAGTCATTCCCCATGACCTATCCCAGGCACAACTCAAAAAGCGAGTTGAGGTGTGTCGGGAATTGCTCTCTCGTAGATCGAATCTGCGATGGGTAAATTCCATCATCAGATGAGAAGTGGATCACCTATGTTAATCCGGAGAGGAGACTGCAGTGGTGCGACGTGGATGAAAAGCCCCAGCCCACCCCGAAGAAGGAACAGCACGAAAAGAAGGCAATGCTGTGTTTCTTCTTCTCCTCCCTCGGTCCCATCTATTGGGAGAGTCTCACTCCTAACACCTCCGTCACGGCCGACCTCTTCACTCAACAACTGGAAGAGGTGGCCATCAGGGTCCCTCCCGAACTCAAGAGCGAGGGGAAAATCCTGTTGTTGATGGATAATGCCCGGCCCCATCTCGTGAAAATCATCAAGACCAAACTGGACGAGCTCAATATACAATGGCTTCCCCATCCACCATACTCCCCTGACATTATCCCTTGCAACTACCATTGTTTCCGCTCACTGTCTGACTTCTGCAGGGGAAGGAAGTTCAAGGACCGAGACTCACTCGTTCGGGCATTCACCGAATGGATCATCTCTAAGCCTCCCGAGTTTTGGAAGAGAGGTGTTAACACCCTGCCCGAAAGATGGAGACAGGTCGAGGGTTCGAAGGGGGCATTCATTGATTACTGATTATTGTAAACTGTTGAAGAAATAAAAAAAAAACACAAAAATAAAAAAATTATCAAGGCTTAAGGGACACCCCTATAAACCACGGTGAAATTATATGTTTGCTCAATAATTTTCTGTTTTTATTATTGTATTTTATTGAGGTTTCCTACTCACGCCTAAATTAATCATCACATTAGCTACCTTGGGGAAGATACTCTCTTCGTCAATTAGCGATAACACGTTCATGGGTTTGGCTGCGATCAGGTCAAGTGTCGCCTGAGAATATTTGTATTATAATTTTTTTTCTTATTTTTGAATCTTCAGATTACCCACCTGATTGTCCTCAAACGTGATCCTGGACCAGTTGATCTTCTCCTGATCGTATTCATTCTGCTCTAGTTTGAAGACGTGACGGACGAAGAATTGTTGGAGAGCCTGAAATATTTTTCATCAATTCCACATTCTAAAGGAAGCAGGCGATGGATACAGCTTATTCATTCTGATATGTATATTCACAGCGTCGTCTTTCATACATGACGAATTCCTTTGCTTATGCTGACCTCATTGGCGTAATTGATGCACAATTGCTCGAAGGAATTCGTCGTGAAAGCCTCGAATCCGAAAATGTCCAGCACTCCGATGGAGAGCTTTCCCGAGGAAGATTTAGGCCTGAAAACAAAACATTTCATTTCTTTTCATTTCACGACACTCCGTAGTTTCAGTTGCATGGATCTATTGTAGAGAGTTCAAGTTCGCTGCATGAACAGTATGAAGATTGCATTCAATAAAATATTGTTTCGCGTGGAATAAATTCTCAAAGACTGGTGAGATCCAGCGGTTGATATATTTCATCTCGAGACTAACTTGTAGATGGCATCATTGATTCTGGTGTTGACGTGTTCGAAGATTCGTCCATAGATTCCCTTAGCGAGTGCATCACGAGTATCTAACGCAGCCTGAAATAATCGGGAGCTGAAGAGTATTTCGATTTATAAAAAAACAGAGACGGGAATCACCACTTCGACTATGAAAGCCTTAACGAAATACAGAAGGTTGCAATTATTAATTAGTATATTTATTTTATAAACATACGAGGATCTTAGAAGCCACTCGCCATATTATGAAACTTTTTGAAAAGTTTTCTAATTTGAATTCCTATGATTTTTAGGTTATTGAGAAAAATTAATCTCATTCTCACCTGAGGCGAGAGGGCCGATACTACGATCTCTCCATGCGTCGAGAAGGTTTTCGTAGTGAGAGAAGAGGCGATCACTGATTCAGGCACCTGAAATGGATTACGGTAAGGAAAAATCGATAGTCGATTCAACACTACATTTTTTTTCATTATCGGCAACCACGAAACCTATTTGAAACTCTGTCTCAGATACGGTAATATGGATGGAGAATTGATAATAACTTGCCTCGAGTAACTTTGCGACCTTCTTGAGTTCCTCTCCATTGTGAATGAATACTTCCTCTTGATTCTCGTCCGCAGATTCTTTAAAAAAAGTTTTAAATACATTGTTCAATGTCGCAATTTTGAGAAAAAAAACTGACTGGCGAATCGGATGTTTCCAATGTGCAAAACAGACGCGAGAAGACGGAAGATCGAGGCGATTTCTTCGTCCTGCGATTGGTGAATTCAAATATTGAGCTTACGCTCGATTTCCGTCAAGAAAATGCAATCATTTATGGAGAAAATTCAATCTCATTGAAACATTCAGTATCATTCTCTAGGCAATCTCTTGGCCGCTTCCCCTATCTCGTTTTCAGAATCATTACCTTGAACAGAAGTACTTTCATGGCGGATCGAATCTCCTCGAGGTCCGCGGCGTCATCTCGACTTGCTCGGGAGGATTTTCCCTGAATGAAAATATATATAAATTCAACAACAAAAAATTCATCACACATTCTGATTTGCTACAGAGTTGGTACATGTAAAATCGATGAATCATTTATTCGCGATAAACAGAACAATAATGCGAAGCTCTCTTGTTGTCAAAAATGGAATGCTGATCTTACCTGATTGAGATAGTAGAAATCATCGGGTTTGGTAAGGAACATCGACGTCTTCTCGGCCTCACTCAATCCCGCCAGGAGACAGTAGAAGATGTGGTAGTTCCGTTCGCTTGAATAATTACCATTTTGATCGTTCGGTCAACCTTTCTTCAAGTAATGATAACAAATTAGTGTTTGTGTTTTCTGAAACTAAATTTTTATCTGACTATAGACGGAACATTTTTGAATTTTCAAGCCTTACCCCGTGGAATGGAAGACGATTCTCGACTTCTCCAGTAGATAATGCTCGATGCGCGCTCCTGAAGAAATTAATATTTTCTTATTCCTGGCATCTTCAAAATTTTCTATCCAATAAAATGCAGATGGTCGCATCAATTCTGTCTCTTAGTTTTCAAAACGAATGAAAATTATTTTTTCCAGTTTCCTCAATATCTTGTTCTATTTTTTTCTGAGCTCGCTCATTCTAACAATATTTTAGAAAAAAGAACTTTTGCAAACTCACCGTCGATAGCTCCATTCGCGTTGAAGTGAATATCGATGTACTTTCCGAATCGAGACGAATTGTCATTGCGAATTGTCTTAGCGTTTCCGAAGGCTGAAGATAAGGAGGAGATCATACTGAATCCGTGGTCAGAACGTCATGGGAAACGGAATCATTCGTCTTTCTTCAAAAGGGATTGGCCAACGTTTGCGTTCTCATGACTCAACCCCAACGGAGTGGGCGAGTGGCCAAGAATGAGCCAAAATATTTTATATCTAGTAATCCAGAATGCTTTTTTAATGCTATTAAACACTGAAAATTATCAAGTAATCCATTCAACGATCTATCGAGACTATTCTCACCCTCCAGAATGGGATTGGCCTCGAGTATCTGCTGTTCGATCCAAGAGTGTTGAGATGAGACGGCGGCCAGAAATTGGAGGACGAGCTTCGTCGACTCCGTCTTCCCCGATCCAGATTCACCACTGAAACAACCATCTAGTTCTAATCTTCAATTGTCAGCTGTCATTTTGCCTACCTATTGATTTACAACGGAAACTATTGCTCGATTTGCTTCCTCGACTCTACCTTGGAACTGTTTTTTTCTCTCGCAATAACCTTCCTGGTCTTAAAAAGGATTCATCACACCTATCGTACTATCACTATTCGAATATGATAAGTTGGATGATCAAGATCAATGATCAATGTGCTCACCTAATGATGATCGACTGATCTCTCGAGTGAGTTCGCATTGAAGTGTATGCGTTATCAGCTATAGCGAAGATGTGGGGAGGTAGTTCACCGATTCGACGGCGGCTGGAATAATTATCAATAATTATATAATAAATTTGTTTTTCCCTCGTTCGCAATGAATAGTTTAACTCGAAATTATGTTATGAAATGAACATAAACTTCATGTTTTCAATTTTTTCTGATGATTTAAATGATTTGGGTGCAATCTTTGAAGAATATTAATTGGAATGTTTTGACTTACCGATACATTCTCATCTCATCCGCTCCATAGATCGGAATCTCAGCGTATGGATTGACGGAGATGAGAATAGAGCCGGTGAATGTCTGAAAAAATGACATAATTTCAGTAGACCATGGTTCGAGTATCAAGAGATTTTCCGGAAACTTTTTCGATCATTGGAAAAAATGCTGAATGGAATTTCACCGGTCTTCGTATGATAACAAATCGGAGGCAACAACAGCTGAACTCGATGAATGAATTCAACTGACATAAATAAGTTTATCTCTGTATCGAATGCAGATATTCCTGAGAATGGCCGATTCGTGCAGCTCTCCCAATTGGATCATGTCTTCTGTGCCTAAGAAGTTTCTGATATATTTTTTCATGAAGAATCTTGATTCATTTGAGCTGGTTTAACAACTAAAGGTTTTTTTTGATTGAATGGTGTCAATATTATAATCGAAACTCAATCCCTCTTTCGATTACCTTGGACAGAAGAGGGATGCATGAGTTTGACTTTCTGCCCCACTTCCAGCCATTCTTCCTGCAATTAATTATCATGTTAATATTATCTTCTTTTAATTCATTTTAGTAATAATCTGTCTTTATTCACATGCTTTCCATGTTTCGGACTAGATGGAGTGTGTAAAAGGAGAGCAATGGCCACGAGAGAGATTGCCAGTTGATAGACGAGGAAGGGAAGAGAAGAGAAGAAGAAAAGCGCGAAAACGCGGTTGTAAAGATAACAGTGAGCATTCCAGAAGAGATACAAAGAGGAGAGGAGAGACAGTAAACAGTTCTGTTTTCTTTCATCAACGTGCGAGGGCGGATGGTCAAATACACTCCAGGAACTTGTTCAAACTTCAACAACAAAGAGGAATTTGTGCGTGAAAGTGATGGTTTCAAAAAATATTATCTTTAAAAATAATAATATTTAATAATAAACTTACATTTCCCTGATCGTCGACGACCTTTAGCCTTCCTCTATCGGAATCTACGACTCGAGCACCGATTGGAAGACGGGGAACCTGTGAAAATTTCAGCTATCTTACAGAAAGATACCCATTTCTCAAGATTTATCATATCAGTGGTTAATACTTCAATGTAGATGGTCGAGAAGGCTAGAACCCAAGGGCATATCATCATCACTTCTCAGCCATTCCTTCCCCGTTCCCCTCTCAACGTGTTCCTCCATCGCCCCTCCCCCTCCCCCTCTCGTCTGGATTTCTCATCTCTCTCCTTCCCTCCTAGCGTGATCGGCTCCTTCTCAATGGCAAGAAGAGTCAACACGCAATTCGATCGCTTCCCCTCTCCGATTGACTTATTTTTTGAGATGAGGATATCGGTTGATCTACTCTTTACCTTATTGACCAATTTGCCCCTTAATATAGCTCCGGTCCCTGCGATCAGTGTGTGAAGGATCTTTGAACTGTCAACACTAGCCCTAATCGTTATCTTTTTATTGTCGCTGGGACAGAATTTCGAGTGACTCGGGTACCTTGCTAGTAGTGGTATTCGTGGATCGGACGGAAGATGCGGGGGAGAGGGAGGGAGAAGAGGAGGCAACCGCGGGTGGAGAGGCATCCACCCAGATGAAATCACCCTGAAAAATATATTTTCATCAAATCAAGTCCAAGTTTGTCATTTTCGACTGAAATTAGAATCTTTGGTGAACTTTTTTCTAGTTCCGTATCTTTGCATGCGAACAAACATTCTTATCTCTATGGACGATTTGAATCTACCCGGAATGATTCAGCATAGACACATTCTTAGAATAAAAACATTTTTTTAAAATAATTATTTTAATAAAGACATTTAAGATAGAGTAAAAGGTACTCACTTTCGTCACGAGCATTGTGGCAGCGTTCATTCTCCTCTCAATTGGCCATTGGAGGGACAGGAAATGAACTGAAATGGGGAGGATGAGAGGAGGGATGAGTGAAAGTAGTCGAGTGTTGTGAGGGAATGAAGAAGGAGGAGGAGGAGGAGAGGATTGATATAAATACGAACACGATTAGGCTGGTTTGATGGCGAATATGGATGGAAAGAAGCGGAAAGAACGAAGAAGATTGATGATGGATCGGGAAAGAGAGAGGGAGGATGAAACATGGATGATCACGGTCTCGCATAAATCACGAATTGACTGGATGTAGAACAGAAGACAATTCTCAAATGCTAAGCGAATCATATGTCAAAATGGGTCGGAACTACAAAGGAACTCCGGAAATATTGATTGAACAATGTTTGTTTCAGTATATCGGCAGAAATTTCGATCACCTTATTTGGGTGCAATTGCAGTACGAATTGTTGAAGTTTCTAGCCGGAAAATGCGTTTGGATAGGCATGGATGGGCCGGTTTGGATGTTGACTCGAGAGACTCTGACTCAGACGCTGATCTGAACCCTAGCGAGGCAGGAAATGATGCATCGGCAGAGATTCGAGGTGTAGAGAAGTGAGGGAAGGGGAGGGGGTAGGGTGGTGCCCATGTACAGGGCGAAAGAAGCCCCCGATAAGGATTGCTGACGAGAGATTAGAGGGTAGACAGGAGGAGGAATGTGAGGGTGAGTGCAGTTTGATTGATGATCAGGACGGGTGGAGATTCATATCGAAGGGAAGAAGAATGAACGGAGTATATCAGATTTCGAATGATTCTGCAGCAAAAAGCGATTGTTTCAAAATACAAATCCTTTTCCGACTTAGATCGGCACTAATCCGGAGGAGGATTACCACTGAATGCCTACTCATAGATTGAGCACGTAGGAATAGGAAACGCATGAATATGGGAATGATACTCTTCTATTGATGTCTCATGTGAAAAAGAGCGAAATATTTCTAATTTTCAATGTTCAGAGGACATTCATTTCTGTTTCAACTTGGAGTGATTAGGCAAGATGCTTGAGATCGAAAGTTTGCCTTGAGGGACGAGAAAGTTCTAAGAGAAGGAGAGACACGGGAAGTGGCAGAGACAAGAAGAACGGTGAGGAAACAAATAGACTGACTTGATTGAGAGATGAGAGGAGAAGAGAGGGAGAGAAAGAGAGACAGAGGACTGGAGGGGGAAGATTGAAATCGGGAACTAATTGGTCAAACTACTTTCTCTCACGGTTCTTTTTGTCTCTCACCTCTCACTCAAACCAGATGAAGAGAGAGAGAGAGACTGCCAAAGGGAGAGTACCTTCATTTCCCCCGCCTACTACCGCCTTACGCTCCTTCTGGAAAAAAAGTGATCAGACCTACTAGTAATAGAGACAATCTTGCGTGTGGAACAACAACGTAATGACGTTTCTTTTCATAACTCAATACGTCTCTGAAGCATAAAATCGCATACGCTCGCAATGAATACACACGGGCTTATCACTCGGGCATAAACGCAGTCGAAATTCTTGTGAGAGCAGTTATAGAGATGGAAAGATGAAAGGGATGGAGGGGAGGGGAAGGGGTATACAGATAGGAAGGAACACTATCTCGGGGGCTCTTTGTGGTGGATAGAAGGGAGGGTAGGGGGATAAGGAGTTGGGGGATTGATTGGGGGACAAGGCGAACGAACTTTCCCTATCACCCCTATGGCTGGCTACTGAGAAAGGGGTCAATCAGGCGGGTTGATAGGGTGCTCTCTCCCCCCCCCCCCCCTCTCCCCTTCCTTCCCCTCATTCTCCTCTTCCTACCAGATTAATTCATTCCTTGGGCACCTTGAGATTAGAGACGTCCGAATGATAATTCGTTGTTGAAGACTATTCACGATATTATGACATCTCAACTGTCAGCTCTAGTAGGAAAAAATGTGGCCTACAGCTCAGGATAATATGTTTCGTTTCAACCATCTAAGAGTCAGACAAACGACGATAGAGTACGCATAACGGAGAGAGACAGACGATGGCGTGACCTCTGCCTCCCGGCCATAGATGGGAACAGTCGATTGGGTGTTGTTTGTACTCGGCTTCTCCACTTATCGGTCACTCACTCAATGATCAAGCGAGTTTGTCCACTCGAGACAAACTCAGCCTGATTTTGACCACGTTAACCGGAGAATAGAAGCCGTAGACAGCTCCAAATTACAATCAATCTGCGCTACAGTATCCCTACTTCGGTATTTGTGGAGTTTTCAAAGGAATCCGAATTGAGCTTCACGAAGAGATTGCACTGAGATACGATAAAATGGAGGATAGATGAAAATAAACGTCCTTCCAACTCCAGGAGCGCCACTCATTCCTGCCAGTGACTCACAATCCTCACGCTGATTCTTCGTGCAAATGAGGCAAGCGGAGTCCAGTTAGGGGAATGATGAGTCGAGGAGAGAAAGAAGAGGAGAAGAAGAAGAAGAAGAAGAACGGAAGAGGCGAGAAAGGGTAAACAGTGGTCAGAGGGAGAGTGGACAAGCAGGGAAATCATGACACTTCACACGGGAGGGGAACTCCCATCTATGGACAAGAGATGGATGAAGCCATAAAGAAGAGTGTTTAAAAAAATCCCCTGGGGGGATCATGTATGCTACCGTAAGCGATGCGTCATTCAGTACGAGTCTTTCGCTATCTCAATGAACTTCTTATCCGGCCATTATGACTTGTGGTGGATAATGAATATCGGATGGTCGATCATCAGCGATGGTAGTTACCATCAACCAGACCGACTGCTTCCCAATCATCGCCTAGGAAAGCGGTCGCTTATCTTTGAAAAAAATTGAGGAATCGGTTTGCATCTACTATCGGTAGGTTATGTAATCTCGAGGATATTCATTATCATAACGTGTCAATGTTTCGCGTTGTAAGTAAATGTATAATGTTTAAAAAAAAAATTTTTGTCTTTCATTGAATTTGATTTAAGACGGCATCTCAGTAATTTGCAAGCATTTTGCCCCCTGCCCGGACACGTTGAGCTTGCAATGAGAATCAGAAGCCCATGCTTGGGTGTTGGAAGGGTCTTGGTACCATAGTGCACCAACCATGACTTATTTGTTGTTACAGCCGTGGCACAGGGAGAAACATGATTTTCAAGGTAAAATGGTCGAAAAATCAAACTTTCACAACCGATCGAGATAGACCCAATTTCTTTTTTGCTTTAATTTAGAGGTGCTCTGGGGGTCTGAAATTACTATTCTGATCGATTACTGCTCTTTGCGAAATTCACTTTTTTGACATCATGTTTCGATTTTCTCGACCAAGATGCCGATTTTCGCCAAAACTACCAGTGACCACTATATACGTTTTGTAGCCCGTGCAATTCTGCATCAAAAAATCCTAAAGAGGGACTCAGCGATCGAGGCTAAATTTATCATTTACTCGTTTAACTCCAAAAAATCCTCGATTTCAACAGTTTTTTAAGCATAACTTTTTTCTTTCATGATCTGATGAGCTCTAACACCCAAATTCGAATTCTACACAAAAAGTTACGTCAGAATAAAATATAATCAGATTTTTCCGAGATGCAAATTTTTCCACTTTTTTCATGGTCACTTTTTGGTCAAAAAGTCAAAATCTCAGACGTATCTGACTAAAGGTGTTTCCGACCTAATTTTACCGAACGCCTGGAGACAGAGAGGAGGAATGAGTGGGCGCTCGAACCAGTTCGGATTGGGATATGCTTCAGAAACAGACTAAAATTTTCGACTAATTTTTTTTCTTTATAAACCGGCTCAAAAGCTTGGATATTGTTCATAATTCGCATTCGAGTGATATAACGGTGAAAATACACCATTTGAGGATCAA
Source organism: Pristionchus entomophagus (assembly GCA_036245825.1). NCBI lineage: Eukaryota > Metazoa > Nematoda > Chromadorea > Rhabditida > Neodiplogasteridae > Pristionchus > Pristionchus entomophagus. Next base: position 9,542,754 of record BTSX01000006.1, on the reverse strand, counting down.
AAACAGGAGTTATAAATTTTTGAAATTTTGAGATGTCGAATTTGCATACTAGAGCTCACGACAATTCAAAAGAAAAACGTTATATTCAGAATCTCAAAAGTTTTTCGAGTTTGTCAAGTTTTTCGAAAGTAACTTTTTTCTTTTGAATTTTGGTGAGCTCTAGTATGCAAATTCGACATATGCGGGTAAAATTACGTCGGAAACACCTTTAGTCAGATAGTTCTGAGATTTTGACTTTTTGACCAAAAAATGACGCAGGGAACGCTAGTCTCCGTCAAGCGTTTCCTGCGGTAGGCCGCCCTGGCCTAATGGTACCCAACATACAAAAAAACATATGAGCCTAATATTCTCATTCCGGAGGGGGGGACGTGTCACGTACTACGTGACACTGCGGGGTGGTCGATAATGGTCGAAAATTACCTCAAGTTAAGACGGCATCTCGCTAATTTGTGACCACCCCCCGGACACGTTGAGCTGGCAATGAGAATCAGAAGCCCATGCTTGGGTGCTGGAAGGGTCTTGGTACCATAGTGCACATACCATGACTTATTTGTTGTTACAGCCGAGGCACAGGGAGAAACATGATTTGCAAGGTAAAATGGTCGAAGAATCAAATTTTCACAACCGATCGAGATAGACCCAATTTCTTTCTTGCGTTACTATAGGGGTGCCCTGGGAGTCTGAAATTCTGATCGATTACTGCTCTTTGCGAAATTCACTTTTTTGACATCATGTTTCGATTTTCTCGACCAAGATGCCGATTTTCGCCAAAACTACCAGTGACCACTATATACGTTTTGTAGCCCGTGCAATTCTGCATCAAAAAATCCTAAAGAGGGACTCAGCGATCGAGGCTAAATTTATCATTTACTCGTTTAACTCCAAAAAATCCTCGATTTCAACAGTTTTTTAAGCATAACTTTTTTCTTTCATGATCTGATGAGCTCTAACACCCAAATTCGAATTCTACACAAAAAGTTACGTCAGAATAAAATATAATCAGATTTTTCCGAGATGCAAATTTTTCCACTTTTTTCATGGTCACTTTTTGGTCAAAAAGTCAAAATCTCAGACGTATCTGACTAAAGGTGTTTCCGACCTAATTTTACCGAACGCCTGGAGACAGAGAGGAGGAATGAGTGGGCGCTCGAACCAGTTCGGATTGGGATATGCTTCAGAAACAGACTAAAATTTTCGACTAATTTTTTTTCTTTATAAACCGGCTCAAAAGCTTGGATATTGTTCATAATTCGCATTCGAGTGATATAACGGTGAAAATACACCATTTGAGGATCAAAAACAGGAGTTATAAATTTTTGAAATTTTGAGATGTCGAATTTGCATACTAGAGCTCACGACAATTCAAAAGAAAAACGTTATATTCAGAATCTCAAAAGTTTTTCGAGTTTGTCAAGTTTTTCGAAAGTAACTTTTTTCTTTTGAATTTTGGTGAGCTCTAGTATGCAAATTCGACATATGCGGGTAAAATTACGTCGGAAACACCTTTAGTCAGATAGTTCTGAGATTTTGACTTTTTGACCAAAAAATGACGCAGGGAACGCTAGTCTCCGTCAAGCGTTTCCTGCGGTAGGCCGCCCTGGCCTAATGGTACCCAACATACAAAAAAACATATGAGCCTAATATTCTCATTCCGGAGGGGGGGACGTGTCACGTACTACGTGACACTGCGGGGTGGTCGATAATGGTCGAAAATTACCTCAAGTTAAGACGGCATCTCGCTAATTTGTGACCACCCCCCGGACACGTTGAGCTGGCAATGAGAATCAGAAGCCCATGCTTGGGTGCTGGAAGGGTCTTGGTACCATAGTGCACATACCATGACTTATTTGTTGTTACAGCCGAGGCACAGGGAGAAACATGATTTGCAAGGTAAAATGGTCGAAGAATCAAATTTTCACAACCGATCGAGATAGACCCAATTTCTTTCTTGCGTTACTATAGGGGTGCCCTGGGAGTCTGAAATTCTGATCGATTACTGCTCATTGCGAAATTCACTTTTTTGACATCATGTTTCGATTTTCTCGACCAAGATGCCGATTTTCGCCAAAACTACCAGTGACCACTATATACGTTTTGTAGCCCGTGCAATTCTGCATCAAAAAATCCTAAAGAGGGACTCAGCGATCGAGGCTAAATTTATCATTTACTCGTTTAACTCCAAAAAATCCTCGATTTCAACAGTTTTTTAAGCATAACTTTTTTCTTTCATGATCTGATGAGCTCTAACACCCAAATTCGAATTCTACACAAAAAGTTACGTCAGAATAAAATATAATCAGATTTTTCCGAGATGCAAATTTTTCCACTTTTTTCATGGTCACTTTTTGGTCAAAAAGTCAAAATCTCAGACGTATCTGACTAAAGGTGTTTCCGACCTAATTTTACCGAACGCCTGGAGACAGAGAGGAGGAATGAGTGGGCGCTCGAACCAGTTCGGATTGGGATATGCTTCAGAAACAGACTAAAATTTTCGACTAATTTTTTTTCTTTATAAACCGGCTCAAAAGCTTGGATATTGTTCATAATTCGCATTCGAGTGATATAACGGTGAAAATACACCATTTGAGGATCAAAAACAGGAGTTATAAATTTTTGAAATTTTGAGATGTCGAATTTGCATACTAGAGCTCACGACAATTCAAAAGAAAAACGTTATATTCAGAATCTCAAAAGTTTTTCGAGTTTGTCAAGTTTTTCGAAAGTAACTTTTTTCTTTTGAATTTTGGTGAGCTCTAGTATGCAAATTCGACATATGCGGGTAAAATTACGTCGGAAACACCTTTAGTCAGATAGTTCTGAGATTTTGACTTTTTGACCAAAAAATGACGCAGGGAACGCTAGTCTCCGTCAAGCGTTTCCTGCGGTAGGCCGCCCTGGTACCCAACATACAAAAAAACATATGAGCCTAATATTCTCATTCCGGAGGGGGGGACGTGTCACGTACTACGTGACACTGCGGGGTGGTCGATAATGGTCGAAAATTACCTCAAGTTAAGACGGCATCTCGCTAATTTGTGACCACCCCCCGGACACGTTGAGCTGGCAATGAGAATCAGAAGCCCATGCTTGGGTGCTGGAAGGGTCTTGGTACCATAGTGCACATACCATGACTTATTTGTTGTTACAGCCGAGGCACAGGGAGAAACATGATTTGCAAGGTAAAATGGTCGAAGAATCAAATTTTCACAACCGATCGAGATAGACCCAATTTCTTTCTTGCGTTACTATAGGGGTGCCCTGGGAGTCTGAAATTCTGATCGATTACTGCTCATTGCGAAATTCACTTTTTTGAAATCAAGTTTAGATTTTCTCGACCAAGATGCCGATTTTCGCCAAAACTACCAGTGACCACTATATACGTTTTGTAGCCCGTGCAATTCTGCATCAAAAAATCCTAAAGAGGGACTCAGCGATCGAGGCTAAATTTATCATTTACTCGTTTAACTCCAAAAAATCCTCGATTTCAACAGTTTTTTAAGCATAACTTTTTTCTTTCATGATCTGATGAGCTCTAACACCCAAATTCGAATTCTACACAAAAAGTTACGTCAGAATAAAATATAATCAGATTTTTCCAAGAAAAATCTGATCACACAATTTTTTCCACTTTTTTCATGGGCGGCCTACCGCAGGGAACGCTTGACGGAGACTAGTGGTTGGGGCGCGTGCCTTTCTCTACCTCTTGCAAAACATCACCTACGGGATGTTTTGCAGGCCTAATGGGCATGGTGTCTGACCGGCATGCCGACGCAGGCAGGTTCGACTCCCGCCCGCAGGTGATGTTTTGCAAGAGGTAGAGAAAGGCGCGCGCATCAACCACTAGTCTCCGTCAAGCGCTCCCTGCGGTAGGACGCTCTGGCCTAATGGGCATGGTGTCTGACCGGCATGCCGACGCAGGCAGGTTCGACTCCCGCCCGCAGGTGATGTTTTGCAAGAGGTAGAGAAAGGCGCGCGCATCAACCACTAGTCTCCGTCAAGCGCTCCCTGCGGTAGGACGCTCTGGCCCAATGGGCACGGTGTCTGACCGGCATGCCGACGCAGGCAGGCTCGACTCCCGCCCGCAGGTGATGTTTTGCACCCTGGCCTAATTGCTCCGGTTCCCAGTTTTTGCTCCGGTTCCCAGTTCCCAATCTCAAGGCATGCCAGTCAGACACCATGCCCATTAGGCCAGGGCGGCCTACCGCAGGGAACGCTTGACGGAGACTAGCGTTCCCTGCGTCATTTTTTGGTCAAAAAGTCAAAATCTCAGAACTATCTGACTAAAGGTGTTTCCGACGTAATTTTACCCGTATATGTCGAATTTGCATACTAGAGCTCACCAAAATTCAAAAGAAAAAAGTTACTTTCGAAAAACTTGACAAACTCGAAAAACTTTTGAGATTCTGAATATAACGTTTTTCTTTTGAATTGTCGTGAGCTCTAGTATGCAAATTCGACATCTCAAAATTTCAAAAATTTATAACTCCTGTTTTTGATCCTCAAATGGTGTATTTTCACCGTTATATCACTCGAATGCGAATTATGAACAATATCCAAGCTTTTGAGCCGGTTTATAAAGAAAAAAAATTAGTCGAAAATTTTAGTCTGTTTCTGAAGCATATCCCAATCCGAACTGGTTCGAGCGCCCACTCATTCCTCCTCTCTGTCTCCAGGCGTTCGGTAAAATTAGGTCGGAAACACCTTTAGTCAGATAAGTCTGAGATTTTGACTTTTTGACCAAAAAGTGACCATGAAAAAAGTGGAAAAATTTGCATCTCGGAAAAATCTGATCATATTTTATTCTGACGTAACTTTTTGTGTAGAATTCGAATTTGGGTGTTAGAGCTCATCAGATCATGAAAGAAAAAAGTTATGCTTAAAAAACTGTTGAAATCGAGGATTTTTTGGAGTTAAACGAATAAATGACACATTTAGCCTCGATCGCTGAGTTCATCTTTAGGATTTTTAGATGCAGAACTGCACGGGCTACAAAACTTATATAGTGGTCACTGGTAGTTTTAGCGAAAATCGGCAACTTGGTCGAAGAAATCTAAACTTGATTTCAAAAAAGTGAATTTCGCAATGAGCAGTAATCGATCAGAACAGTTATTTCAGACTCCCAGGGCACCCCTATAGTAACGCAAGAAAGAAATTGGGTCTATCTCGATCGGTTGTGAAAATTTGATTCTTCGACCATTTTACCTTGCAAATCATGTTTCTCCCTGTGCCACGGCTGTAACAACAAATAAGTCATGGTATGTGCACTATGGTACCAAGACCCTTCCAGCACCCAAGCATGGGCTTCTGATTCTCATTGCCAGCTCAACGTGTCCGGGGGGTGGTCACAAATTAGCGAGATGCCGTCTTAACTTGAGGTAATTTTCGACCATTATCGACCACCCCGCAGTGTCACGTAGTACGTGACACGTCCCCCCCCCCCTCCGGAATGAGAATATTAGGCTCATATGTTTTTTTGTATGTTGGGTACATCGGTACTGCATTGGTGTGCAAAACTCATATTAATTGCTGCTGCTTGCTGACCGGCAGAAGAAAACTGAAATTTAAGGTGAAATGGTAAAAATATAATAATATTTTCTCTACGTGACTAGATGGATTCCAAATTTCAACGGCATTAATTTATGAGTGTCCAGAGACACTAGATAGATAGGCATCATTTTTGTTGCTCGAATATGTATTTTTAAATTTTGTTTTAAACACATACAACATCTGACATACGCAGAGGGAACAATAGCCTGAATTCTTTGAATTCTCACTCAAGAAATAAACACGCGAGTCTCGAAGAAAGCGCACCATCAGCCTGCTTCTCATCATGAGAACATCTGACATCACAAGAAGAACGGAAATGGAATAATGGCAGGTCCTTGGTCCCCTATAGGGCCTAACAGATATGATTTGTTTGTTCGCACTCTCCGACGAATCCTTGCACTGTTTCCCATCTGTATCAGAATGGAAGATGGACGTGCCCATTTCATGCAATTTCTTTCCATTTTTGGAATCACAGGCCAAATATAATTCACTCTCCGATTCGTCGTTGGACATTGAAGGTAGGAAGGAAACGTGGGATTCTTGAGCGGAAATTGGAAGCGTTGTTTCATGCACTGCTTATTCCACATGTTCATGTGGCAACAATAATTTGTTTTCAATTTTGCTTGTAACATCCCGACTCATCGGCAATGTAGTTCACGGATTGCAACACAAAATTGAAGCACACAAATCCCATGTTGACGTGAATATTAGAGGATTATCACATAGAAGCGTGTAGTCGCTTCCAATTGCGAAGAATGTGATGTGATGCATTAGGATATCTCCTCAACTTCTCTCAATGTTCCTCATCCTTTCAGTTGATTATCGTTCTTGCTCTCACCTCAAAGATGATTCCTTCTCTGTTTTGCGTCTTGTTTTCACGATAAAGCGACATGGTTTTGAGCTGTTGTCAATAAGCGAATGGCCGCAGTGAAACTGCTATCCGTTTATCCAAAAAAAGTGCTGGTTTCGACGTATCGCGAATTCAATCTCAACTCGGGAGCACTTCCTTAGGCATACTATACCTCCCGTTGGATAGTCCGTGTCTCTTTTTTATGGAGACTGTAGTCTCTCTTCGAGAGATGAGGTAACCTCGTCAATTAGAGAGAAGGGTGAGAAAGATGTTCAGTTCCCACGATAAGAGAGAGACCCCTCTCCTCTCAAAACCTCACTGATTCTCTCATAATAAGAGTTGTCTTCCTCTTCTCTCTCATAGTCCTTTACCTTCACTTGGTAGTAAACAGTCAACTTCTTGGAGAAAATCGATTAATGAAAATTTTTCTGTCGCGTTCCTCAGATTTTGTCATGAGAGATTCCTCCGTGCTCATAATAAATGCTCGAATAAATTGATGGAATTAGTTCATTAGAAGTCTCGTCCCATCATTGGGAGTGGCTCATTATTATCATCACGACCTCAAATTCTGCTCCAGTCTCTTCCACTCAACTCCGAGTCTGAGTCAAACATATGAACCGACCGTGTGAGCCTTGAAACCGGTGTTCTTTATTATTCGAGCGTGTTATACTCCTGTCGTTACTTATCGAGGCAGTTTCGTTGGATTCAGGTCTCTAATGCATACGGATCGCTCCTCGCTGGTACCTGGTAGGAAGGATTTCAGGTCCGATACATACGAATTTTTCGGTCGATGGTTTCTCTCTAACCTGGTATATTGTTTTCATTTGTACATCAGTGTTCTTTATTTTTATATCCAAATTAAAATACATTTAAAAAAGTTTCTAGAGTCACAAGAAATAGTTTATTATGGCGTAGTGCATCATGAAAGCATTCAGTTTTTTTCTCTCACAATATTCGCTAAACTAACAAAACAATAGTTCTGATATCACCTAGTGCTCATGCAACATGTGTAATATATATTCCATTATAAAATAAAAATAGTGCAGAGGCGTTCACTGGGCCTCTCGCCTTCTCCTCTATCTCATCGCGACAAGCAGATTCTTCGAAGGATGAAAAGAGAAGAAGAAGCTGCTGAAGAGGCGGACGAGGAGGATAATTGCAGCGATGAGGAGAATGAAATGGAGGAGAAACGATAACACCGGATCAGTGACCCCATGAATGAACACTATCATTTTTATCCCATCTGTATCGCTCGCTAACTGGTAAATGATCTGATATTTGATCAATGTCTACCGTCTCTACCGTCTCGGATAACATCAGTTTCCGATCCGTGTGCACTCTAACAAGGCCACTCTTCTTTATTGTCGCTACTAGTGATGGCGAATCGAGAACTCTCTTTAAATCGCGTACGATCTCGTCTATCGTAGAAACTAAAGAGTTTGCGAAGAGTCGAGATCCAATTTTCGATCCCTTGTGCGCCATATAAGGCAAATCGTGAGATATGGCGTGTTCATTGTTTCGATCAACCTTGTCTGAGCATAAACTCCGACACGCTTGGTACTCAGTCACGTTGTCGCTCCTTGTCGAGTACTGAGTAGAAAGACAACACGCATGGCTTTGGGTTCACTCCTCATTCCGCCCATCCTTCTCTGCTCGTGGTAGGAAGTCTAACTACAATGTCACTTAGGGTACTGTAGCTCCGCCCCCTCGAATGATCATTGATTGACTTCCTGGTCAGGCCACGACAAGACGGAGACTGCCCTCGGATGGATCGTGTGGTGTGTGGCGAATCATCCAGACTGCCAGGGGAAATGCTACAACGAGATCATCGCCGTGCTCTGTATGACAGGAGTACTGTAGAAGTACTGTAGGAGTACGGTAGGGATACGGGTACTGTCTCGAGATACTGTGGTAATATCCGTTACATTATTATTATCATTATTATTATTATTATTATTATTATTATTATGAATCAAGCGCAGGCGACTAGGATCCAACGACGATGAAGATGGTCAGTCTGCGATATCTCGAGCGGTGCATCAAGGAGGTCAATCCCCTTTACCGATACCAACCCATTCATTTCGCTTCCATCATACTGTATAGTTACACTGAGATCATCAAAGAGAGCGGTTCTTATCATTATTAAGAGAGCACCTCTGAATTTTTTTACCATTTCGTCAGATTTCCGGACATGCCGCGAGGATTTTCGATTCAGGCCTCCATACTCATACCATGGGGGCATGTTGTGTACTTGTTTACAAAAATGACCAAATTAGGGCGCCGCGTCTTAAAAGCGGCGCGCCAGGTAGGCGCCAAGTTTGAAAATCGGTTTTTCATATTTCCTCAACCTGACAAGTTGGAATCAAATTGTCTCTTGCATAATCATAGACATGTCAAGATTGCATGGAAACACTATATAGATCTGATTCAGGTCGAATTTAAATTAATTTTCTTGATGTCAAAAATCGGTTTTTCGTCATATCGACTCACTTTTCGCGAGGGGGGGCAACTAGCCACCTATCACACAATGAAGCCCATGCAATTCTGCGTCGAAATTTATACAGCACTAATCAACCCACTTTGGCAGACCCCGCGAAAACTGTCCCAGGAACAAAAAAATCATTGATTTTGACCGTTTTTCGAGCACAACTTTTTTCTTTCACGTTCTCATGAGCTCTAATACCAAAATTCGAATTCTACGAACACAACTACACTAGAAAAATCTATAATCAAATTTTTCTGAATTTCAAAATTTTTCAACTTTACTATGACCCCGGGGTCATGGTCACTTTTTCGGTAGAGAAATCAAATTCTGACATTATCTGAATATTCGCTTATAATATGTATTTGGGTGCGTAGAATTCGAATGTGTAAACTAGAGCTCACGAAAACTCAAAAGAAACAAGTTATCTTCGAAAAACTGAAGATGTCCACTATTTTTCGGATTTACGAAGATAACTTGTTTCTTTCGCGTTTTATGTCATGGTAAAGTTGAAAAATTTTGAAATTCAGAAAAATTTGACTATAGATTTTTCTAGTGTAGTTGTGAGCGTAGAATTCGAATTTCGGTATTAGAGCTCATGAGAACGTGAAAGAAAAAAGTTGTGCTCGAAAAACGGTCAAAATCAATGATTTTTTTGTTGCTACGAAAATCAGAACAAGTACCGTAAGTTACGGTGAAACATACACTTTTCGTATCTTTGCTGATACTAAATATAACGACTTGTGGTTGTGCTCTTATTTTTTATCATGGCCACTTTGCGGAAATCGACACGGATATGCTCGGTGAAATATTCCTAGAAATCGATATTTGAAACAGGTCTCTTTTATGGTGCGAGTTACGGTAGCTCGGTCAAGGTTTATCATTTTAGCTCGCGAAGCATTTTCCTTTGATTTTCTCATGTAATTTGTCACTTTCTTGAAATTCGGGGCAGAAAAAACGATAATAAAGAAGTAAAAAACGGTTGAGCGTAATCGCAATCTAAAATGATAAACCTTGACCGAGCTACCGTAACTCGCACCATAAAAGAGACCTGTTTCAAATATCGATTTCTAGGAATATTTCACCGAGCATATCCGTGTCGATTCCCGCAAAGTGACCACGAGAAAAAATAACAGCACAACCACAAGTCGTAATATTTAGTATCAGCAAAGATTTAAAAAGTGAATATTTCACCGTAACTTACGGTACTTGTTCTGATTTTCGTAGCATGTACGATAGAGACCAATATTCAGGATCAACGTTGTCTCTGACGAGTCCCTCTCTGTTCTTCCCTTTCTCGAGCGAATCTTGAGCCTCGCGCAACTCGAGAGGGAAATTTATGAATAAAGTACCAAGATGGAAGATTGTGTTCATATATCCATCGAAGAATGCGTATTCGGCAATTTTGTTATCTCCACACTTGAATATCTGAAAATTACATTTATAAACACTTTATTTACATTAAATCTGAAGAAAAAACATGAGAACACAATAAATGTATATATGGAACGTACCTCAATGCCTCTGTTTGATTATAATTCTCCATCTCTGTAGATGATTCCGATATGATTGAGGAATGCGGTAACCATTCCACGTTTGAATATTCCATTGTTACGCAATATTCGAAGTTTCGCAGAGCCTTCAGTCATGCTCTTCAAATAACGAAATATTTTACAAGATTTCATAGTTACTGGGAAAGTGATGCAAAATACTTCATGTTCACAAAATTGTATGTCCACAAATTATCATTCAAAATCTAACCTTTACACTTGATGGATATCTTTCGGAGTGATTCTCATCAAGTATATTTCATCAAGGTTCAGATACTTGCAAGCTCTCGTTAATGCAAGGAATAAAGTACCATCATTTCCCGCAGAATTGAAGAGCGAAAGGCCTGATAATAAAAGTTTTGATAATCCTGTGAATAGAGGTTTCACGTGTTCAAAATATAGTGAATTTGCATTGTGAATAAATCAACAATCAGCATATAAAAATGTTTTCCTTCATTCATAATACCACAGTCCCTAAATGTGCAACCGTGAGGTTCCAGCATGGTACTATATACAGTCCGGTCAGGTCTCTATGTGAAAAGTGGAATCCCCGCGCATACCGGGGCGTCCCCCCGTGTCCCCTGGACTTCTCCCGCCTCGGGGAAGCATCAAACCGCATTGAATTTGTGAAATTCGGGTAGAGGAGGTCCTTAGCTATCGATTCATGGTAAAATAAAAAAATAATATATTTAATATTTCCAGGAATTATTTTTTGAAAAAGTCCCATCACAATCGCGCTCCGCGCGGACTACAGTACCTAAGGCCTCTGCCCCAGTCGCGTGGCAGCTTCAGCATTTCCCACGTTTCCTCATTTTATCGACTTTATTTGACGTCATGTCACTCAGATTTGTTGTTCAGTAGGTCCACCACTTCGAACCTCATGATTGTAACCTGGAATTGTGCCCGTATTTGTTGCGTAGCGCTTTATTTCGGCCAATTCAAAATTTGATCTACTTTTATGTGACACTTTTGCTTGTCTTTTACTCATTATTTACGTTTCGATCATGTCAATTCCTGATTTTTCAGCTCAATCGCCTCTTCTTCTATAACTTCGTCGCGGGTCTTCTGCTCTTCCCAGTCAGGTAGGGGTTTAACACATTTATCAAGAGGTCAATAGAGTCTTCGCCCTTTTGAGGGTTAGGGAAGGTCAGATGAGGGCTCTGGTGTGCATGGCATTCCACGTGACATTGCTTGCTTCGTTGAGAAAGTGGGCGCCGATTGTCTTTCGGAAGATATCGCTCCATCGTGATGGTGGACGGCCTCTTCCTCTGCGCTTTCGTGGGTACCAGTCGATCACAGTTCGGCTCCACTTTAAGCTATCATCGTTCGCAATTTTGTGCAACCAAAACCATTTTCTTTTCTGTGCGGTGCGGACGAAATCCTGAATTCTAGTGGAATCTCGCAGCCGCTCATTAGAAACATGATCGAGCACAGTACAACCAACCATCCATCGTTCCATTCTGCGTTGAGTCACCGATATTCAATTCATTTGTGCTTTGGTCAGAGCCCAACTCTCACATCCATACAGTACCGCCGGAATTATGCAACCATTGAATAGTCGGCGTTTATGAGCCATTGGAATACCCCGATTGATTAGAAGAGCCCGGTGTTTATGGAATGCCCCAAATCCCGCCTGGATTCGTCGAGTTATTTCGCAGTCATCCTTTCCAGTGACTGAAATTGCACTTCCCAAATACACCACCTTCTCCTGTAATTTTACCACTTTCCCGCCGACTGTGACTACTTTTGGACTGGGCTTAGAAGTCATCCCAATGGTTTTATCCCCGTTAAGCTGAAGTCCCACACAAGCCAATTCCCGTTCTAGATCCCTTGCCATTGTTTGAATTTGCCGTTCATCATGAGAGATGAGAACAGCGTCATCAGCGAAAAGGATATGAGAAAGAAATCTTCCATTTATACTAATTCCCTTCCTAGACCAGTCGAACTTACGGAATGCCATATCCAGAACTGATGTAAACAGTCTAGGAGACAGGCAATCACCTTGTCTAACACCTCTTCCCACCTTAATTTCAACCTCATTTCCATTCACCACCACCACATTCCTACTGCTCTGAGAGAGACCCGCGAGAAAAGAAACCACCTCAGAAGGAATGCCCTCCAACTCCACTGCTCTGAACACAGCTTCCGTGTATACGCTGTCAAAAGCTTTCGAGAGATCCACAAAAAGCAGATAAATCGGCAGCTTGAAATCGACACAGTGAGCGATGACAGATTTGAGAGTATGGATAGCATCTACTGTTGAATGACCCGCCCTAAATCCCATTTGTTCCCAGCTTTTGTTTCTATCCAAAACTGGCGCATACCTCTTATTGAGCAGTCCGGTAAGAGCTTTCTGAAAGACAGGAAGCAAGCTAATCGGTCTGTAGTTTTTAGTGAGAGTTGCATCTCCAGATTTTGGTAGAAGAATTGTGCGTGAATCCCCAAAACCCTGCGGAATAGTCCCTAATATTGAAGATATGAGTGAGAGCGGGGACTAGTTGATCTATTCCAACCCGCAGCATTTCCCCCGTGATTCCGTTTTTTCCCAGGAGCTTTGCCAGATTTGAAATGCCGAAGCACTTGATCTACCTCTGACACGCAAATGGGAATGAACGGATCCCGTTCTAACTCCTCCCGATATCCCACTCCACCATCACCCTCATGTAGACCATTGTAGAAGTGTTGAAATGCCCCCTCAATTCCCGCTTGTGTAGTTTCCATCCCCCCTTGCCCATTCCTAACCCGCATGATCCTATCCTTCCCAATAGCTAACTTTGCAATTGCTTTTTTGTAACTTTTCCCCATTGCAATGGGGTATATCCTCATATTTCTCCCATTGGATTATCGGTATGTGGCTTGTGGTTCCCTTGGCAGGGACCTGTGGCCGGGCGCGATAATAATCTACCACGACACATCAATTACTTCATTAAACGAACGACTTTGATAACAACACAGGTGAGCTTGCTTCTGAATTAACCAAAAACGTATGAGAGAAAACGTGGTTCAACTTCTGTTTTACTAGCAATAATTAGAATATAAAGTGAGTGAGCAATCGTGGTATTATTATGGTTTTGTAATCTTAGCATGTATAATATATTAATTACGAAATATAGAAAAGGATGGGCACATTTCTGTGGTTTTACAAGTAACAATGTGTTTTCGAAGGTACTAGAATATAATATTATATAGTCTAGTAGTATACTATTCATCAACGAGAATTACTGAATGCTATACTCCTTCCACTTATCGACGATTGGGCCTCCGTTGTTTCCATAGATTAATTTTTTCTTCCTCGTTTTTCTTCATGTGGTTGATGTATTTCACACACTTTTCCTTGCTCAGTTCGTACTCCCAGTAGTGAAGGATTGCTGATTGGAGTTCAGAAAGGGTCGTGGGCTTGCGGTAGATTCTAATCCAATTCTTCAAATCCTTCCATACATATTCAATTGGGTTCATATCAGGGCTAGATGGTGCCCAAGGAGAGACAATGACACCCCAATCTTCCAATTGCTTGAGGGTCGTACGGGCCGTATGGCAGGGTGCCCAGTCCTGCTGGAAGACGGCGCCGACTCTTCCAAGCCAGCCGTCAATGAAGGGAAGGAGGTACGTTTCTAGAATTCCTTGATATGCTAGGGCATCTACTGTTTCTCCTTGGTTGAGAAAGCAGAGAGGTCCGTGACCATCGATTGTGATTCCCGCCCAGACTTGAACCTAAAATAATCATTAGAAATAACCCATAAATCTAGCGATATACCTGTACTGGGTGTTTTTTTGTCATCTGAAAACGGTCTTTATCGTGCGGATCCTCCAAAGTAATCCATCCTCCATTTCCTCCCAATTGAACAATGCATTCATCCGTCCATACCTTCAAATAATGTGATACTTGATGAAGGATATCCTAACTATTACCCATTTCTGAAAATCCTCCTCAGCGTGGATTCGGTCGTAGGTATAATTGAACCTTTTCATTCTCTGTGTAGCCGTGATGAGGGGTACTTTGCTTTAAAAACATTATGGATGCGATATTGCATATTTAAGTAACGTACATTAAAGAAAGAGATTGCAAATGCATCATCTTTTTCAGCTCACGGACAACTCCACGTTTCACTGTTACTCCAAATCGCGAAGAAAGGAGGGAGACAATCTGTAGAATTTTTTTGTAAATTGTTTGCCATTATTTTCTCGGAAATTAGTGATTTTTATCGATAATTATTAAATGATGTTCACTCTCTTCATTTTACACACATACACCGTCAAACAAAATAGATAGTGAGTATAATATCATTCTCGTTTTTGTTAGTCGTCGCGAGCGGTCATTCTCCATTTCTCTCTGATAGAGAATGGAATCCCTCTAGTTCCCCTCGTCTACTCCATCAACTCAACAAGATCGGAATCCCCATCCAAGCCGGACTCTGGTCACCGTGAGATGGGTATGACCTACTCTGATGTTTGGTCCCTCAGATACCATTCTCGTCGAGTCTCGTTTCGCGATTGATGACTCGAGTTTGGTGGACTCAGTTCTAAAATCACGGGATAAAAATCACTAATTTCCGAGAAAATAATGGCAAACAATTTACAAAAAAATTCTACAGATTGTCTCCCTCCTTTCTTCGCGATTTGGAGTAACAGTGAAACGTGGAGTTGTCCGTGAGCTGAAAAAGATGATGCATTTGAAATCTCTTTCTTTAATGTACGTTACTTAAATATGCAATATCGCATCCATAATGTTTTTAAAGCAAAGTACCCCTCATCACGGCAACACAGAGAATGAAAAGGTTCAATTATACCTACGACCGAATCCACGCTGAGGAGGATTTTCAGAAATGGGTAATAGTTTCCTCTTGCTGTAATTGATATATTGGTTTAGATTACGGTAACTTGGACTGACCTTCATTGATTCTCTTCATAATTTCTTGGCATTGCCCTTGTGAACCCACATGGTACACGGTTCTTTCCACAGTCATTCCACATTTTTGTCTATACGTCACAATTTCTTCTTGTTTCTTATGTCCTTTCACCACATCCACAGATTTGAAAATTTCGAATCTCTCCGAATTCAGCCACTTTCCCAGAACAAAAGCCATCTGAAAAATGACCATACGCATTATCTAAATAAAATAGAACACGGATAATTAAGAAGAAAATAAAGAATAAAATCAGCATCTTCTTCTGATCTTCCGTATCCAATGGTCATGTATCCACCGTATCCTTGGTGTTATTACCGTATCCTCTGCTGATCTACCGTATCTTCTTCTGATCTACCCTATCTAATGGCCATCTATCTACCGTATCCTTGGTGTTATTACCGTATCCTCTGCTGATCTACCCTATATTCTCATACACTACCGTATACCATGTTGATTTCCCGTATACTCAGATGACTCGATTATCGGATGATGTTCAAAAAGAAGTTAGACTACAGAAGGGCCTTTCTGCATATCACAGAAGTTAAGAAGATACCGAATGTATCTTACTCAGCTGTTCTACGGTATCACAAAGAACTGGATCGATACCTCTTCAAACCTGATGAGAAATACAGGTAAAACCAAGAATAATTTATTATGAATGGCTTGTATCTTAAACATAATAAATTATTTAAGTTCATACGTGCTGGGATCGGAAACTAATAACGTGGGAGAGATGATCAAGGTTTTATATGCTGAGGACAAGAGACATTCAGAAACAATGGTGAACACATTTTACAACCATTATTTTCTCTTAGAATTGAGTGAGGCGCAATTATTGGATATTTTACATAGATTTTCAAATCTGTGGATGTGGTGAAAGGACATAAGAAACAAGAAGAAATTGTGACGTATAGACAAAAATGTGGAATGACTGTGGAAAGAACCGTGTACCATGTGGGTTCACAAGGGCAATGCCAAGAAATTATGAAGAGAATCAATGAAGGTCAGTCCAAGTTACCGTAATCTAAACCAATATATCAATTACAGCAAGAGGAACAACTGAGGGTGAGCAAATGGAAATGGATGAAGAAATTGATGATTTCACGCACATGGGAAGAGGACAGAGAATGAGAAGTGAGTCTAATTCACTTTTCTCTAATTCGCCAACTTCACAGGCATCCCTCCTCTTATCCGTGTAAATCAAGAGAGAGAGGAACAGCCATCTACGAGCAAGGCTCAGCCCCGCTCTAATCTACGTGAGTTAAACGTTTCCGTTATAGTAAAAATAAATGACTACAGAGAGAAAACCAGTCCCTACCGAATCCAAGAAAAAGACTGTAATCGCCAAGAAGAATGCTGTATCCAACAACTCAACTATATATTTTTTTTTTCGAACAATGCGATTCCCAAAAAGAGGTACTGTGTATTTACATTGTATAAAACATTCATAACATTGAATTAAATTCATCCACAATAATTGACAGAATAAGAAGATTGATGAGCTATATAATAATACACCTGCTAAGAATCCCTCGACGTGTGAGTTACTTCGATTCAATTTTAACTGATTCTTATCGAAAAATCAAATAATGCACTCATGTAGTTTTAAAATAGATCGATAATCTATTACTGTATTAATTTAAGATAAAGGACCCGCCTTTCTTGACGAGGAACGAGTCAATGAACTGGCCATGTTCAATTCCTCTGATTCGTCGTTTGTCCTCGTACTGTTGGATTCCGTTCGGCTTCCCGGTGAAACTGGAATGCGAGTTCAGGATCGTGATGGAACGAGAGTCCGTTTTGCTTATGAGGTTTGTTAGCTAAATCGCTCATATGAGAAATGATTGTTTGAAGCAATTTCGTAAGCTGAGATATCCAACTAATAATAGACGCTGTGTGAGAGAGTGGCAGCGTTATGTGTCTAAGTGAGTTCACATATTTCAAACAGCAATACACATTTCATTTAGGTACAACTTCAACCTCAAACGTCGTGCCAAGTCTAACACGTATGTTCACACTGCGCCTGAGGGGGATCCCGATAATGAATAGATCATTGCCATTTCGTGACACGGAAGTTATCTCTTTCTTCTGTCCTTATCCCATAAATTGCTAAATATTCAGAAGTTGTTTACTACCGATGTCTATTCGTTTTCATCTCTCTCCTTTCTGAGAATTACGTTTTCTGTTGGACTAACTCTATGAGTGTGCTGAATGGAAAGAGTTGGAAACGAAACGACCCCGCAATTGCTCACCCACTTTATATTCTAATTATTGCTAGAAAAACAGAAGTTGAACCACCTTTTCTCTCATAGGTTTTTGTTTAATTCAGAAGCAAGCTCACCTGTGTTGTTATCACCGTCGTTCGTTTAATGAAGTAATTGATGTATCGTGGTAGATTATTATCGCGCCCGGCCACTGGTCCCTGCCAAGGGAACCACAAGCCACATACCGATAATCCAATGGGAGAAATATGAGGATATACCCCTACCTGACTGGGAAGAGGAGAAGACCCGCGACGAAGTTATAGAAGAAGAGGCGATTGAGCTGAAAAAAAAAATTGACATGATCGAAACGTAAATAATGAGTAAAAGACAAGCAAAAGTGTCACATAAAAGTAGATCAAATTTTGAATTGGGCGAAATAAAGCGCTACGCAACAAATACGGGCACAATTCCAGGTTACAATCATGATGTTCGAAGTGGTGGACGTACTGAACAACAAATCTGAGTGACATGACGTCAAATAAAGTCGATAAAATGAGGAAAACGTGGGAAATGCTGAAGCTGCCACGCGACTGGGGCAGAGGCCTTAGGTACTGTAGTCCGCGCGGAGCGCGATTGTGATGGGACTTTTTCAAAAAATAATTCCTGGAAATATTAAATATATTAATTTTTTATTTTACCATGAATCGATAGCTAAGGACCTCCTCTACCCGAATTTCACAAATTCAATGCGGTTTGATGCTTCCCCGAGGCGGGAGAAGTCCAGGGGACACGGGGGGACGCCCCGGTATGCGCGGGGATTCCACTTTTCACATAGAGACCTGACCGGACTGTAAATTGACGTATCTGAAGGCAAAACACTTGAGTATTAGTAATTCTAATTTATGTAATTCTAAACAATAAACGACGATTGAAGAAGGGCGAATGTAGTGTAGTTGGTCGGCGCGATCCGACGACCCGAACGGAGCTAGGAGAAAGAGAGAAAGAAGAGTTACTAGAAGAGATGAGACATGGGGAGATGTGGAGAAATACGTTTTAGGAAAAGTTTAGGAGAGAGGGAGAATGTGCCTTCCGGCAGAGAGTTTAAGAGAGAATGGGTGCGATGTGAAATGAATTTTTTAGAATAATTGTCACAAGCGCGGAATAAGGGATATAATTTACGAGTTGCTCCTCTAGTGCAAGTGAGCCGATTCTCGAAGAGAAGAGAAGGGGTGACATTGGACTGTGGGGAGAACAGGGAATGTACAAATCTATAGGAGGACATGGTTCTACGATGATCAAGAGGCTCTAGCTTGAACCTCTCGCAGGATGACACATATGAAGTGAATGGAATTTTACAGCGGAAATGTAATCTGCGGTGAAGTTAAATTGAACTTTCTCGAGGAGCTTGCGGTCCTTGAGAGTGTGAGGAGAATATATAATAGAACAATATTCCAGAATTGAGCGGACATATATTTTGTATGCATGGACAAGGACTTTGGGATTAGCTGATTTAATTGCAACGAAGAGAAAGTTGAGTCGCCTGGACGCCTTCTTAACAATATCTAGAATGTGGGGACGAATGG
This sequence comes from Pristionchus entomophagus, assembly GCA_036245825.1. NCBI lineage: Eukaryota > Metazoa > Nematoda > Chromadorea > Rhabditida > Neodiplogasteridae > Pristionchus > Pristionchus entomophagus. The sequence continues at coordinate 9,523,631 of BTSX01000006.1, read as the reverse complement.
AAAGATCATTAGAAATGAGAACACCGAGGTCCTTAACACAATCAACAGAAGAGATTTGGATAGCGTTGAAACTATAGGCTAATTTAGGGTTCATGCGTCCTATGTGGAGAATGTGCGACTTATTTGGGTTGACTGACATTTGCCAGTCCGAGCACCAAGTGGAAAGGGCATCGAGAGCAGTTTGTAATGGGGCAGGTGAGGTGAGGGGAGACTGGTGTCGGAAGGAAAATACGAGTTTAAGATCATCGGCGAATAGATATGAATCAACAGGACATAGGTCGACGATATCATTGTTAAATATGAGGAATAGAAGTGGGCCGAGAACACTCCCTTGGGGAACCCCAGAGGAGACAGGTGATGGAAGAGAAAGAGTAGAATCAATACGGACTTTTTGAGAGCGCGTGCATAGCCACGCCTCAATCCACCTGTGCAGATTTCCACTGATTCCGAAGGAAGACAACTTGAGGAGAAGTTTAGAATGAGAGACGGTGTCAAAAGCCTTGCGGAAATCAATGTACGCTACATCCGATGAGAGCTTTGAGCAGTGCTTGTTCACTAGCTTTGATAAGAAGAATACTAGTTAATGAGTAGTACTTCTTCCTTTACGGAATCCGTACTGGTGGGAGGAGATAGAATCTTGTGAGTCGAGGAAGGATGTGAGCGAGCTTTTGATAACTCGCTAAAACAACTTACATTACTTGTTACAGAAATCGGGCGATAATCTGATTCGTTCTCACGTTTTCCGCCCTTTTTAAACAGAGGGCTGACAATTGCCTCTGTCCATTGAGATGCTTAAACAACATACATTACTTGTTAAAGAAATCGGGCGATATTCTGATTCGTTCTCACGTTTTCCGCCCTTTTTAAACAGAGGGCAGACAATTGCCTCTGTCCATTGAGATGGGACGGAGCCGCTAAGTAGCGAGGATTGAAAAATGAGAGATAAAGGGAATGCAAGGGAATGCAAATTCTTCCTCGAGAGACTTCTGATGGAGTCGATTGCCTCCTCGGCAGTTGTGAAGGTGAGAATGAGGGGACGAATTCCGAAATAATCCTCTCCCTTCAGTCTGAAGCACTTGGTCGGGCAGGGAGCCTCGATCTTCTGGCAGAGCTCCTTGATCTTTTTCGAATCGCTCTTCTCCGGATCCAGGTTTTACGGAGGCGATCGTTCGTGTCAGATCGGAAGCCCTCCTTGAGGGCTGACTTGACGGCGGAGACGATACTCTCGAGAGATGAGAGAGGAGGGAACTGGGTCGGATCGAGGAAGTCCAATTTCTTGGTGACTCCATCGATCTGGTTTTGGAGAAGAGAGGGGATGGTGCTGGAGAGATCAGTAATGACAGTTTTAATTGCGGCCATCTGACTCTGCAGCTTCTCCATCTCTGTGTAGAGAATGTCGAGGGAAGTGAACAAGGTGGACTGAGTCATCTCGAACTGTCGGTCCACCTTATTCTTGTTGACTGCTAAACCGGCCTTGATGACGTGAGAGGGACTTTCCTCCCCGGACCTGAACCGCTTATTTGGGTTCCTCTTAAAATGAGAGAGTGTAAAAAAAGGAGACCATTTCTTGCGAAGACATCCCTAATGTCAACCCTAGTGCTGATCCCTGTCGTTTCTTCAGATGGTCACCTCTACTTTACCGCCGGCCCGAATCGTCGAGACGGCTTACGGCAGTGTGCAGGGAAGGCGATTAGTGCACGAAGGAGACAGACAGGTCGACGCATTCCAGGTGAGGAAACAATTCAGCAACTCAACAACATGTTATACAAACGTTTTACACCGGGCTGTGTATTGAGGTTAAAATGCATTTAAATTGCGTTGCGAGCATACGAACACGTGCGCGTAATGATTCTCGCTAAATCCCCAGTCTGCATTTCGGTCATGGATTCGGGGTAGATTAGTGCTCGCGCTGTCGGAAATCTCAGCTTTCCCAATTCATGTTGATTCGACTTACAATAGAAAAAATATTATGTGGCTGACATTTTGTGGCTCCATCTCAATGTTTCAAATCAGCACTTTCGTGATCGAATCTACGTTATGCTAGAGCACATGCATGCGAACATTGAGCTCCCTTCTCTCATGCAACCTCTTTAAATTTTCTGTCTCAGATATTTTCCGAGAAGAATCCAAAAAGTACAAAAATGAACCATGAAACTGTAGACCAAATCTATTTCCGTCAATGATGACGTTTCGCTACATTGCGCATCGCAGGATACGCATGTTTTTGGCAGACCAGATAATTTCCGAGAAGAATCCAAAACGTTAAAAAAAGTGTTCAAAAAGTGCATGAAAAGTGTCCTAAAAATTCCCAAATGTGTCCAAAAAAGTGCCCAAAGAGTGTCAAAAAAGTGCCCACAAAGTGCCCAAAAAGTGTCCAAAAAAGTGCCCAGAAAGTACCCAAAAAAGTGCCCAAATAAGTGTCCAGAAAGTGCCCGAAAAGTGTCCAAAAAAGAACACGAAAAGTGCCCAAAAAGTGTCCAAAAAGTACCCAAAAAGTGCCAAAAAAAGTACCCAGAAAGTACCCAAAAAGTATCAAAAATATACCCAGAAAGTGCCCGAAGTCGACTGACACCTTTCCTTCCTTTTTCCGTTCAGTTGGAGGCGAAAACGGTGCGGAAAAAGGGTTATTGCGTAAGGATTGCGTCATGATGTGTAATTATGACGAAATTGTTGTATAATTGGAAAACCCTGCCTATGAGGGTTCCAATGATACCTCTAATGATAAGCACGGTTGATTTTGAGACGAGTTACACGCGAAAAACGGGTTATTGCATAGGGATTACGTTATATGATATCATGATGACGAAATCGTATATATTGTACTGAATTCCACTGAATTCAGTTCTAATAGTCATTTAATTAAAATATTCCAATAAATAAAACCAGTTTGCATTCTTACGTGTCACATCACGGCATTTCCATTCAAAATGTCGTGCTGTGCCGACATTCAAATCACCCAACTGGTCTCACCACGACGCCAAGCCAATCCCTACCGTAATCCTCGAAGTAGGCCCATTTTCCTTTTCCACGTTCATTTCTTCTTTTTCCCATCGCTGCGGTTACTCGTCTTCTTAATTCTTTATTATTTTCATCCATATCGACGCCATCGTCACCCCCTGACCCCTTTCTTGTCGCATACTCCCCTCTAACGGCGGTTTACAGCTGTCCTTTCCCTTTACAATCGATCTTCCGTTCCCTCCCCATAATTGTGTCATTATTTCTTCGTCGCCAATTGTTCCGATTATCGATTGGGTTTAATTACCCAAGTTTGAGGCGTCGTCGTCTCCTTCATCTCGCCGTCTCTGATGTGGAGAAGAAAGGCCACGCACTCAACCAATTGAGCTTATCAACCCATCACAGGAAGGACACGAATCGCCAAGGTTTGTTGTTCTCTCCACCTCGTTTTGGTCTTCATACAGACCAATCCCTTCGTTCTTTACCAAAACCTCACTGGTGACGGTTTTCCATTCCATTCTAACCGGACACCCTCCATTTCCATCCATTCATCTCTCTCCCATCCTCCATTCTACCTCTACTTTTCCACTCTTCCCCTCCTCCATCCCAATTCCTCTCTACTATCGTCACTTTCCCGTCAACGGCGTTTCTCTTGTATCTGTTATTGATTGATAATAAGTATTATTTATTGATCCCTTGACTTATACCACATCGAATCCCTAACTGACCTCTCTAGCATCGTAGCTAGAAGTCAGTACATGGTGCATCGGCCTAATAAGAACCCATTCCAATAGTCCCGCGTGGCAGCAACCATTTCTACCATTCCCACCTCAACTTCTCTGATATCGATTGATTCCGCAAACATCACCCTGCGCAGAAATCGATTCAAAATGTGATCCACTTTCGTTGAAAAGTATTCTAATCTCCTCCCATCGTTGTCCACTCTCAAACCAATCCTCGATTCCGTTGATGACGAAATCATCCAACTCGGAAGAGCGACTAACTTTGATGAAATCACCAACATTTCCACTAGCATTTCCAGAAATGTAATTGAAGCCCAATCCATAATGGACGATTACAATAATGATATGCAAGTGATCAAGTCCACCATCGCCACCATGGACGACACAATGATGCAGGACAAGGAACAAGACTACTACGAAGAGCAAGAGCGATCAACTGACTCATCTACCGGACTCACCATGAACCCGGTCAGTCTTAGTCGGATGGTTTCCAAACTCGATACGAAATACAAACGAACTCTCGAATCAACAACAAACCGCGCCCTCGCACTATCAAAACTCAATCCCAGCGCCCCCACCAGCAGTGCGTCCCCAGCTCAGTCAGTCGATTCCACTCCATCATCCTTGGGGATCACTTCATTCATTCCTCCACCCAATCTAGTCCTCCCACCGATCAAGCTAGAGTCATTCGATGGCAATGACATCACTCGATGGCCAGCTTATAAATATCAACTAGATTCTCTGATCCTCAACGAGCCTTCTCTCAATGAGGTACAGAAAGCGTTCCATGTGCGGTCTACTCTCAAGGGCACTGCCCTCTCATTAGTGTCGACAATTCCAACGAACCAGGGATTTCTTCCTAAGATCATGGAGCGACTTGAGAGTGAATACAATAGGCACAATCTGACACAAGCCACTCTCCTCCAGTCCCTCTTCCAGATTCGTTCTAAGTCTACTAGATTAGACGATCAGCTGACCACAGTCCGATCCATGATTAACTTAGTGTACACAATCAACGATGATTGTGGCCTCGACGGCCTGCTGACCCAGCAACAAATGGCCGACCGAGTTCACTCTCGATTCATCTCTGTCATTTGGGAACAGAAACCACCCACCCTTCTCAAGGCCCTTATGCTTATCGAAGACACTCTTCGTAAAAAGTTGGAGAAAGTAACGATCACTGATGCTATCGCCGATAGATCATATCGCCAACCTAATTCGATTGTCGTATACAACAATTCTGGTGGTAAGTCCAACAAGCCGAAACATTCGGTTGAGGACAGATCCAGTTCCTCTCCGAAGCAATCCAAAGAACCAACATGCGTGTTCTGCGGAAAGCATCCATTGAGCTACAAGTGTACTCCAGTTACATCACCCAAAGACAGAAGAGAGAAACTGAGAGGCAAAGCAGTATGCCACTGTTGCTTCTCTACCGCTCACACTACCAATGAATGCAAGAGGAAGTGTCCCAACTGCTCCGGACAGCACCATTGGGCACTGTGCGATAAACCAAAATCCACCTCAGTCAATGTCAACGTGACTTCCGTTCCCGTCCCTGCTGTGGAGAAAGAAGGCACTCATCAATCAAATAGACTGTTCACTGCTTCTGCCATCATTACCAACCCCAATATAGACGCGCATAGAGCCTCTATGGCATACATCCATCTCGACCACGGCTCACAAGCCACCCTCATCACTAGGGACCTAGTCAATCGTCTCGCCCTAGTGCCAATCGAACAACGTAAGATGTCCATCAGGGGACTCCATGATAAACACACTCGTCCATCTTTCCACGACATAGTGAAAATACACATAGTGACTGATCGTGGAAAGTATTCCGTCGAAGCAGTTGTTTATGAAGGATCATTAGTCAACTCAATCAGCACTCATCCACTAGATGACAATGATCTCTCCGTTATCCAGTCAACTATAGGAACAGTTCCAAATCGCTTTTCTAACTTTGTTTCTGTGGAAACGGATCTACTTCTGAGTGTAACAGACACAATGGAGCTTCTTGAGAATTCGAAGGAGACCAAACTACCGAGTGGTTGTCGCCTTTTCGAATCCCCCATCGGTCCCATAGTCGTCGGCTCCAGTAGGGCAGGATCCAGATCATTCAAACCATCAGTATCAGCACTCACAGTGAATACTGAACCATCATTCGAACAGAAACTCGAACGTTTGTTCTCTGTCGACCCATCCGCTCGAGTATACGGTACCACTGAGAAAGAGTCGCGCAAGGTCACTGATGAGCTAGTGAACAAACACTTCGAGGATACCATCCAGAAACAAGGCGATGAGTACTTCGTTCAATACTCTGTCAAGCCTCTAGCCAAGGATGATCTACCCAGTAACTATGATCTAGCGACATCCAGACTCAACTCGACTGTAAGGACACTCTCGAAGGATATAACTTATCTCGAGTTCTATGATTCAGTCATCCAAGACCAGCTGAGTCTCGGACAGATAGAACTAGTCGATCCCAGTGACGCTGAAGGTATCATTCACTATCTCGCACATCAGCCTGTTCTAAGACCAGACAAGCCATCTACCCCATTGCGCATAGTGTACGATGCTTCAGCCCCTCTGAAGAATAGTCCATCGTTGAATGACATGATCTACCCTGGTCCGAGTGATCTCGAAATGATCCCTGCTATTCTTCTCCGTGCTCGGCAGTAGAAATGTGGTAATGGTTAATGGGAATGAGGTGGAGATCAAGGTTGGAAGAGGTGTAAGACAGGGAGATTGTTTGTCTCCGAGGCTGTTCACCTCAGTTCTCGATATGGCATTCCGACAGTTAGACTGGACTAGGAAGGGAATAAGTGTAAATGGACGGTATCTCTCTCATATCTTATTCGCCGATGATGCTATTCTCATATCACATGATGAAAGGCAGATTCAGGTAATGGCAAGGGATCTCGAGCGGGTACTGGCTACTGTGGTAGTCAAAGTGGCAGGGAAAATTGTAAAATTACAGGAAAGGGTGGTGTATTTGGGAAGCTCTATCGCTGTCAGTGCAAAGGATGACTGCGAAATTACCCGACGTATTCAAGCTGGTTTCGGGGAATTCCATAAACACCGCACCTTCCTCATTAATCGGGGTATACCAATGGCACATAAACGCCGTCTTTTCAATGGTTGTATACTTCCCGCGGTATTGCATGGATGTGAGAGTTGGGCACTGACTAAAGCTCAAATGAATCGATTATCGGTGGCGTTCGCACTGCGCAGAAAAGAAAATGGTTTTGGGTACACAAACTCTCGACTGATGATTGCTTGAAGTGGAGCCGATCTATGATCGATTGGTTCCCACAAAGGAAACGAAGGAGAGGCCGCCCTATGACAAGATGGAGCGATATTTTCCGCAAGACGATCGGCGCAAATTTTCTCAACGAAGCAAGAAAGGTCACATGGAACGCCATGCACATCAGAGCTCTCATTTGACCTTCCCTAACCCTCTCTAAAGGGCGAAGAATCGTATGACCTCTTGATAAATGTGTTAAAACTGAAACTGCTCGATCGCGACTAGGTCTCATAATCGCTGATGTGGAGAAAGCATTCCTCCAGGTCAAACTCCATCCATCTCAGAGAAACATGTTGAGATTCCTATGGATCAAGGATCTCGACAGACCAGTCTCACGGCCGAACATTCTAGTCTTCCGATTCTGTGTAACTCCATTCGGCGTGAACCAAAGTCCAAGTCTCCTGAACAAAGTTATCAACCACCACATTCAGTTGCATGGCAAAGACTTAGATCGAACTCTCAATCAACAGCTGGTCACAAATCTCTACGTTGATAACGTAATCATTAATGTAGATCGTCCCCTGTCCATCATGTACACACAATCGAAGCAAATCTTCGAGTCCATGTCCATGAACCTACGTGATTATGCTTCCAATGATTTTTTTACTCGGTCTCTTGTGGAACAATGACACTGATCAGCTCTTCATTAAGATTCCAATCTCATCAAAATATGGGGAGGAGTCTAAACGTTCTATGCTCAGTAAGGCTGCGAGTCCATTCGACCCCCTCGGGTTCCTGAATCCGCTGCTTCTCCCTCCCAGGCTCACGATCTCTGGAACACTAGCCTCAAATGGGACGAGAAAGTAGACCCTTCGACCAGAGACGCATTCCATTCTCAGATGAGTGAAGTAGAGAGCTTCTCTCTTCCCATCGACCGATATTCACAACTGTCAGATTCTGATGAGATCATTCTAGTTGCATTCAGTGATGCATCGAAGCAAGCCATGGCCACTTGTATCTACAGTTGGTCTCCTTCATCCCCACCCGCACTTCTCATATCCAAGTGTAGACTAGCCCCAATTAAGGCAACATCCACCATTCCAAAGATGGAGCTGGAGTCTCTGGTCATGTCCCATTCACTTCTCCGTTTCACTGTTGATGCACTCCGTAAGGAATTCACAGAAAAGCCCATTCATGTCTATACATACATATTCTGACTCTGCTGTAGTACTTCATTGATGCAGGCCTGAGTTCTCTAAACCAGTTGGTCCGTTCCTCAGTAACAGAATCAATAAGATTAAGGAGATCACAAGTGAACTCTCTGAATCTCACTCTGTTATCTACCATTACCCCAGACACGTCCGTAGTGAGTTTACTCCTGCGGATCATTCGACTAGAGGTCTATCTGCAAAGGATATGAACAATCCCAATCATCAGTGGTGGATCGGACCAGACTGGTTAAAAACCGACCCTAGCACATGGCCGAATGAGAGCCTTTCGTCTCTGCAAAGCCCACTGATTGAAGATTCCCCCCTGGTAGTCTCTTCTGTATCCATCCCTCAAATCGAACCAGTAATCGTTCTATCCAAACATTCTTCATTGCATAAGGCCATATCAGTCACTGCCTTAGTGTACAGATTCATTTCATGCTGTGGAAAAAGAAATCCCACCATTCGTGAGAAGTTGAAGCATCTTCCCAACAGCAATTCACACAAACTGATTGCTGGTGAGAGGAAACTTCCCCAACTGACTGCACTTGAGAAGAGATTTGCACATAGTTCGATCATTCGACTTCACCAGGATAAGTACATTCCATACGATGATAGTCTGAGGAAGAAGAACATCGAAGTGAAAAGGAGATACTGGATCCCTCGTTGTCGTCAGATAGCCAAGGCTATACTGAAACAATGCATCTCCTGTCGCAAAACAAACAAAAAAAATGCCATTCCGATATCCCAACTCTCCCGATCTCCCGGAAGACAGAGTAAAACAAAGTCGTCCATTCCAACACTGCGGACTAGACTATGCTGGACCATTCCATTGTAACAATGATGGGAAGATGTGGATTTTGATCATCACTTGTTTCTCTTCAAGACTCACCCATCTCGAAGTTGTCGATTCACTTCTTCCATCCTCATTCACATTTGCCTTCAGACGATTCTGCTCTCGTCGAAGTACCCCATCCCATATCACTTCTGATCATGCCACTACATTCAAGATGGCAAGTACACTCTTCTCCAATCCAGTAGAAGACTATGAAGTGAACACGTTGCTATCCAAACTCGGGATCACGTGGAACTTCACCACTGCTCATTCTCCATGGAAGGGTGGTATATACGAGAGATTAGTCAAACTGATTAAGGATTCCCTCACTCGTTCCATCGGAAGAAATAAACTTTCTCACGAGGAATTCTCAACTGTAGGTTGTGAGATAGAGGCTCTACTCAACAGTAGAACTCTGACTTATGTCTCCTCGGACGATGTCACATCATTCTCTGGCCCAGTTCTCCGCCCAATCGATCTGATCGTCCCTGACTCTTTCCTCGGCTGTTCACTCATCGACTCAAACGTCGACGATGATTACAGACCTCCTGATGAAGAGAATTCCAGTAGAGAAGCTGCCCTCAAACAGCTCAAAAGATCTGTTGTTACAGTAGAGTCATTCTGGAAACGATGGCACAGAGAGTACCTTACGACTCTTCGTGACTCGGCGAGCAAGTCCGACCCTCTTCATTCATCTAAGTCAACCAATCAGATTCCCCTCCCTGGTTCCATTGTCTTAGTCGTTGATGAATCGGGAAACACTCCACGATCCAGCTGGAAAATGGCAAGAATACTCTCACTTACGGAGAACTCTGCTACTCTCAAATCTCATACTGGAAGGATCATAGAGCGTCCACTGAATCTCCTCATTCCACTAGAGATCCATTCCAATGAGTCAATCTCAGATGTTCCCAGCGCAGCAGTCACAATCCCTCCCACTCCCGTTTCGAACATTCATCCCATGGTGACACGTTCCAGAATGGCCCTTCCCCATCCTCGCCTCTAGGTCCCCCGGGAGGATTCCATCGTGCATACACTATGTAATAAACAATCCATTTCATTCCAATTATTATCACTTCTTCATTCCATTCGTTCCAGACTCCGTCACCCATCAACTTCTCCTTTCTGCCTCCGGAAAAGCCTAAACAACAGCAGTTCCCAGACTATAAGGATGAGGTGGAGAGGGAGAATCCCGAGGCTATTTCCATTTCTTCCCCCCCCCCCCCTCCCCTCAAACCAATATTGTTGAGTTCCAATCCAAACCCACATCGTTTTTCACTTCAAACGATACCGTTTGACTCCAAATCCATATCGTTCCAAACCGACTCCGTTTCTGGTTATCCATTTCGAATTCTTTTTTTTTTATCCTCATTCAGGAGAGGAAGAAGTTGTCCATGTCATCCAAGGCTGTCGAGAAACTGAAGTTGTGGAGCGACAAGAACCACAACGAAACTGTGCGACACGTCAGTGAAAGGATCAAGAAAGAATCTGAAGGAACCACAAGAACCATCATCGACCAGATAGTCGATTCTACCCATTCTACCATAGCCAACATAGTTTCCGAATTAGAAGTTATACAATCATCATTCACCCAACTCTCATCAGACATTACCACCTCTTATACTGAGTTGTCCACCAGAGTAGATACACTCACTAGCTCAGTATCACAGTTGTCGTCCGAAATGTCCACTCTCATTCAACTTGTTCGTTCCAAAGAGTCATCCCCTCCTTCAACTTCATCTGCTGTTGAGAAAGGGAAATTCAACCGCCCTGCCATTCCTGTCACCCCCACCTCCTTCAACCGCATTCCACCTCGCAATTCTCACCGCACCCATTCTCGCATTTCCACTCATCGTTCGAGAGAACGCTCTCGTTCCCCTCTTCGTGCCAATCGAGGCAACATTCAGTGCTGCTTCTGTAAATCCAATCTCCACCTCTCTAAGACATGCACTGTCGTGACGAAAATCTCAATCAGGCAATCCATCTTGATTGGAGAGAACCGTTGCACAAAGTGATTCCGTGTCAAGAACGGTTCCCATCACAGCACTTGTGAGCCTGACGTCTGTTCATCGGGATGCACAACTCGCCATGGAGCCCCCCAGAGACACCATAAGTGGCTCTGCCCTCTCAACCCTCATCTCCAACCCTGAATTCCTCTCAGTTCTTCATTTGTTCTGTGCTCTGTGTTCTTCGTTCATTTCATGTGTTTCTCCACGTATTTGTTGTACTCTTCAGTAGTCCATCTTAGTTCGTTCTGATGTTATTGTTATTTGTCTTCGCTCCAATAAGGATCCAATCCATCCATACTTCATCGTATCCACATACCATTCACTTCACTCTACACACATCCTCCGTATCCATTCTCCCCGGTCCTCCGCCCCCCGGAGTGTACTGAATTCCACTGAATTCAGTTCCCAAATAGCCATTTAATTAAAATATTCCAATAAATAAAACCAGTTTGCATTCTTACGTGTCACATCACGGCATTTCCATTCAAAATGTCGTGCTGTGCCGACATTCAAATCACCCAACTGGTCTCACCACGACGCCAAGCCAATCCCTACCGTAATCCTCGAAGTAGGCCCATTTTCCTTTTCCACGTTCATTTCTTCTTTTTCCCATCGCTGCGGTTACTCGTCTTCTTAATTCTTTATTATTTTCATCCATATCGACGCCATCGTCACCCCCTGACCCCTTTCTTGTAGCATACTCCCCTCTAACGGCGGTTTACAGCTGTCCTTTCCCTTTACAATCGATCTTCCGTTCCCTCCCCATAATTGTGTCATTATTTCTTCGTCGCCAATTGTTCCGATTATCGATTGGGTTTAATAACCCAAGTTTGAGGCGTCGTCGTCTCCTTCATCTCGCCGTCTCTGATGTGGAGAAGAAAGGCCACGCACTCAACCAATTGAGCTTATTAACCCATCACAGGAAGGACACGAATCGCCAAGGTTTGTTGTTCTCTCCACCTCGTTTTGGTCTTCATACAGACCAATCCCTTCGTTCTTTACCAAAACCTCACTGGTGACGGTTTTCCATTCCATTCTAACCGAACACCCTCCATTTCCATCCATTCATCTCTCTCCCATCCTCCATTCTACCTCTGCTTTTCCACTCTTCCCCTCCTCCATCCCAATTCCTCTCTACTATCGTCACTTTCCCGTCAACGGCGTTTCTCTTGTATCTGTTATTGATTGATAATAAGTATTATTTATTGATCCCTTGACTTATACCACATCGAATCCCTAACTGACCTCTCTAGCATCGTAGCTAGAAGTCAGTACATATATGTTTTTTGAAGTAGCTCGCCGAGTTGAGTCTATTGGTACCGGTCACAGTCTTGTGCGATCACGTTTAGGCGAGTTATGGCTATTTTTTCCGAGCGTGACACACGTTACCCACAAACAGACAAACAAACAGACAGACAGACATTACCATATGTTACTTCTCTTGCAATTCAGGGCATCCCGCTCGAAGCTCCTCTCATAGGGGAACTACGATTGTTGGGGACACTTGGCCGTTTGCATTCTCGAAATTTGGATATTTGGAGGCACGCCCTCCGCTTCGCTATTCAATTCGTGGAAGGTCTCCGCTGGCACATGTTTTCGAAAGTTAAATTGATTGCGCAAACTTAATAGAGTTGTATTGATCACCTGATTTGCGTGAATAAACTGTTGTAGGAGTAGTCGGAGCTTCATGAATCATTTCCGCCCAAGAATATGAGCGTACCAATTCAATATTCCAGTGAGAAGTGGTCAAAAAGAACGCGGCAACGAAAAAGTCCCTTACCATAGGTATCAGGAAAAAATGTAGCAAAAACAGCCCAGTCGAGAAATATTTTTTTCAAACTCATTTCAAATCATCCATAATATGATAGATGCATGCCCTAGTGACAAGTATTTTACACATCCGGTTGATTTGTCCCAAAACCGGCTTTTAGGAAATTTCCGGTTCTGGTGCCGGCTATGACGTACCTCAGCTCCCAGGTGTGATAGAAGGTTGTGAATAGGCCTAAAATGACCGCACGCGTTTGACAAACAACTTTAATGTTTGCAACTAGTGAAAGCGACGCAATCTGAAAAAGTTGTGTTCGAAAAACTGAAAGTGGGCATTCTCTATCTGAGCTTCATCATTCTCTATCTGAGCTCCATTATCTATCTGAGCTTCATCTTGGATAGTCGCCTCAGTTTCTCTCTCGCCCCGATGAGGCATCGAATAGTCGTCTTTCACTCAACCTAATGGGGGAGGACGATCTGGACGTTCCCTTCTACGAGTTTCTCGCCATGCCTGACGACGAGAAGCGTCGCTTCATCGAACCCTTCAAGGCCTCCTTCATGGCTGCCTACAAGACTTTCACCGATCAGAGAGGTGAGAGAACACGCGAAATGCGGAGCGTCATTTCTTGCCAAGCCATTCCAAGTTGGCATGATGAAGAATATATCTCAGGTTTTCTTCGGCCGCATGTAGTCAGCATGCATAGGCGGCTTCTTCATTCCGATAAACCTAGTGGACACTGCACTCCGTGTTGTTGCATGATCGGGAATAGGTGAAATCGCTGAGCAATATTCTGCTGGAGAATGCTGGATGAAATAAAAAAAAACTATGAAAACTGTGAGTTGCAGAGAACTGCTTTGTGAAGAGCACGTATCTTCAGAGTGAGCCGAAAACAGGAAAACCTTCAGAAAACTCGCCTCGTTCGCCCTCTTATCTCTGTTATCACTCGCTGTTCTCTCACGCACAACGAAACTTGCACCACACTATCCGTTTATGCTCGTTCTCTGATTTCGGTAACGACGTTCCCAAGGCGAACCTGAATTTGGTACACATGTGTGTGTGAATCAGAACTTCAATCATCAGTAAACTTCAATGATTTTCTCACAATGCAGAAAAGAAAACGATATAACAAATAATGACACATTTATTGACAACACATTGACAAATTTAATTAACAGACATGTATACCGAAATTTAGTGCGAACTAGTCATTACTGGGTGAACCACGTCACTTTGCTTTCTGTCGAGCATTCTCAGAATGGTTTTCCTATGAGCCGAACTGCTTGCTACGACCGTCAGAGAATGTATTATTGTGTGTAGAGATGTAATATTGAAAGCCGTAGCCGAAATTGTCGCTACTGAAATGTGCGATAAAAAAGTCGTCGATATTATCACTCTGCCTATTTGATTGTATGGCGGTGTTCGAAGACCAATGAGAAACGAGAACAATAGAATAATGCCCAGGACTAGATAAGGAGCTAAGACGACCAAGCCTGGCACACTCGCCTGAAAAATAATCATTTGAAATGGTTACTTTTTCATTTTTCCACCTGAACCTGGTAATATCTCACCTGAATTAGCAGCTCTGTAATAGCTCTTTTCTGATACCTGGAATGCTTAATGTTTAGGTCACATGTCCAAATATTTATCCCACGCTCTAGTTGAAGGACTCGCGAGTTTCATGTTATTCTTGACTTCGAACAATGCTTCAAAAGCGAGTTTGGAAAAGAAAATGTAGTGTGGAATAGCCCAAGTTAATATCACTGAAATTTGTTGTATGAATGGATTCAATTTAGAGGATACCAATAAGAAAAGCTATAACGTAGTTGTTGAGACTGATGTACATAACGTTTAGGTAGTTTTCCAACCAGCCCAGTTCATGCGATGCGCTCTGTATGATGAAATGTCATCGGCATGTTTGAGAGCAAACCTCTCTAGGAATCTGAATTTTTTGAATAAGAAAGTATATAATTCCGAGAATGGATAAGGAGACGACTCGGAGGAGGACTAATACACCACCCTGCTTCCAGCTGTTAGTCTCGTGAGAAACTATCACCTCAAAGAGAATAAAATAAAATAAATTGTTTTTTGTTCCATTGTATTTTTTTTTTCATATTTTTGTTTGATAAGGAACATACATAGGGGAAAACCCATGTTATTTTTCTAATCAACATCGCAAGCTTACATTTCTTCGATAGTACATGCAGGATACGTAGCAATTTGCAATTTCAAAGAGCGACAAAACAATAGCGCACTGTAACGCAAATTTAAAACATAATCGGTCAGTAGTTTCCATACCGAATAAAAAAAACTACCAATTGCTAAAGGAACATCTGTAGCATTGTAAATAACACCGTGGTTCACGATAACTATTGGTACTGACATGCATATGCACGCTTCATTGATGATTGATGCACTCTGAATATTTATGAGAACATAGAACCAAGTTGTCGATGGCATATTGTACCTGAACACAAAGCGCATACTTTCTGTAGCTTCGCCCGCGAGGATCACTGTTGAAAATCTCAAGAAAGCAGAGTGGAATGCTGATTAGGAGCATTATAATTCCTGAAATGTTGGAGGATGAATTACTTTGAAATATTTTTTGACTAACCAACAATGTGCTGATAGGAAATGATCGCATGTTCAAAGCGTAGACTGATCACTCGACTTGGAAGAGCTTCAGACATTTACCAGATGATTACAAGCAACCGTCTCTCTAGTATTCCTACGATGGCGAATTGTAGCACGGTTATCGCTGATATTTGCTTCGTAGAGTTAAGTAAGAAGAAAGCTTATTGGATTCCAAAGAATACGATCTTAACCGAGAAAAATAATGATTGATATCCCTGTGTTTTTATCGCCATTTCCTCCTACAACAGTTTATTTATGCAAATTGGATAAACAAAACTAGAGGCCGCAGGCTCCGCCCACTTGAGAGGGATAGAGAATCGAGGAAAAGTGGGATCGAAGCGGGACAAATCGAATACTTGACCAAATTGAACAATCTAAAGCGTTTCCGGTAGCTATCATCATCCTTTACAAATGACCTTAGGCGCACCTTGCTCCGTTAACTTTGAGTAGGTCAAAATTGAGGGAATAGGGTCCAGGATAGAGGATTAAAGGGGTTAAAATGTTCGAGGACTTTTGTGCCTTTCGCAGTCTATTCTCTCGATTTTTAGCAAGATGAGGTTAGAGAATGCTCCACAGAGGTTTGTGTGTCCGAGTTGGAAAATAATAATGATAACGATGAGATACATTAGCAGAGAAACACTTCCGTAGACTATGTAGACAATCGTGGCGAAATACATTGCGATGAGGGCGATACACTGATCCCGGACGTTGTATCTCACTCAGGCATTTTCGTCCGCTCCTTCCTCTCCGCTCAATGGAATTTATCGCGTGATTGCGTTATACACCAAAATCCGCCGCATCATATGTGAAGAGAGCTAATCAGCTACTCTCCTCTAGGGGGCGAAAGGCATGAAGTTCGGCCACCCATTTTACTTTTCAATTGGGAGAAATTGTGGGAGTACAAGTGGGAGTATGAAAATTTATTGGTTAACTATATGCAATAATGCTCGTTCTATCCTTTGATTTCCTTGAGCAGGGCGGCCTCCTCATCATCGGAAAGTTTCTCCCTGCAAGAAGTGCATTCATTGGCGGATTAGCCTTCGTAAAGGAAGAAGTCGATAATCGACCATACGTGTCTAAGAAGGGCCGTCCATGCGGTCCGTCCGATGAGTAGGATGAGAGAGGATTGCTGCATGTATCGGGGAAGCTGTCACTCCACCTGTCGATATGTTACGATGTTCTGATTTTAATTGTGACATTTGGCTCATAAAATTGAATAAATAGTTGTATTTTTTTCATTTCTCACTTGTCAATAATGTAGATCCAAGCTTCAGTGATAACTCCAGACGCTTCCATCACGAACTGTAATACGATGAAATTGAGAGACCTTTTATGCACCGTATTTACCTGTTCTAGCTTTCGCTCATACAGTATCGGATGTCCCTCGAGTGCATCGAGAATTGCAAGTTTAGCCCCGTTCACCTCGTAAATTTCGCCCAGGACGTGCTAAAATTCATGAAATGTTGACATACCGCGCAAATTGGGAGTAACAGACTGTTAAGTTTCCAGTGTAATGCTAACTTGAGAAGAATGCAAATAAAACAGAGACGAGACGGAACTCGCCTCTCCCATGCCCTTCGCATTGAGTACGAAGGGAATATTGAGTTTTGTGCCTATTACGAGAGGGAAACGATCGACTGATCGGGCACTGCCGAAAGCTCGTAATGTTCCCTGAATGAGTTTCGAATTAAGGTGATTCTTAATTAATAACTAAAGCGGGCAGGTTTCTTATAAACAAGAACCGGTTACAAACCTCGGAATCAGTTAAGACTTTGTGATTAGCCTGTCCCTTCTTTAGTGTGCCGTAGACGAAAATGCGGTGGATAATGGGTGCATCTGCAAGATCCACGTCGATTTATAGATAATTATAATCCACTCCGCATGATTTGTTTCCTATTGTGAGCAATTCCGATGTTGATAACAGAAAGATAACGGCAACGGGGTGGAAGTGCCCATTCCAAGAAGCATCCATAGTACGATTGAATGCAACAAACCTTCAGGGAAATATCCGAACAAATCGATGTAGAATTGCCTGCCCTCAGCTTGAGTGAAAGACTCGCGCGCACGTCTGTGAATAATGCGATTAGAGGCCACATGAATGTCTATCAAAAATGGTCACATGAGGGTTTACATAAGTGAGATATCCCTAATTCTGAGACAACTGGAAGCAGATCAAACCCGTTGAGCAGCGGTCTTCCGTGGTCTTTTCCTTGTTCGTGATAGCTACGCAGTGGTGCACTGCTCTTTGCGCGGAAGTCATCAGCCCATCTTTAATATTACATTTTATTTATTTTCCAATTCTCAGAAGATTCAGACCGGTCGATGTTACGGTGAAAATAGTAAACTAAACCGGAAATTAGAGATAAAATTAGACCGTTACTTCATCAACGCATAGACCCAGGCCTCGACGATGTCGTTCGAATCGAGCAAACGCACCTGACAAACAAATATGTTTTCAAATATTTCAAATTCCGATAGAAACCTTTTCCAGCTTTCGCTCATAGAGTCGCTCCAGTTTGTCGAGACGAGCCAGTTTCACATCGTCCACTTCATAAATTTCGCCCTCCACCGACTACAAAGCTATTACATTAGAAAAAATGCTAGACTAGGAAATATGCAAGATTCCAGTAACAAATAAGTAGCGTTTAGGAACCCATGAATGTTAAGTTTTGGAACTGAGATAAAAGTGTTCTGTAACGTACGGAGAACAAATCCTGAAACAATTTCCAAGTTTCCTAAATGACACTTTTCGAGGGTTCCTAAACGAGAGTTCCAAAACGTGCCATCGCCCTGGGGAACTCACCACTCCTTCTCCGGGCGCATACAGCAAGTAAGGAATGTTGAGGAAAGTGCCGACAACTAGCGGAAAGGCAGATACTGTCTCACCCACTCCCAGAAGTCTTTGAGTGCCCTGAAAGTGCTTCATTTTCTTCTTTCGGCTTATTATCGAGAAAAAATCTAGAAAATCGCCTCTAAAAGTATAATGCTCTTCATACAGAAAGTGTTTAGCAGGTAATTTGTTCTAATATTGAAAATAGCAAAGCACCTGAGAAGATGAACATGTAAAAGGTCTAAAATGAACTTACCTCAGACTCGGTGAGAATGGCATGGTTAGTGTGGCCGGACTTGAGAGTGCCGTACACGAGCACTTTGTGAAGAGGCATTAGAGAAAACGCTGAAAACTTGGCCAAGCCTATTTGTGGCGAGCGTTAGATGATGAGCAAGCAATGATGATATTATCTGAGTGCACACGGAGCGCTAGAGACTACAGTGTGACTACCTTATCATGCATATGGCGTATGGCGTTGCCAGCATATGGCACTACATGCCGGGGCGCTACATGATCATGACACATATGGCGCTACAAACACATTACAAACTGGGATGGAATGAATTTGGAGAGTATGTAACGAGGAAATCATAGAGCACGTTACAATGAATAGTAGTTTTCATAATTGCAATATGGTTTTTTTGTTTCTGGGATAGTAAAAAAATCGGACTTTCGATTTTAGAAGATGTGTACTTCAAACACACGAATGCAAGATCATCTGTGCACAAGTGATAAAGAACTTTCAGAGTTGTGGGTTGTTGTGTTCTCTGCTATCTGTTCTTTGTTTGTGCCTCGCAAACACCATTACAGCGCACATTCTTATCAATCGATTGTTGCCTATCAGCCTATCAATGGAGCCGTGATCAATGCTGCACTTTAGTTGCTCACATTTCGTGGAGGCGTTTACGGTAGAGAAGTCAGGAATGAGAATGAAAAGGGAGACGTCGCGTGACATAGTCAGTCTTGAAAAACGTAAATGAACTGAGATAGACTATTTCTTGTATGGTTAACCTGTTCTCCGACGAGGTAGAACGGTAGTAACATGCATCTCTTCAGAAAATAGATTGCTAAAACTGAATCTACCTCGGAATCATTGATGGGGAGCAAATACACGATTACAATCGACCACGACTGAGAACGCAACGAATATTACTCGACGCGTCGTTCTCATTAGAAAAAAAGCAAAAAAGCTTCATTGTTGTGGGTACAAAAAGAGATATCATAGATCATTGCCGCCAGCATGAACGATGCTTTCAATAACATGACATATTTGTTCAGATGTCATTCTTAGAATGTCACTGCACACAATCAACACTCATCTGTAAATGACAAAAACTGGTAAACAAATGGCACTGTCATCACTAACACACTGCAGTACTGGAATTGTCAATCAATCAATATTTATCATGTCAGGCGGTTATCGCCAGATGAGGATGTGTCTGTATTCATTGATTGGTGCGTTCCACCAGCCGGCTCCGATTGATCTCGTTAAATCTTCGCGCCAACGCATTTTAGACTGTCCCTGATTCCTTTTGCCGTTGTTCGGTATCCACGTCGTCGTGGCTCTGCTCCACTGGTTTAGATTCTTTTCACGAAGTTTCAATGCCCATATTGCTTTCTTTCTAAACGCCTCCTGATTCCAGTCCATTACTTTCGTTGATGTTCGAATATTATCGTTCGTCCATCGGTCTAGTAGGGTGATTCCCAATTTTCCTTTCCATTTTTTGTTGAGTTACGTTTAACCGTTTCTTCTCACTCGCTGTTAACATCCACAATTCACTTCCGTATAGTACAGTGGCGGAAATGCAACTATCAAAGAGTCTTCTTTTGATGTTTATCGGTAGAATGCGCAGCGAGAGGAGGTTTGATAGTTTGCTCCGTGCATACCAACCCAATCGAATTCTGTGCTCAACTTCAGATGAAGCGGGAGGGATATTCGTCCTCCGAGTTAGGAAGTAGAGTCAACGAAGTTGAATTGCATGTTGTCGATATGGATAAGAGTGCGAGTGGTAGTGCACGACGTAAGTAGTACTGTCTTGGAATCGTTCACTTGCAAACCCACACGGAAGCTTGCCGCGAAAAGTTTCTTTTGCATTCTTTCCAATTCCGGTATTGTCTTTGCTACGAGGACAATATCGTCGGTGTATTCGAGATGGCAAAAGTTTGCCCTATTTTCAGTCCTTCGTTTTCCCAATCGATTTCATCCATTGCATATCGTAAGACGGTATTGAATAGTCTTGGGGACAGTTTATCGCCTTGACTAATTATTTTTCTCACTTTAACTTCGACCACTTCTTCGTTTAGTCGGACTTTTATTGTCGATGATTCATAGATGCGTCGCAGTAAGTGGGCGAACGTAGGTTGAACTCTTGACGTATGTAGGGCTCCCCAAACAGCGTTACATTCTACTGAATCGAATGCTTTACAAAAGTCGATAAATCCAAGGTAGAGATTCATGTTGTATTCATTTGCTTTCTCTGTAATTTGTTTGACTGCGTGCAGATTATCGAGTGTGCTCCGCCCTTTCCGGAAACCTAGTTGAGCTGGATATTCAGATTCATCGAGAGTGGATTCGATTCGGTTTAAAATAACGCGAGTGACTGCTTAAAGAGTGACATTGAGCAATAAAATAGGACGGCAATTGTTGATTTCCGTTGGATTGCCTTTTTTGTGAAGTAATTTCACGACAGCTTCGGTTATTTCTTCTGGAACCGGTTCTCCTTCTATTATCTAGTTTAGAAGATCAGTCAATATTTGTGCAATGTAGTCGCGAGCGATGTATTACATGTCGGGAAGGACTCGGTCGGCACCGGGGGAATGACCGCATTTTAGGAGAGAGAGTGGAATGGTAATTAAAGTCCATTCACGATAGCATGACAGTTTCACCGATTTTCGAAACTGTCTTCCTAATTGCTGTCATACCTGCCAGACATTAGAACTTTCTCTGCCTATCGTACATTTTAAAAAAATGTATTACCTAGTTCTTCACAAACAATATTTTCTTCGTTTTTTTCCAATTACCGAAAGTACTCAATACAATTAGTGATCATTGCCGAGATGAGTAATCACTCTCAACAAATAATATATCAAATGTTTTGATGCCATTCTGAAAATGCCGTCCAGTCTGTTCGACTACAAACGGAGCAATGATGATGGTAAAGTACGATGCTCGAGCCGAATACCGTATTCATGTATGGGATGAGGTGGGAATACGGTAGCTATTGCATTGCTTGACATGGGTGCACCTTCACATTTTTACCTTTTTACCGCATGCAATCAATTGATATAGTAGTCTCAGGAGACGATTTTGAGCTACTGTGCCACTTCCCGTCCGGATCCCGACGTTCTTACGGAGAACGTGTTTTA
This sequence comes from Pristionchus entomophagus, assembly GCA_036245825.1. Classification (NCBI taxonomy): domain Eukaryota; kingdom Metazoa; phylum Nematoda; class Chromadorea; order Rhabditida; family Neodiplogasteridae; genus Pristionchus; species Pristionchus entomophagus. Next base: position 9,502,042 of record BTSX01000006.1, on the reverse strand, counting down.
AACATCAATTAAAGATAAATAATATTTTCCTAAGCAACGATATTAATCATTGAAAAATCATGATGTTGATGTCATGCAAATGTTTTATCTGCCAAAGAGACCGAAGCCTGAACTAAAAGATTCGGTGTGCGAAAATGGAGGGCGATAGCAGCAGAGAAGCAGAGATTTTCACTCCTCTCTCCTCCCTTCCCTTCTCCCTCTGCGTCTTGACCTACTTCCTTTGTTTACCACCCTCTTCCCCTAATTCGCGAGGAAGGACATGATTTTTCATGTAGATACTTTGAGCTCGCATAACTTGCTTTAGAATTGAGATAGAGATTTCAAATTTTGGCATTGCATCAGGATTGATGATAGTAATCGGGCTGCGTCGTCATTCTATATGACTCAAATGGTCGTATCACCCCTTCTTTAAGTAAAAGAGAACAATATTTAATTGTATGCTGAGCATTTTATGCTGAGTGAAAAGTAATCAAAGCAAATAGTGATCGCTGGCTCAAAGATGAATAACACTCTCAATAATATTTTTTTGTAAATGTTATTGTAGCATTTAGAGAATGCACCACAAGTCGGCGCATATAAAATGATCTTTCTTTTTGCTCGTTCGCCTATATATGCAGACCTATTTTTCTTCTTCTTATTCAAATTCACTCGATTTTTCTAATTCATTCCATGCATGTTTACGCAAATTATCTTCCCACTATTGCATTAATTTATTTTGTTGGAATTTGTGACAAATAGTTGAAGTTGAAATCGTGTCAATTTCGTAGTAGCGCTAATAAAAAACTAAATAAACAAACTTGATCTGCATTTCAGCTGGAATTGTAGTTGTTGTACAATATTCATAAGATTATTTGCATGCAAGATTGTTCCGGTAACAACGCTTCAATTATACATCTACAATAATGCTGTAAGTTGAATACCCCCACTATTAAAGAAGGAGTGACAAGATCAAATGCTAGCGACTCTCATCACGATTAGCCGCCGTTTGAGCGAAAAGTATGCAATATTTGAGGGAGAGAGCGGCAGACGAGCAGAGTTTTTCACTCCTCTCGCCTCCCTTCCCTTCTCCCTCTGCGTCTTGACCCACTTCCCTTGTTTACCACCCTCTTCCTCTGATTTGCAAGGAAGGGCCTGATTTTGCCTGCGCTCTGTAGATACTTTGAGCGCGCGCACCTTTGTTTACAATTGATCAAATCGTCGACACAGGTTCGAATCCGCCTCCCTACATGAATGTTTTGCCGCTGTATTCCAGACCTCAAACATAATCTGTTGCCTATTTTCGAACGATTTATAACCCTGAGAACCATTTCCGAATAAGAAATTTTAAAAAAATTCACATTTTAAAAATTCACTTTTGAAAACTCTTGCAAAAGATTCACGAGGCGATGCGGATTCGAACCCACGTTGACGATTTTATCAATAAAACGTGAAAAATGGCAACTTTAGGGCACATAATTCAGTGTTTTAAAAATTTTATAAAATCAAGCATGAAAAAAGGCACATAATGAACATGAGAAAACCTGGGGCAAATGACATTTTCTTTGTTTTAGAATTCGAAAACCATTTAAAAATTGCACTTTTTATGACTAATTCGATTATAATTATTCCAAAATAGACGAAATCCTGTATTTAGGCATAACTTTTGATTCTCTATCGAATGGTATACAACACATGGCGTAAAATTGTTAAATTAAAATTTTGAAAAACGTTTGACCTACCATCCTAAAAAACTTTGGGATGCATCTACTGTCTTTAGGCATCACCCCCTTCAAATTTCAGCTCAATCGGACCATTTCAAGACATTGTGCCACCCTTGGACCGCTCTTACAGAGAACGCGTTTTAATAGTATTTCCTGAAGAATTACTCCATTTTACACCCTTGGGCTATCAACATCAATTGAGTGGAATAGCTTGGTGTTTAATGATTCTGAGATGGTTTTCACATTTCTAATCTAAAACGATTTGATATCCATGTTTTTTTCAGATTAGTCGAAAGAATTATGAATGGCATCGACAACGTTCTCGGTACAGTTGGCATTCCTGCTAATCTCATCTTAATGGTCGTGATTATTTCAACAAAAAGCTCAAACTTGAAGGTACATACCTAACTACAATTTTCAAATCACGTAACTGCAGGTATACTCACTTATTCTATTCAACTCCGCATTAACCGATTTGTTAGATGTCGCGGTTGAATTACTGACCGAGCTAAGGTTGGTCTTACCATTGGATTATTATAACCGGGGGAAGTAACTTCAGAATGATCGCAGACTTTCCGTATATGGCCTTCATTTTCGAAGGTTTATGCACTCTTTTCGGCACATCTGTTTGTAAAATTTCGCTCCAACTCGAGCTCTACTTGATGCTCCATTCGATCGAACTGATAGCCGTTTCGTTCTGGAACAGGTTCGATTGTGAACTATATGAGCAAAATGAAATACAAAACGACAGAAGCATGGTGCTCACACAACGTTTCCCTTCGTGGATGCATACACAAACGATCATTTGCGCCATTCAAATACCGTCGATGATCAACTTGGTTCAGCTAGCCGTTTCAACTTTTCAAATCATTTTGATTATTTCAGTACTTTTACACATGGTCGGACCATAGCGAAATACTGCTTCCTCGCATTTATCCTGAAATCAATCTTACCACTACTGTTCACGGTAATTCGAGTTTATACTTATCGGTTCAGGCGAAGGAGTGTATTCTCAGCAAGCTTCAATTATGACGATTTTCGAATGCGGATTGTTGGAATTTACTGTGGCTATGCTCCACTGGTTGTGTATGGCTTTATTTTCTACTACAGAAAAAAGGTATTTAATTGTTTTGTTGTTGATAGGTTTTTTTAATCAGGTCCTTCGCGAAATGAGTTTGTTCTATAGGCTCTTCAGTACCAATGATAAGCTTAACACCCTCTTACATTGTCATCCTTACTGACTGTCTGATCAGCAGATAAGACAGCAGATAAGACGCACGCTGACACTTGAATCAGTGACGGATAAGGGAGCGACCATGTTACTGAGCGTGCCACCCTGTTTCTTAGCCGCAGGACTAGAACCCGCTGACATCGTCGAGGCCCTCTTTTTGGGTGGAATGGTGGAAGAACAGAGACCAAAGATCAAATAAACAAGAGAAGAGTGGGAGAAAGGGGGGGGGACTAGTAAACAAACAAACACGCGAGAGAGAAAAGAGGGGTCACACTCCTCGGGCAAGGGAGAGGAGGGAATCGAGGGAGAGGAGGGAATCGAGGGAGAGGAGGGAATCGTGGGAGAGGAGGGAATCGAGCCCTCACCTTGAAACGGAAGCAGAGACGCTGGTTGATGAGCCTCAACATCAGTAGCTCTTTTATTCAGTTATCGTTCGCATGTGTTTATTCAAATTCTATGGCTCTGTATTTATGCATTTGTGCTAATTATTCGCCCTACCACCTCATTCAGCGTAAAAAATATTCGTGATTTTTTTGTATTCCATTATCCATGAGTGGTTTTCAGCCACTGTCTATACATTTTTCATTCATACTAATTACCTCTCTCATAACAGCCCCGATGGACTCTTTTCTGGACTTGATCGGATTTAACGGCGAGGAGGTGAGGTTTTCAAAACCCTTCTCTCAACCATACAATGGATTTTCAGCGGTCTCAAGGTCCAACCAATCGCGGGCGCCTTTCACAACAACCAGAGGAGGTACGAATACAATTGACTTCGCCAATAAGAAAAGTATTTGACACGCTTGAAAAAAGAGGTGTTAATTTAGAAGTTTTCATGAAATATTTTGTTTAAAATAAAACTAAATAATGCAGCTTTTCTAGATGATGGATCGTCCTGGAACGAAAAGTTCATTTATTCAACGAAAGGAGGGTGAAAGATGGTTCGTCGTGTCTCTTCCTACAATTCATCCGGCAACCATCATGTCCATGTCTCCGCCGCCTGCTCATCTCAATACCGCACATGCTCGAGGAAACGGGGAGGAGGACGGCAATTCATTTTCCGGTAATTTTTTCTATACAAATTTCTCCATTATAAGCACTTTTTTCGATAAAAAGAGCAGAGTTAACATTTGTAAATATCCTGCGAACTATGGGTTAGAATTTAGCAAAAGCGTAAATTTCGAAATCAAGCGCTCTCAGCTGACCCGCACTCTCGTCTTTTCCCAAATGTTTAGCACTTTTTCTCGTGTTGTGTTTATCTGACTTCTCTCGGTCGAGTGGCACACGTATTCTCTTTGGCCTATCTGTGTAGCCTTTATAAATGTCCAATTCTCGAAGTCTAAGCTCCCTTTTGCTAATTTAATCCACTTCCAGTAGGCGATGCGCGAGCGGTAGCCGAGAGAATCATCCGCCAGAAACTCAACGAATATCTTCCCTTGATTGTGGCAACCATCCTGGAGACGGAGCGACAGCTCCAAGCCGCCAACAGCAGCCACTCCGTCTCTTCTCCAATGAGCTCCTCGGACGAGGATAGCGAATAAGTAAAATATTTTATGGTTTCTTATTTTACCCACTGATGATAAGAAGGCTATTGGACAATAGGTTTCGTGACGACAACAAGCACTTGGAATTTATAGTGAAAGTCGTTCTTTTCAGTTGACGCGATCGGCAAGGAGAAAAAGACGAAAAATAAAGTGGCTAAACGTTCAACCTCCAAGTAATCTCGATGTTCATATTTTTGTGATCTATCTAATATTGTCTAATAACCCAATAATGCTTACTCCGTTTCAAAGCCCGCGTTTTTAGTCGAATCACTCATGAGAAATAAAGATGAAGTAATTATAATGTATGCAACCCACGTAATATCAGCAGGAATAGGGTTGTACTCTACACTTTCATCAATATCGTACACGCTATATTCTCCGAATCACTGCAATTGTTCTCCTTTTGCCATTCCCCCCTCCCTGTCTCCAGGCGTTCGGTCAGGGCCATCCTAAGCCTAAGCCTAACCCCTCTCTCTGTTTCGTGGGGTGCGGTCGTTCCCATCGCTTCGGGCAGAGCCGTCCACGAGCCCCATCCACCACCCCAGAGTGATGGTCCAGAACTTGATCTGTCTCTGAAGTATATCCCAATCCGAACTGGCTCGTGTTCCGATCTGGTTCGAGTCCATTCTCCCCTCTCTGCCTCGTGGGGTGCTGTCATTCCCATCGCTTCGGGCAGAGCCGTCCACGAGCCCCATCCACCACCCCAGAGTGATGGTCCAGAACTTGATCTGTTTCTGAAGTATATCCCAATCCGAACTGGCTCGTGTTCCGATCTGGTTCGAGTCCATTCTCCCCTCTCTGCCTCGTGGGGTGCTGTCATTCCCATCGCTTCGGGCAGAGCCGTCCACGAGTCCCATCCACCACCCCAGAGTGATGGTCCAGAACTTGATCTGTTTCTGAAGCATATCCCAATTCGAACTGGTTCGTGCGCCGAACTCGTTCGAGCGCCCACTCATTCCCCCCTCTCTGTCTCCTGGGGTTCGGTCAGGAACCCCTGACCGAACCCCAGGAGACAGAGAGGGGGGAATGAGTGGGAACAGACTCGAACGAGTTCGGCGCACGAACCAGTTCGGATTGGCATAATCACTGACCGAACCCCAGGAGACAGAGAGTGGGGAATGAGTGGGCGCTCGAACGAGTTCGGCGCACGAACCAGTTCGGATTGGGATATGCTTCAGAAACAGATCAAGTTATGAAGCATCACTCTGGGGTGGTGGCCGGGGCTTATGGATGGCCCTGACTGAACGCCTGGAGACAGGGAGTGGGGAATGAGTGGGCGCTCGAACCAGTTCGGCGCACGAACCAGTTCGGATTGGAATATGCTTCAGAAACAGATCAAGTTCTGAAGCATCACTCTGGGGTGGTGGACGTGGCTTGTGGATGGCCCCGACCGAACGCCTGGAAACAGGAAGTGGGGAATGAGTGGGACTTTTGCCACTTTTTCACCATGTGGTCCCCCTTTGGTCCGATTTTGGTCGAAAAATTTTTGGTTCAGAATCATGTCCCTATAGGATTTTCTGGCTTATTTGTGAGCTTAGAAACCGAATTTGCTAACTAAAGCTCATGAAACTTCGATATAAAACAGTTCTGACTGATTAGAATCCAGAACAATTTTTTTAACGATTTTCTTTATTGCATAACTTTTTTATTTCGAAGTTTCATGAGCTCTAGTTAGCAAATTCGGATTCTACGCTCAGAATCAAGGCAGAAAATCCTATAGTGACATGATTCTGAGACAAAAATTTTTCGACTAAAATCGGACCAACGGAACCACATGGTGAAAAAGTATTAAAAATTTTTATCTCGAAAAAATGTCTCTATAGGAGTTTCTGGTGTATTTCGGAGCGCTGATTCCGAATTTCAATACTAGAGCTCATGAAAACATGAATGAAAAAAGTTATGCTTGAAAACCCTCGAAAAACTGCAAAAATCGCAGGTTTTTCGGACAAAAATCAACGCTATTTTTTCCATCCTCCGATTCCTCTAATTTTTGGATATGTTTGAGGTACATGGAGACCCTTCAAAACTTATATGAGCTCTTGTTGGAGAAATTCCGATTTGGTAAGTTACACTACTTTATCAGAAAACCGACCGCCCCGATCCAGCCCATGGACAAAGGATGACATCATCAACATACGAAATATTACCCCGTGCCTCCTCATTTGATTGATTTTTGGAATTGTTTCTATCACAATTTCAAAGCGAGTTATGGCTTTTTTCCTGACGCAATTTTGGCCTTAAAAATCATAGTGTCCCTACTTTGACCTAACAATACTCAAAGGTGAGACCTGATATCAAAAATCGCTAAACGCAGTTTGAAAGAGCAGGATTCGAAGTACCTATGTTTCACTTTTCATCGGGATTGGAGGTACTTCTTCCCTACCGCCGCGGGGTAGTCGAATATCTTTTTCCCTCCTCTCCCGTGCCATTCCGTCCTCTCCCTTGCCATTCCCTCCTCTCCCTTGCCATTCCCTCCTCTCCCTTGTCATTCCCTCCTCTCCCTTGCCATTCCCTCCTCTCCCTTGTCATTCCCTCCTCTCCCTTGCCCGAGGAGTGTGACCCCCCTCAGCTGTGGACCCGTTCGAATTGCATCTGAGGCAAAGATCCCTTGTCGTTGCCGGCCTTCTGGAACCTGACGTCAGTCTGGGTCTGGAGGAAAGGTGCGAGGCTGATAGAAGGGGCGTGGCCCGACTTCTCAGTCATCTCAAGGTTGATGCTATGCCCAATCAGATCTTCCGAATGGGTAAACAGTCGGATCGCCCCCGTCTCCTTAAACTTGTGATGCCCGCCCGCTCTTTTGTATTCACGGCTCTTAAAAATGCCTCCACTCTCAGAGGTAACTCTGAGTTTGAGGGCATATACATTCGCCAGTCCATGAGTAGGGAAGAGTTGGCGAGGCATCAGGAGATGAGAGCGAAGGTTAGGGAATGGCGTGCTAAGGATTCCTCCTCTCCATTCGTTGTCTATCGAGGTGAAATCTGGCATAAGGGGGACATTCCCTCTCGTGTCCGCACGCGACTCCCGAACCAGGGAAACTAATTGCTGATACACCCTTAGTCCATCCTATCCCTGTTCTGCCTCTCCTTTCTCTCCACTCTCTCCCTCCATTCCTTTCTTGAATTGTTTGATGTTCAACGCCAGATCTCTCTGTAATAAGTTGCCAGATCTACACTCTATTTTATCAATTGACCGTACCGATGTCCTCTTTATCTCTGAATCCTGGCTCACAACTCGCATTGTTGACTCCGAAATTCTCTTACCGTATCCCTACCGTATCTATCGAGCAGATCGCTGGTGGTGTGTGTGTAATCATTCGTAATCACATTCCTTGTTCTCGCATATCTCTCCCATCCACTGTCTTGTCTGACGTTGTCTGTCTCGATCTCTTTCCCCCTCTTGGTCTCTCTTCCATTCGAATCATTCTTGCTTACCGTCCCCCCAACACTGTATCTAGTGACAACTTAGCTTTGTTCGACCTACTATCCATTCTTTCTTCGTGTGATAAGTCCGTTGTTCTTTTATTGTTCCGATTTCTATTCCTTCCTTTGATTTCCGTAAGACTGATTTCATTGGTCTAAACTCGACTCTCTCTAGCACCGATTGGTCTTTGATCTTTGATAATTTCTCTGATATTTCCCATATGTACTCTCAGTTTGTTGATTATCTTGCTCACCTATTCACTTCCTTTGTTCCTTTCAAGAAGGAACTCCTTCCATTCGAGAATTACCCTCCTCATATCAAGTTTCTTCTTAATCATAAACGTTGTCTCTTTAATAAGCTCTCCTTTGCACCAGTCAGATCCCAATTCATTATTGTATCATCTAGGCTTGACTCTGAGATAAGGAAGTTTATTCGTAACAAGGAAAACAAGCTTTTATCTGGCAATCGCAGCCGATCGTATTATCGTTACATCTCGACTCGCTTCAAACCTCGTTCCTCAATTGCCCCCTCCCTATTCGACTCTCATGGTAATACTCTGATAGATGACTCTGATAAGGCTGAAGCGTTTGCTTCCTACTTCGAATCTGTTTTCACTGCTGATGATGGTCTTCTCCCTCACTGCCCCCTTACCATTCCTCAAACTATGCCTTTCTTTATTATTCTCCCTATTAATATTGGTCACCATCTTAGACGTGTTTCCGATTCTTGTTCTCTTCCTTCCGATGGTATTCCGTCAATTATTATTTTAAAGAAGTGTTACTTGTCTCTTTCTGAACCTCTTGCTCATATTGTGAACTACAGTTTGATGCTTGGCCAAGTTCCTTCTCTCAGAAGAGAGAGAGAGGTTCCAACCTTCACTTGTAAACGACGATCGAGCAAAAATCAGAAATCCAATTAAAAAGACAACCACGAAAACCTAAGCAATTTAATTTATGGAGGAGTTTAGAGTGAGAGACCGTATCAAATGCCTTAGCTAGATCAACATAAACGACGTCAACACAATCATTTCTATCAAGAGATTCACGCCAAGTCTGAGTACAATCAAGAACTTGAGAAACTGTTGACTTGCCACGGACGAATCCGTGTTGCTCAGAAGGAATAATAGAATGAATTTCTCACCAACGAACAAATTTAGGTTCCATGACTTTACTAGGAATGGGAGTGAGTGAAATAGGACGGAAGTCAGACAAGGAAGAGGGTGAAGTGACCTTAGGAATAGGAACAACAAAAGCACGCTTCCAGAGAGAAGGAACTTGGCCAAGCATCAAACTGTAGTTCACAATATGAGCAAGAGGTTCAGAAAGAGACAAGTAACACTTCTTTAAAATAATAATTGACGGAATACCATCGGAAGGAAGAGAACAAGAATCGGAAACACGTCTAAGATGGTGACCAATATTAATAGGGAGAATAATAGAGAAAGGCATAGTTTGAGGAATGGTAAGGGGGCAGTGAGGGAGAAGACCATCATCAGCAGTGAAAACAGATTCGAAGTAGGAAGCAAACGCTTCAGCCTTATCAGAGTCATCTATCAGAGTATTACCATGAGAGTCGAATAGGGAGGGGGCAATTGAGGAACGAGGTTTGAAGCGAGTCGAGATGTAACGATAATACGATCGGCTGCGATTGCCAGATAAAAGCTTGTTTTCCTTGTTACGAATAAACTTCCTTATCTCAGAGTCAAGCCTAGATGATACAATAATGAATTGGGATCTGACTGGTGCAAAGGAGAGCTTATTAAAGAGACAACGTTTATGATTAAGAAGAAACTTGATATGAGGAGGGTAATTCTCGAATGGAAGGAGTTCCTTCTTGAAAGGAACAAAGGAAGTGAATAGGTGAGCAAGATAATCAACAAACTGAGAGTACATATGGGAAATATCAGAGAAATTATCAAAGATCAAAGACCAATCGGTGCTAGAGAGAGTCGAGTTTAGACCAATGAAATCAGTCTTACGGAAATCAAAGGAAGGAATAGAAATCGGAACAATAAAAGGCCAGGAAAGATGGAAAGTAACACTCGAGTGGTCAGAGTTCTTGAACGGAGAGGATACATTACAGTGAGAGATTAGGTCAGGGGGAGCAAGGACAATGTCGAGACAGTTGGTACCCAGAGTAAGGGAGGAAACAAATTGATGAAGAGAAAGGGAAGAAGCGAAATCAACGAGAGAAACTGATTGTCCAGTGGCAAGAGAAGGATTAGACCAATCAATGTGCAAGTTTAGGTCACCAGTAAGAACAACGGACTTATCACACGAAGAAAGAATGGATAGTAGGTCGAACAAAGCTAAGTTGTCACTAGATACAGTGTTGGGGGGACGGTAGGCAAGAATGATTCGAATGGAAGAGAGACCAAGAGGGGGAAAGAGATCGAGACAGACAACGTCAGACAAGACAGTGGATGGGAGAGATATGCGAGAACAAGGAATGTGATTACGAATGATTACACACACACCACCAGCGATCTGCTCGATAGATACGGTAGGGATACGGTAAGAGAATTTCGGAGTCAACAATGCGAGTTGTGAGCCAGGATTCAGAGATAAAGAGGACATCGGTACGGTCAATTGATAAAATAGAGTGTAGATCTGGCAACTTATTACAGAGAGATCTGGCGTTGAACATCAAACAATTCAAGAAAGGAATGGAGGGAGAGAGTGGAGAGAAAGGAGAGGCAGAACAGGGATAGGATGGACTAAGGGTGTATCAGCAATTAGTTTCCCTGGTTCGGGAGTCGCGTGCGGACACGAGAGGGAATGTCCCCCTTATGCCAGATTTCACCTCGATAGACAACGAATGGAGAATCCTTAGCACGCCATTCCCTAACCTTCGCTCTCATCTCCTGATGCCTCGCCAACTCTTCCCTACTCATGGACTGGCGAATGTATATGCCCTCAAACTCAGAGTTACCTCTGAGAGTGGAGGCATTTTTAAGAGCCGTGAATACAAAAGAGCGGGCGGGCATCACAAGTTTAAGGAGACGGGGGCGATCCGACTGTTTACCCATTCGGAAGATCTGATTGGGCATAGCATCAACCTTGAGATGACTGAGAAGTCGGGCCACGCCCCTTCTATCAGCCTCGCACCGTTCCTCCAGACCCAGACTGACGTCAGGTTCCAGAAGGCCGGCAACGACAAGGGATCTTTGCCTCAGATGCAATTCGAACGGGTCCACAGCTGAGGGGGGTCACACTCCTCGGGCAAGGGAGAGGAGGGAATGACAAGGGAGAGGAGGGAATGGCAAGGGAGAGGAGGGAATGACAAGGGAGAGGAGGGAATGGCAAGGGAGAGGAGGGAATGGCAAGGGAGAGGACGGAATGGCACGGGAGAGGAGGGAAAAAGATATTCGACTACCCCGCGGCGGTAGGGAAGAAGTACCTCCAATCCCGATGAAAAGTGAAACATAGGTACTTCGAATCCTGCTCTTTCAAACTGCGTTTAGCGATTTTTGATATCAGGTCTCACCTTTGAGTATTGTTAGGTCAAAGTAGGGACACTATGATTTTTAAGGCCAAAATTGCGTCAGGAAAAAAGCCATAACTCGCTTTGAAATTGTGATAGAAACAATTCCAAAAATCAATCAAATGAGGAGGCACGGGGTAATATTTCGTATGTTGATGATGTCATCCTTTGTCCATGGGCTGGATCGGGGCGGTCGGTTTTCTGATAAAGTAGTGTAACTTACCAAATCGGAATTTCTCCAACAAGAGCTCATATAAGTTTTGAAGGGTCTCCATGTACCTCAAACATATCCAAAAATTAGAGGAATCGGAGGATGGAAAAAATAGCGTTGATTTTTGTCCGAAAAACCTGCGATTTTTGCAGTTTTTCGAGGGTTTTCAAGCATAACTTTTTTCATTCATGTTTTCATGAGCTCTAGTATTGAAATTCGGAATCAGCGCTCCGAAATACACCAGAAACTCCTATAGAGACATTTTTTCGAGATAAAAATTTTTAATACTTTTTCACCATGTGGTTCCGTTGGTCCGATTTTAGTCGAAAAATTTTTGTCTCAGAATCATGTCACTATAGGATTTTCTGCCTTGATTCTGAGCGTAGAATCCGAATTTGCTAACTAGAGCTCATGAAACTTCGAAATAAAAAAGTTATGCAATAAAGAAAATCGTTAAAAAAATTGTTCTGGATTCTAATCAGTCAGAACTGTTTTATATCGAAGTTTCATGAGCTTTAGTTAGCAAATTCGGTTTCTAAGCTCACAAATAAGCCAGAAAATCCTATAGGGACATGATTCTGAACCAAAAATTTTTCGACCAAAATCGGACCAAAGGGGGACCACATGGTGAAAAAGTGGCAAAAGTCCCACTCATTCCCCACTTCCTGTTTCCAGGCGTTCGGTCGGGGCCATCCACAAGCCACGTCCACCACCCCAGAGTGATGCTTCAGAACTTGATCTGTTTCTGAAGCATATTCCAATCCGAACTGGTTCGTGCGCCGAACTGGTTCGAGCGCCCACTCATTCCCCACTCCCTGTCTCCAGGCGTTCAGTCAGGGCCATCCATAAGCCCCGGCCACCACCCCAGAGTGATGCTTCATAACTTGATCTGTTTCTGAAGCATATCCCAATCCGAACTGGTTCGTGCGCCGAACTCGTTCGAGCGCCCACTCATTCCCCACTCTCTGTCTCCTGGGGTTCGGTCAGTGATTATGCCAATCCGAACTGGTTCGTGCGCCGAACTCGTTCGAGTCTGTTCCCACTCATTCCCCCCTCTCTGTCTCCTGGGGTTCGGTCAGGGGTTCCTGACCGAACCCCAGGAGACAGAGAGGGGGGAATGAGTGGGCGCTCGAACGAGTTCGGCGCACGAACCAGTTCGAATTGGGATATGCTTCAGAAACAGATCAAGTTCTGGACCATCACTCTGGGGTGGTGGATGGGACTCGTGGACGGCTCTGCCCGAAGCGATGGGAATGACAGCACCCCACGAGGCAGAGAGGGGAGAATGGACTCGAACCAGATCGGAACACGAGCCAGTTCGGATTGGGATATACTTCAGAAACAGATCAAGTTCTGGACCATCACTCTGGGGTGGTGGATGGGGCTCGTGGACGGCTCTGCCCGAAGCGATGGGAATGACAGCACCCCACGAGGCAGAGAGGGGAGAATGGACTCGAACCAGATCGGAACACGAGCCAGTTCGGATTGGGATATACTTCAGAGACAGATCAAGTTCTGGACCATCACTCTGGGGTGGTGGATGGGGCTCGTGGACGGCTCTGCCCGAAGCGATGGGAACGACCGCACCCCACGAAACAGAGAGAGGGGTTAGGCTTAGGCTTAGGATGGCCCTGACCGAACGCCTGGAGACAGGGAGGGGGGAATGGCAAAAGGAGAACAATTGCAGTGATTCGGAGAATATAGCGTGTACGATATTGATGAAAGTGTAGAGTACAACCCTATTCCTGCTGATATTACGTGGGTTGCATACATTATAATTACTTCATCTTTATTTCTCATGAGTGATTCGACTAAAAACGCGGGCTTTGAAACGGAGTAAGCTTTATTGGGTTATTAGACAATATTAGATAGATCACAAAAATATGAACATCGAGATTACTTGGAGGTTGAACGTTTAGCCACTTTATTTTTCGTCTTTTTCTCCTTGCCGATCGCGTCAACTGAAAAGAACGACTTTCACTATAAATTCCAAGTGCTTGTTGTCGTCACGAAACCTATTGTCCAATAGCCTTCTTATCATCAGTGGGTAAAATAAGAAACCATAAAATATTTTACTTATTCGCTATCCTCGTCCGAGGAGCTCATTGGAGAAGAGACGGAGTGGCTGCTGTTGGCGGCTTGGAGCTGTCGCTCCGTCTCCAGGATGGTTGCCACAATCAAGGGAAGATATTCGTTGAGTTTCTGGCGGATGATTCTCTCGGCTACCGCTCGCGCATCGCCTACTGGAAGTGGATTAAATTAGCAAAAGGGAGCTTAGACTTCGAGAATTGGACATTTATAAAGGCTACACAGATAGGCCAAAGAGAATACGTGTGCCACTCGACCGAGAGAAGTCAGATAAACACAACACGAGAAAAAGTGCTAAACATTTGGGAAAAGACGAGAGTGCGGGTCAGCTGAGAGCGCTTGATTTCGAAATTTACGCTTTTGCTAAATTCTAACCCATAGTTCGCAGGATATTTACAAATGTTAACTCTGCTCTTTTTATCGAAAAAAGTGCTTATAATGGAGAAATTTGTATAGAAAAAATTACCGGAAAATGAATTGCCGTCCTCCTCCCCGTTTCCTCGAGCATGTGCGGTATTGAGATGAGCAGGCGGCGGAGACATGGACATGATGGTTGCCGGATGAATTGTAGGAAGAGACACGACGAACCATCTTTCACCCTCCTTTCGTTGAATAAATGAACTTTTCGTTCCAGGACGATCCATCATCTAGAAAAGCTGCATTATTTAGTTTTATTTTAAACAAAATATTTCATGAAAACTTCTAAATTAACACCTCTTTTTTCAAGCGTGTCAAATACTTTTCTTATTGGCGAAGTCAATTGTATTCGTACCTCCTCTGGTTGTTGTGAAAGGCGCCCGCGATTGGTTGGACCTTGAGACCGCTGAAAATCCATTGTATGGTTGAGAGAAGGGTTTTGAAAACCTCACCTCCTCGCCGTTAAATCCGATCAAGTCCAGAAAAGAGTCCATCGGGGCTGTTATGAGAGAGGTAATTAGTATGAATGAAAAATGTATAGACAGTGGCTGAAAACCACTCATGGATAATGGAATACAAAAAAATCACGAATATTTTTTACGCTGAATGAGGTGGTAGGGCGAATAATTAGCACAAATGCATAAATACAGAGCCATAGAATTTGAATAAACACATGCGAACGATAACTGAATAAAAGAGCTACTGATGTTGAGGCTCATCAACCAGCGTCTCTGCTTCCTTATTCTCCTCAATTGATTCTATCTTGTGATCTTCCTTCACAGCACCAATCGCTTTCACCATTCCTCGTGTCTCGCCCTGAGAAAGAAAACGGTTTAAACTAATAAAAAGAAGTCTAATGATAATATTATTTGCAACATATAACCAACTGACTCGTTTGACAGCTCCTAGGGCGTTGCGACTCATCAGAGATTCCAGAGATTCCACTGTCATATCAGGTAGATTCTGCTCGTCTTCCTTCAATATTCGACAAACATCGTCAAGTTCTTGAAGCCTCTCCGTTGTCGTTTTCTAAATTTGTCACTGCTGTGAAGTCTGATCGAATCCATGGATATTTTCTCTCTCTGAATACCATCTGATCTCTCCAGATGTTTTATCTCCCTGGTTACGCATTTCGCGTAGTCGCTTGCGCTCTTATCCAGCTTGCTCAGATGGTCCTGCGAAATCATTTTTGGTGAGGTTATGAAAGGATTCTCTCTAGTGTTGTTCGCTTGAACGTTTCGCGCTCGCCGCTCAAGCGGTCCTTCTCATTCCGCTCTCGAGCGCCGATCGCTCGCGAGCGAATTTCGCTTGAGAGCGAAGAGGAGACCAGCGCTCGCCAGCGCTCGAACGCAGAGTGAGTTGTGACCAAATTGGAGAAAGATCGATCGAGCCACGTACGCCTCGTTGTCCCAGTTATAATGCATTCGAATGCTCGCGAGCGATTATTTGTAAATCACTCGCGAGGTACGAGAGCTCGAAATAACATCACTAATCCCACCCTCCATTCCTGCTTCTTCTCTGCTTCAAGTGAACGGCTTTCGTTTATCTGTAATTACGGTTATCGATCCGTTCCTACAGTCGTTCCTCCTTACGTCACTACTCGATAACCTCTGTTTTGCAATCATAACGACTTAAGAGTTCCTGGTTTATCGCATAAGGCAAAAGCCGAACTGCTACAAGATAGGTGGAACAAATATAATGATGATACAATAGAAGACTGATGCAATCCGTTGATCGATGACCCTCTCGTCGGGTTCCTTCCTTTCTTCTCTATGCCTTGGAGACGTGGAGGGGAGAAGGCGGCTCGCTCTGGAAAACAAAATATTAGTAATAGAAAAACTTCCCCTTTCCCGTTGGGGTGGGGTGGGTGGCTATTAAACACCACCTATCTTGTTGCCTAAACGAACCAGAATGAGGAACTTCGTTCCTTTTCGCCCCATTTCGCTTTCGCTGAGTATCGCACAGCGAAATGGGGCTGACGCACAACTGCGATAAACACCGGAACTCTTAAGTCTACTTATGCAAAACTGCAATTATCGATCCGTTCCTACAGTCGTTCCTCCTTACGTCACTACTCGATAACCTCTGTTTTGCAATCATAACGACTTAAGAGTTCCTGGTTTATCGCATAAGGCAAAAGCCGAACTGCAGAAATCCAAAGGCTTAAAAAACGTTTACCGTCTCCACTCTCCATTCACTAATGGAAACAAAAGCACCATACCCATGGCGGCTACTCGATAGTCGCCCTTTTTACTCATTCAAAGTAGGCCACAAAGCGAAGTATGTCTAAAAGAAGAAGCAATTCACCATATCGATCGGTTCACAGTAGGTATCGATTGATCGAACGAAAGGATACCGCTATCCAACGTAAATACACTCAACGAACGTGGGAACGTGTACTCTCTCAGTTTTCGAAACCAACCTTTACTCTGGTACTACTACTTATTGTCACCTTATTCTCTCTCAAACACCGATAGAAACTCAACCTCGAAGACATCTTTAGCACCCCTTACACACTCAAAGAAAAGGGATGTTCTTCTAAACGGACGTAGATTCTCACTCTATTATTGATACCATCTGGGGACGACGATAACCAGTGTTGAATTCTAGCACCGCACGGCGTGACTTACCCACATCTTTTACTCAATGACGAGACGATCATCAGTGACGAAATGACGTGACGATCATCAGTGACGAAAAAGACGTGACGATCATCAGTGACGAAATGACGTGACGATCATCAGTGATGAAATGACGTGACGATCATCAGTGACGAAAAGACATGACGATCATCAGTGACGAAAAGACTAGACGATCATCAACCTGCGCATAGTTAGCCGAGGCGACGCAATAATTATGATATTCGAAGAAATTGTGAAATATATAATAGAAAACGACGATAACCAGTGTTGAATTATAGCACCGCACGGCGTGACTTACCCACATCTTTTACTCAATGACGAGACGATCATCAGTGACGTAATGACGTGACGATCATCAGTGACGTAATGACGTGACGATCATCAGTGATGAAATGACGTGACGATCATCAGTGACGAAAAGACATGACGATCATCAGTGACGAAAAGACTAGACGATCATCAACCTGCGCATAGTTAGCCGACGCGACGCAATAATTATGATATTCGAAGAAATTGTGAAATATATAATAGAAAATAACTAGAAGCCATCTATTTATACCTCGCAGACGAGAATAAAACCTCAGTAATGACGCCATACGACGAAGTTAAAAAATATTATCATAAACAATGAAATTAAAATTAATATTAGAAGACGCAAACACCACCTATCTTGTTGCCTAAACGAACCAGAATGAGGAACTTCGTTCCTTTTCGCCCCATTTCGCTTTCGCTGAGTATCGCACAGCGAAATGGGGCTGTCGCACAACTGCGATAAACACCGGAACTCTTAAGTCTACTTATGCAAAACTGCAATTATTTAGTAATGTATCGGGTTGAGGAATAAGTAACGCTCGTTTTTCCAATTTCAGATTATGACCTCTCCCGTCTTTCTAAATTGTGCAATTATATTCCGGTTTTTGATGATCGATAAGGGCTTGGATACTCTCTTTAGCGCACACTATATCATATATCTCCGATCATTTAGGCGATCACAATGGCTGGCTCAATTCAAAGTTGTCGCACCTCACCCTGAGATTTTGACAGGTCAGCACTGAGGGAAGAAGAATTATTGAGCCACAATTAAGCTGCAGTAGTAAAGTATCATGGTTATACATTACACTGATGATATTCAGAGGAATATCCAAGTAATGGCCTGTGTGAGATATGCGCCTAACGAGAGTGTAGGATTTTCAGTTACTGACCGAAAGAAGTTTTGCTAGCCGCGTTGTCTTAGCAATAGATCTAAAGACCTCAATTATGCTTGAATGTGGAGTACCTTTCCTGTTGAAAATATGGACGAATTTTGCTAAGTGTGGAGCATTCTCTTTATGAGTTAAATTGCTCGTAAGTCCGATATAGAAAAACAAGCCTCGAAATCGACATTTGTTGCTATTTCCTGTAAACCGTACTAATTGAATGTAAGGCCTTAGATGGTTAAATGGACGAGCAACTTTTGCACTATCATCCACCAAGTGGCCACAATTATAGAATGGCTACTATGTCTTGGGTATGGTTTAATCCAAAGTCCTCAAAACACGCATTTCTTTTGATTCCGTCACAAAAAAATATTTTTGGAAAACTGTTATTTTTCAAATAGGAGCATAAGTAGCACCAAATGTTTATGGTGATAATATAGCTCCATAGTGAGTGACTGGAGCGCACTAGTGTATAGGCCAGCACCTTCGATCCTCAAGGTAGACAAATAAGTTAAGTGAACTGCAATTTTTCACGAACGTTCCCCTTGAAACGTCTATAAAAATACAACAATGAATCGAGCACCATTCTCACTTCACCATGGAAGAGGGGTAGTATCGGGCTGCTCACCTGAGAATGTGTGAATTTACCGAACAGTTTCCACGTTAACGTTAAATTACACAATTTCGAAAAAAATCAAAAATTTTCGAAAATTATCAGATACATTGAAATCTAAATTTCTCTCCTACACAGGAAGCGTGATATTTCTAATACTAACGGCTATGATACTCGAGCATACCCTGAAAAAATGCTATAAAGTCAGCTCGTTTAGATTTGATTGGCGGGAGATATATGAGCCCAAACACGATGCTCAAAAACGAGCGTTACTTATTCCTCAACCCAATATAAGTGAGATTAAAACCGTGATAATCAGATCGCTGATAGTCTTCTTGATCTCTTGAGCTTTCTTGAAGATATTTCCCTTCACATTTCCACCAATTCAGCCCACAATGCACAACTATCTGTGGTGCTCTTCATAAGAGCAGTCTTGAGGCCTTGGATTGGTGCCAACTCTGGAAAACTCCATTTAATTCAATGCTTAAACACGCGCAGTATTTGACCTGCTGTTTCTGGTTCAGTGCTCAGACCAATAACCAGATTCGAAAAAAAATCACCTTCGTTACATTTGCTGACCCTCAGATATTCCGAGTTCTCCTGAAAAATGTCATGAAATCACATTAGATAATTCAGAAAAATATGAGATATACAAACCTGCATCTCGTGCCTTTCTCAGGTCAGCCAGATGATTCTTTTTCAATTCATCCATCTTGGCATCCTTTTCTCTTTGGATGGTCATCAGTTCTCGATCCTTTTCCTGAAACATACGTTTAAATCTGTTTATATAATTTTACATGATCTCACAAGAACATGGAGGTATATATATGATAGAAGAGAACATGCGGAGATGCTGCGAATAAAACTAGTCTAACCTCGATCATTCTGTGATATTCACTAGTAATCTTGTCTCGCTCCTCTTTCGACATTTTGTGCATGCTCTCCATGTCACTGAGGATGAGAGTGTGAACCGGATAGACTTAGTATTTCAAGTTTCTCACTTTCTGTACTTCTCGTCCACAGCCTTCCTCTCAAGATTGAGTGCATCCTCTCTCTGTTGAGCCAAATTCCGAGTGTCTTTCACTTTTGTTTGGAAGTCAGACGTTAGTTTGTCCAATTTCTCAGCGTTCGCCGCGTCTTTGGCCTCAAGAATCTTGAAATTCTCCTGAAATAAAGAGTTATTGAACACACTCCTCGTATTTTTGATTGGAACCTTCTGTTGGTCACTCATATTCTTCTGATTCTCCATGACGAGTCGGTTAATTTCTGTGTGCGTTTTGTCCTTCATCTCCATCACATTTCTGGAATATCGCATTTTAGATGTGCTTAGTACCCCAACCTCTCATATTGAGCCAACTGTCAGCCTTGTGTATGGGGATTATTTTGGAAGTGGTTGTGAAAAAGTGATACGTTTCATCGGTGGGAAAATCGTGAAAATCTTTTAGCAAATCTCACTTGTTGGCCTCATTGATAGCTGACGAGGACTCCTTCTGCTTCGCTTCTTCCCTTGCTTTCGTGTCCGATCTCTCCTTTTCGAGCTGCAGATATTAAAATACGTAAAGATTTCTTTCAAAAAATATATTTAAAAAAAACGTATATCAATGTACCTTCTGTTCGCTCGCCTCTCTCTATCTCGGCTTCTCGCGTTTCCTTTTCCAACGTCCTCCGTTGCTTGTAGGCTTCCTACATATAACCGATTCAAATTGTATTTATTTTGTTAAATACAAAAGGTGAGAGAACGTACCCTCTCAATCTCCCTCGTTCGTTCATATCCTTCCTTCGTCATTCGCATCTGTGTCTCACTCGACTCCTTCATCATGTTCATCTTATCACTGCAATCGATATTGTAGTTTCGAAATTGACAATGATTTCTACCGTTCCAGCTTCATCTTCTCCTCGTAAGCTCGCCTTTCTGACTCTGCTTTGCTGTTCAAAGCTTCCTCGATCTGAAGCACATCAAATGATCATCAAATAAAAAAGAGTGTTAATTATTTTTGCCTGGAAAAGTAAATGGAAAAGTAAAAAGATTTGAATTCGCGCCGGAAAATTACTGAGATTTGAATTCCCGCAATTTCTGTATCTCGGTTCCCATTGCTGCTAGCGACTTGAAAATCGGTTCTAGAGGTTATAAGGTTCGAAAAAGCTTATAAAACGACTTTCAAGTCGCTAACTTTACCGGGAACCGAGATACAGAATTGCGGGAATTCAAATCTTTTTACTTTTCCGGGATTTTAACACTACATCAGCGTTTCTCGTAGCAAACAAGAGAATTGGGAAGACTCCGCCTCTCACGATACGTTTGAGCACGTATAAAACCCGCGTGACCGTTGCTCGCTATCGCTTCCGAGCCTAGTTTCTTTCAATCTAATTTCCTCCCTCCAATATCATTCTCCCAAATTCCTCGAATTATGTATTTTTAATTGCGAAGATTTGCTAATTGAGAGCGAATACAGGTTCGAGCAGCTTCTCCTCAGGAAAGCAGTTTTACAACTTCATTCGGAATGGTTTTTGGGTAATTGAATTGTTTTGTATTTACTATAAAAGTCTGTAGCATCACCATGCACGACAGTAAACTATTTTCTATACCATCCAGTCTCTTGATATTCCACCGTTTCAGACTTACGACGAACAAGGAGGCAGAGCGACAGAAGCAAGAGGCACTTCTGCGGGCGAAATATGTGAGCTTATTTTTCAATGCACAAGGACTACAGAGAATTGAAGGAAGCGCAACAACGACAAAATGAGAGAGATCGAGATGCAGCGGAGAAGATGGCAGAGCAAGATAAGGAAGCCAGGGAGAAGGTCAGAATGAATCTGAATAATTCCAAAAAAGGTGTATCTAAGGTACTAGAGTCGTTATACCGTCTCCTCAACTAGTAATCCTCATCCTCCGAGAGTTTCTGAATTTTTTTTTCGAAAAATGGATCGACACGAGTTAATCGGATAAATAATCAGTCGTTTTTTGTATATAACCATGTTATGCATTCACAGCTCGAAGAGGCGTACAACTGCAAAGCTGCTGTCGAGAAAAGGGCTCACGAGGAGAAGCTCAAGCTAGAGCGGTGAGAATCAGGATCCAATTCAATGGATAGCATTCAATCCGAGTTTACAGCGAGAAGACCGACATGATAAAGGATAATAACGCAGCACAGGTGGAACTGATGAGAGAGAGCCACAAGCAGCAAAGGGAGATTGAGAGGGTACGTGAAGAATAGTTCTGAAACCCTAAACATAGAAATAAGAGACAATAAAAATGAATCGATCACAGGAAAACGACAAGCAGCGAAGAGAATTCGAGAAGAAAGCGCGTGAGGATGAGATCAAATTTAGAGAGGAGAGCGAACAGAAGGTGCGTCCGAATTTGTTACATCTAACTAGACAAGACAAAATATACACAGAACAATTGACAGCATAACTAGAATAAAATATTGACAAACATAACGGTCTTGAAAATATCCTTGCAGCGTGAGAAAGAACGCGCGGAAACAAAGGCTCGCGAGGAACAGAAACAGAAGGAAGCTACGGCTGCTATCAATGAGGCCAATAGGTAAGAATGATGTAGATTTTTATACAGTTCAGAAAACAATAATTTAAAATATATTCAATATGTTTCTTGTAGAAATGTGATCGAGATGAAGGATAAAACTCATGCTGATATTACTCGACTCGTGATGGAGAATCAGAAGAATAAGGACGAGCTGATGAAGGTGAAAGAAATAAAAACAAAAATAAAACGGTGTCCTATGGCCTCATTCTCATACGGCTCATATGAATTATATGCAAAATATTTTTTCCAGGAGAATCTCAAAATCATGGAGGCAAAGGATGCAGCGAATGCTGAGAAACTGGATACCCTTACGAATAAATTCCAAACTCAAGTGAAGGAAGCTCAGGATTCGGCAAAGCAGAGGGAGGATGCGTTGCATCTAGAAAGGAAGGCTATGGACGATAAGTACAGAAAGTCAGACACTTGAAATCCCCATGCCTCTAAAATTAGTTTTTAAGAGAAATAGATAATATGAGCAAGATGTCGAAAGAGGAACTGGAAAAGCTGACTACCGACTACCATAATATGGTCAAGGTGAATTTTATTGATTGACGAGAAGAGAGAGAAAATTATTGCAGGAGAAAGAAGAGGAACTGAGCCGGATTCAGCAAGAGAAGGAGAAAAAGGTTGATGAGCTGAACAAGAACCATTTGGATGACTTGAAGAAGGCTTGATGAATGATATGAAACAACTGCAAGAAAGCGGCAAGGAAGAGGTGAATCGATGAATGCAATTTATTCTTCAAAATATAACAAAATAGGTACTGCACCTTTGGGCTTTATTCTAAATTGACATACCCGAAATCTTGAAAAATGCACTTGCTCTCATCCTTGCTGCATGAATTGTCTTTAAACCATTTTCAATACCTTAACACTCTCAGCTCCTGCGAGTTCACAAGGAGAAGGAAGAACTTCTGAAAGAGAATGCCGCTAAGATCGAGAGCATGCAAAACATGATGCTAGAATTTTCGGAGTGAGTACTTTGATTTTCATTACTATTTTTGCGATTATTCGTTACGAATCTCCTCTATATAGATAATTTCAGATCGAAGAATAGAGAACTTCTCGCTCAGACTACTCATTCGAACTTGCTAGTTGCAATTCAAATGCAGGTTGGCAAAACCCACGATTTTTTCAAATTATTATCTCTTTCAGGGACAATCGGAGGTTCTGCGGATCAACAGGTGCACGGAGGGTGAGTGTCCTCACAAAATGCTATGTTTATTGGGTGATGGCACGTTTTGGAACCTATCATTTTGGAACCTTGGGACAAAAATAGAAATAACTTGGTTAGTTTTTCTCTGATCGATTCATACTCTTTTCTATTCGAAAGAGAAGACTCTCATTTACAAATCTTCTGACAAGAGCTAAGAGTTCTGACCTACGCTGAATTTACTATGATTTTTAACATCTGCACTGATCAGTTTTCCGATCCTTCTGGACATTAAAAAATAGTAAATTCAGCGTAGGTCAGAACTCTTAGCTCTTGTCAGAAGATTTGTAAATGAGAGTCTTCTCTTTCGAATAGAAAAGAGTATGAATCGATCAGACAAAAACTAACCAAGTCATTTCTATTTTTGTCCCAAGGTTCCAAAATGGTAGGTTCCAAAACGTGCCATCACCTGTTTAATGAGAGCAAACATCACACTTCATTCTTTCGTTATGGTTAAGTCGATGGAAACAAACTATAAGCCATTTATATTCACATTATGATTCCAGAGTTAGCACCACTTGCGGAGCACAAGTCATCACTCTTAGACAATGTGGAGGAAAGCTGCGAGTTGTAGTCGAGCCATGACGAGATTTTCGGAAATGTGAGATATTTTCTTTCCAAATTAAAAACAAAATTTAAATACTATCCTAAGATAATAAGCTTTCTCTTTGCAGGACCCTCTGAGCGAAGATCTGGTGATCATCAAGGTATTGAATGGTTTTCCAATATTTATTTTTCAAGATGTATCATTTCAGAAGAAAATTATCGAAAAATCGAAAGCAGTGAAGGCGATCATCAGTGATATGTGGAGAATGGTGAGTTCCGGTCTTAGCGTTGATGACTGAAAGTGTTCTTCGTTACAGATTGACCAGAGCCGCTCACTCGGAGATCAGAAGAAGCTATGGAAGGTGAGCTTCCTTTTGCTACAGAGCGAAACCCTCGTTTTAAGGATGAGCTAAAACAGCTGGAGACTAAACATGCAACTCCATACGACAAAGCGGTCAGGAGAGAAATCAACGAGATGGTGAATACTGATATCCAACAGTTTTTTTATATTTAAAAAAAGATGGATTTGTGTAACAAATATGTGCATAAGAAACGACGAAGGAGAGATTCCGAGAGCTAGAGGGCGAATGCGAGAAGCTGAAGGCAGCCATACAAGAGCTGTCCGATATGGTTATCGAATCTATCGAATCTGCACTGGACCGCAATACTCTCAGATCGATCGCATTGGTAAGCGATCTTTCGATTGACAGAAATGAGGACAATAGTTATATACGCTCAAATTAAAATATAACAATAGCTAAATTCCCAAGGTGGGAAATCAGGGAGCATCCAAGGCTATCGCAGCACCACCCAAGGAAGATGAGATGAAGAAGGCGATAAATGGGAGTGAAAAGGGAGAGCCAACCGTTGAGGAGACCCAGTGACTCTCGCCTGTTCCCTTTGAACCATGTTCTTAGCCATTTTTTGTACTACCTCCTATTATAGTTTAATTTGTGGCAGTTATCACGCAATAATTAGCAGCTTAAAGTTTGTTTCTCTTTTTTTGGAATTGATTATCCCATGAGCGGTCAACGTCCGCTAGCTATCTATTGCTTCCATACTATTAAATGTATCATAACAGTCATGTGGGAATGGTCGAAGAATAAGATCGGATTTGGTGTCAGGGAAAGCGAAGTGGAGGTAAGACCAGCCATCATAAGCTTCTCTATTCGATAACTTCAGATCGGCGAAGAATACGTAGTTGTTGATCAAGAATCAAGCCAGACAGGCGAGGTATGAATGAATTTACAGAAATTTTGTTAGATGCAAAATATTTAATTGTTTTTATCAGATAGCTCATCAGAAAATGTTCTCAATGAGAACTTTGTTATAGTGTTCTTTCAGATGGACCGCTCAGGGCAGAAGAAAAAAAGCAAGAAGGCAGGGCGAGTTTTTTCTTAGAAATATAGGAAACTGAATCGAAGTTTTTCAGTCCTCGTACGAATCAAACGATGAATTCTTGGCAAGAATGGAGCGAAAAAGTAGAGAAAGGGAAGCTGAGAAGAAGTATAAGAAATTTGAGGTATGCAGAATTGAATACAAAGTTCAGAATAATCTTGGCTTTCAGGAGACTAGAAGAAAGGAAGAGGAGAAAATGAAAAGGGATCAGGAAAGGTTTGGTTCATGCGTTACCAATGTCAATTCTTTGTTGTAGAAAAATCGAAGAAGAAAAACGAATATATCAAGAAGAGCTTGAAGAAATGGAGCGTCAAAGAAATGAAGAGGAACGCGCACTAAGGCAAGTGATTTTGGGTAATCATTAAAATCATGCTTATTCTCAGAGCTCGTGAAGAAGTGGAACGTCTGAAGAGATTGCAGAGAGAGGAAAGTGCGAGGTATTGTTCTTCTAATTGATTCGACGTCACACACATTTCATAAGAATTGCTGATGAGCAGCGATGGAGAATGGAGATGGAGGCCGAGCGAGCAAGAGATGAGAGAGAATATAAGGAACGGCTAAGGTAGTCAACTACTCATACGCATCTGAAAATACACTTCAGAATGCTGGATGATGCTGTTCTCGAACGCGAACGAAAAGAGAGGGAAAGCGAAGCAGAATTGAGGATCCGTGAGCTTTTCACATTCATAATTTCTATCGTTTTGAAGGATTTCTGGGTAGCCAGAGAAATAATAATACAGAATAGAATGGGATGATAACAATAAAAGTCGACCCAACTTTTTGCCATTGGCTTTACTGATGGATACTATCTTATCAGAGGCCGACCGCCATTACAGCATGCAACAGCTTCAGCGTACCAATCAAGTGAGAACAAATCAGGTAATGACTAGATCATGTACTAAATCAGGCTGCATCTTCATTGCTCACGTCCACGATTGCTGCAGCTGCAGCCAAATCAGCAGCCGAGAATGAGAAGATGATGAGGGAAATGGCAGTAGAGACCGAGTGAGATCAGTAAAAATTATGTAGAGAAATGGGTAAATTCAGAGCGCAGCAACAACTCAGATTTCGTGCTGAAGAACTCCAGAAGGAATTGGAGATAGCTGGAATTGAAGAGAAAATGAAGACCTCCCGGGTAATTACTTGGCAGAATAATTTGTGTAACTTTAACCGTTCAGTTCGTCAAATCAGTGGACGATTCTTTGCATACGAAAATGGTGGAGCTAGAAGGAGAAAGTATGCTTCATAAAAAAAAAGGTTGAGCACTTTTTTCGTTCAGCTCAATTGAAATTGGAGGAGAGTAAAATTCGAGACAAGGACATGGAAGAAAACAGAGTTCGTTATGAGAATGAATGGAAGATCAAGAGGGAGAAGGAAAGACACGATCTGGTATAGAAGAATAGGCTGTCAGTTTTTAACCTGGTCCAAATATTAAATGAGATTTCTCAGGTACCAAAAGTCTTCGGAAAAATTGAGAACCGATGCGGAGAGCGATAGCGCAAGATACGGTGAAGATATGGAGAGGATGAGAGAAAATCGTGAAACAACAAATCGTTCGAAAACTTCACCACATATCTTAACTGTATATCAGATGCTACAAGGGTAGAAGAATTGCTAGAAATCGAGAGAAGGAGGATGGAAGAAATGAATCGGATGAGACAAGCGAATGAAGAAGAGAGAAGAATGCATTGGAACAGACTGAAAAACGCTTTTGTGAGTTCATGCCTACATCAAGGTAAAATATGATAATCTGATATTAAGGTGGATATGATGCGAGCTCGATTCACTGGAATGATGAAAAACGAGATGGAGAAGAAATGGGATGACCGATTCTATGAACTCAGGTCTTTCAAATTTCAAAAATAGCCTTGCCGACATCAAATTTAGACGCGCTCATGACCCAGTCAAGGAAGCATTCTCGGATTTCGAATGCATACCTCTACGACCATCAGATGTTGCAACGTCATTGATTCAGTTCGAGGTAAATTCAACCGCTTTTGAAGAAATAAAAGGCGTTTTAGGCTGATCTGGGCTCTCTACGCATGTCTATGAAGACTCTTGAGGAGATCATGGCCTGTGAACAACAACAAGTTGAGACGTGGAAGCAACAACAGCCTGGTGCATACTTCCTAACTGACCTTGGGGTGAGTTACTGATAATGATGAGTTTTCATTCCCCAATATATGTAGTCAACTGAATTTATGAATTGTTAAACATCTTATATTCTTTGCAGATTGTTCTTGGGAAAATTCTGCGCTGTATTGTTCGAGTTTTTCGAGAAATAGAACTGGCTAATGATGGAATCACTATGAATCGAGACAATGTTCATGCACTGGAGACAATCTTCAAGCTAGAGTATCTTGGTCAGGCAATGAAGGATCTGACAGAAGCTGTTGATTCCATTCCATCTGTTTACGAACTCAACAAGAAATATTCCAATGGTGAGCTAAACATGTCGCTGAAAACAAATATAAATGCATTTGCAGATAACACACGCCTCGAAACTACTTTCTAGTTCATCAGCTACTATTCTTTACTATTCGGCTACATATGTTCTTTTTTTGCTCTATAGTGATTGTGGCATTGTGTGGTAACGACCTGTTAAATAAAACATGTTTTTAAATATTTTTTCGATGATTTACCACTCCCGAAACGGTCTTGACCGTTTTAATATTTTACCGGTTGTACTATTTCCCCATAACGATTATTTTGAATGTTTTTTTATAGAGCTGACGGTATGCGCGCCTCAAATGGCACACTGGTAATGCGAAACACACCCGTGATTCATTCATTGCATTTATATTAAACTCCAGGATTCGGCAACCGTGGAATCTCTACACATTGAAATGAGGATTCTCCGTCAGAGAATAGACAGAATGCCACTTGATCAGTTTGTGAACCTGTTACCCTAATTGGGATGATTGTTATTGCAGGACAATTAGCTCTAATTTTGCTCGAGCCAAACGGGATCAAATGAGATGGGATCACGAAGCGGAACTACATACATACATACATACATACATACATTTATCATGTCAGGCAGTTGACGCCAGATGGGGATGGATGGTTTCAGATAGGTTTCGGGTCGGTTCTTCGTTCGAGAGAGAATCATTTCATCTGGGTGGGGGTCAAGGGATCGGTCTTCTTTCCATTCACAGACCCAAGAGATTGGCTGGAGAAAGGGTTGCGATCATCCAGGACGATAGGACTTGATGTAGAGTGTTCATTGTTGATGACGGAAGAAGGCTCCCGTGATTTTAGAACTGAGTCCACCAAACTCGAGTCATCAATCGCGAAACGAGACTCGACGAGAATGGTATCTGAGGGACCAAACATCAGAGTAGGTCATACCCATCACACGGTGACCAGAGTCCGGCTTGGATGGGGATTCCGATCTTGTTGAGTTGATGGAGTAGACGAGGGGAACTAGAGGGATTCCATTCTCTATCAGAGAGAAATGGAGAAGGACCGCTCGCGACGACTAACAAAAACGAGAATGAACTAAGAGTAGGAGTTTTCTCTTCGTAAAACAGCTTTCGAACGTGGTTTTGTAGAGGAGAGATAGACAGATGGAAGACAGAGAGTGGAATCAGCGGATGGAAATGAACCGCGTTCTCAGTGATAGTTCCTCGATAATCAGTCAATTGCAAGGGGATCTGCATACATCCAGTACAGAAATGATCAAGCAAGTCAGTTCTAACGTGAAAACCATTAGTAATGACTATTTTTTGAAGGAGACAAGCCATTGCCGAATGTTGGGCGAAACATTGGCTGTTGCTGCTAAAGAGCAGAAACTCCTGTTGACTAAACTCAGTGAGATGCAAAAGTATGCGATCTATAATTTAATCCGCTTCATATTAAATTTTCAGACAAATTTCTGAATTTGCTCAGAAGAAACTGGACGAGGATTCCCTATTATTTCGAGCTATGTCTCGTATTCTCATCGAAACAATGACCAATTACGAAATAGAAAAAGGTAGGTGATCCATTTCGGAAATTGATCTAAACTAACACAGCGATAGCGACTGAGGTTCATAGTGCTCTCTAAATTAAACAACTCTCTAAATTAAACAAAAATAAGAGAACAGCAAAATGAACTACTCGGAGTGTTCTGGAGACTGGAAGCTGCCTTTAGCCATGGAGTATGTTACCAAATAGATTGAAAATATATAATATATTTAAATGAAGGAAGATTTGAGCACCCGCGAACATCATCATCCTTTCTGTGATGCCGTCTCAAAGGATTTCGAAAGAGTTTTGTCTGATCTGATCGATACGTTGTATCGCTCTACTTCAATTTCGCCTGATGAAAGGAGAGATGTGAATGTGAGTCGGCATCACTATATCATGATTATTGAACCAGAGAAACTTAATTCAATCTGATTAAAATATTTTTTAGAGAGTTCTTCTCGATCTCGAACATGCTTTTCACATCTTTCGTCTCGCAACAAAATTCATGGGTAATAGTGACAATTGATAGATGACAAAGTAATTGATCTTCCAGATTCTATTGACGATTCCTTACGCTGCTCATCATTCGATCTACTTCGATCCATTCTCTGTCGAATGCCAATCGTGAAAAGTAATCATGTAAAAGAACATGTGAAACGAAGCCTTGACGTATGATTATTTTTCTTTAAAATATTATTAATATACCTTTGAGGAGCTGTCAGTATTACCGTCAGGAAAGTTTGTCGATTCATCTCACGATGTGAGAAGAGTTACAAATAACATTAAAAAAAAGCTAATTCATATCAACATTATCTTCACTGTTATTCGCGATTGACGATCAGATCGAACGATGGGTTTACTGTGGAGTCACTTCGGGAGGGTTTGACAGTAGAGAGAGAAGAAAGAGACGTGTTCTTGCAGTCAGTTCTTCATTACAAAATCCTTTCAATTGTATTCTTCACAGGAGATCTGCTCAACTTTCTGAGCTCATAACTGAAGAGAGCCAAGATCAGATTCGAAAGATTAATGAAGCTTCTGAGGTGTTGATATCATCCTGTAATTTCATTTACCGACTGATTATAGAGGGCAAGACTAGAAAGAGAAGTGGCCGAGCACCAAAGTATTGCTAAGGAAACGGAACATTTACGACAAATCGAAATGCTGCATCGAAAATCGCGGGAAGACCGAGAAGAATATGAGAGGGATATTTGGATGATGGTTAGTGCAAGTGCTCGTACTATTCTTCAACTTTTCTCTAGAATGATAAGCACTCGCTCGTCGTGAAAGATATCGAAGATGAAGCTGCCATGAAGCTCGAGCAAAGGTCACAGAAAACTTTGAAAACTGCAAGATTATCAATTTCAGATCTACAGTATCGGACAAAAGTCATCGTTCACAAATGCAAAGTGGT
Source organism: Pristionchus entomophagus (assembly GCA_036245825.1). Taxonomy (NCBI): domain Eukaryota; kingdom Metazoa; phylum Nematoda; class Chromadorea; order Rhabditida; family Neodiplogasteridae; genus Pristionchus; species Pristionchus entomophagus. The sequence continues at coordinate 9,471,432 of BTSX01000006.1, read as the reverse complement.
GTAACTTTTGAATTAGAGGGGCGATCTTTCTGAAATTTTAACAGATATTAATCGACTCACTGATGCATCTTATCCGACCGTGACGTCATGCTACGATTTCGCAATATTGCATAGTGATGATCCAATCATATATATGTTCTTCACTTGTGATTTTAAGGTCATTGGGATTTTTTTCTAAGTCTTCTCTCTTTTTGTGATGATAGAAGGCCTCAGCATCTACCGATTAAAAAATAGTACTCATGGGGCGTTGTCGTACAGAAGCAGAACACAGGTTCAAAATAGAGTCCCGAAAAAAATAATTTCCATTCATTGACGTGCTAGAGACTCGTTCAAAGGCTCAAAATGACCCTTACAATAATTCCTGATTACCCACAAAGTTCGATATTGATATCTCTTAATTTGAGCTCAGGGCACGAATTTTTCACTTTTTCAAATAATTGTTTTCTTCCTATTTTGGATGATCATAGTTCCAAGGCCGATTTTTGTTCAAATGTATTTTCTAGACAGGGTAGTTGCAAATCCATGGAATATACGATTCCCAACTTTTTAGAGCATTTGGATAACTTGCTCACCCGCGGCAACCGAAAATCAGAGGAAAAAAAAAATCATCACAAAAAGAGAGAAGACTTAGAAAAAAATCCCAATGACCTTAAAATCACAAGTGAAGAACATATATATGATTGGATCATCACTATGCAATATTGCGAAATCGTAGCATGACGTCACGGTCGGATAAGATGCATCAGAGAGTCGATTAATATCTGTCAAAATTTCAGAAAGATCGCCCCTCTAATTCAAAAGTTACACCACTTTGCATTTATGAACGATGACTTTTGTCCGATACTGTATATCGTCAAATGCCCTGATGAATACATAATAAATATTTGCTACTAAAATAAAATTTTATTATTGTGTCCTTGGTTTGTGCCCGACGACGGAGAGTTGAGTGATACAAGTTTATCCACAACAAGAGGGATACAACCTACTCCGGACTCACCGGCAACTCAACTGACTAGGAAGGGGGCGGGGTCAGCGAGGGGAGGGAGAGGGAGAGGCGAGGGGGAGGGGAGCGCGCGCGTGTTGTTTACTTGTTGACACGCGAGCACACTAGAGACTCTCCGTCTCGAGAGATCACTAGACTAGACTCGAGAGATCACACTACACACGATCTACTCGAGCGACCACATGGTCTTGTGAGAAGGGGCAACCCTACGATACAACATTTATATTGAGAAATTTTGTGTTTGCCGATAGTGGTTCCATCCACATTAATTACCTCATATCGTACTTTGTAAACAAAACCGAACAAGTGAACAGTTTTGTTCATTTTTGTCACTTTTTGAAAGTCGCGCGTGACAAACTTAAAAATTCTAATTTTTGTTTCTTATTTTTTGTCCACCCCGATTTGCCGGAATCGATCGGACATGTCACGGTGAAATATTCCTTTAAAATGGGGAAAACGAGAGCAAAAAATATGAAAATTGAAAATAAACTAGGGATTACGGTAGAAATTATCTACCTACCTCATACTACCGTACTCACTGACTTAGAGCTCTCGTTTTTCTCCACTTTAAAGAAATATTTCACCGTGACATGCCCGATCGATTCCGGCAAATCGGGGTGGACAAGAAATAAGAAAAAAAATTAGAATTTTTAAGTTTGTCACGCGCGACTTTCAAAAGGTGACAAAAATGAACAAAACTGTTCACATGTTCGGTTTGGTTTACAAAGTACGATAATTGAATCAAATCAGGAGATAAATAGTGGTATTTTCAAAAGACAGGGATCTGAATGGCTATGATGGCAGGAGTCCTCGTGAACACCATCGAAACTCTCGGAAATGCACGTTTATTTGTTTTCCCCGCTCTTCTTTTCTTGATATATGAGCCCGTTCGCCTAAGAGTCAGTAAAAGTTCAACAAGCCCGAGAACAAGCAAAAAATAATGTATGCTGTAAAGTTGCTCCCAGGGGTAACTTTCGATTCTGAATCGAATGGCTGATTCCGTTTTTCGATCTGAGCCTTCTGAATCCCGCTACGGCACGACGTCGATATGGCCAAATTCTTGTTCTACGATAAAAACTGGCCCATAGGGGGCCAAATTGGCCGAATTCTCGCGATGGAGTGTTCGATAGAGAATTTCCCCTGAGTAAGCGGTAGTTGCGCCTTGATATACGTACCTGTTATACCTCTCATTCGACTTACTTTCGTCAAAATTTTTAATGCATTTTTTGTATTTTTCTGAAACGCAACATTATCCAAACTCAGCAGTAGCATTACAAATAATGTATATAATCATTTTTAAATCATGTTACGCCCCATATCAATTCAAATAATGTTTTAAAAAACAAATTGTGACATCGAATGTATGATAGACAAATTTAAACATTAAATTGTTGTTGAGTATAATTCCGTTCAATTCAACAACTACAATCAATAAAAACGGAATTCAATATATCAGAAAAACTTGCAAAAGATATCTGCAAGGGCGGGGAATCGAACCCGCGGAGGATGCGAGGTAGACGTATCCACTTCGCAATTCACCATACCCGCTTGCATTCGATTCCTGCACAGAAAGCGCGAGTTGAGCTTACAAAATACTTCATAAAACAACTTTGTGCACTGATAATGGCCTGACCCCATATACCAAAAAGATCAGGAGAAGTTGCTCTTTCTACTGTAAAAATATTTTTCCCCGGCCGCCAGTAGATCAAAAAAACGATCATAACTCAAAAACGAAAATAGATAGAGCCTCGATTTTTGTTCAGTTTGTAGAGAATTAAATTCTGGTCGGGTACGCGAGAATTCGGCCAATTCGGCCCCCTATGGGCCAGTTTTTATTTTTTTTTGGCCAAATCGACGTCGTGCCGTAGCGGGATTCAGAAGGCTCGGATCGAAAAACGGAATCAGCCATTCGATTCAGAATCGAAAGTTACCCCTGGGAGCAACTTTACAGCATACATTATTTTTGCTTGTTCTCCGGCTTGTCCGACTCTTAGGCGAACGGGCTCCTATATATTTTTTAAAATATGTAATTATCATAGTTACAGGTGCTCACAGGTGCGCAGAATGCAAATGTGGAAGCGGCGAGAATCAATGCATAGGCTAATGAGAAGAGGGAGATGAGAGATCAGGAGACCAGAAAGGTTACCATCATCTAACATATAAAATGTTTAGACATTTTTTGATACTTTCAGCTAATTATAGATGCGACTAAGGAGCAGATGCGTCAGGCTCAGGATAATCTGCGAGGCTTCAACAAAATGAACTTCAACAAAATGGTTATTTTCCCCTGAAAATTTCAATGAAAACAAACGATTTTTAGATGGCAACAATGCAAGCAACAGCGAGGGAGACCGATGCTGCTCAGAGAAAACAGATGGCTGAACTACTGAAAGAACAGTCCGAGAGGGAAAGAGTTCGTAATTTTTACCGGGAATGTCTTGGATGTCTTTTACCCTCTTTGAATCCACCATCAAGCAAAAAATAATAAAACAAAAAATATATATCTCTAGCAGCAGATAAATTGCTTTCAGGAGATGACAAATGCGTCAATCGAAGAGAAACAGGCAATGAGGACGGAATTCATTGAAGCAAGAAAGGTTTGAATGAACGCGCCAAAATCTGAAATTTGTATTATCAAATTCAGGAGAAGGAAGAAGAGATGAGAAGAATTCGTGAGGAGAATCAAACTAATATACGTGAAACGACGGTATTTGTCGCTCTACTTTCGAAATTAAAAGTATGTGTTTTAGCAACATCACCAGGCGAGAGTGAAGGAAATCAATGACGAACTGAAAAGATTAAATGATTGAAACAGTGAGTTGTTTGCTGTTGGATTTACCGATTATAATATAATAATGTATTATTCGTTGTGGGCCAATATCGTTATTTTTCTGAATCTCACGTCCATTTGCTGATCAAAAGAGTGTGTGAAACGAAGAAATAGACTAAGTTGTCGACGATAAACGACCAAAATATATTGTTTCAGGTTCGAGAGTGCAGCAAAATTATGTTGGAACAAGCGGACAATCAGAGAAAGGAGATGAATGAAATGAGCGATGCTCGACTGTCAGATCAGAGGGAGCATGCAGAAACGTGGAGTTTATTCAGCATATTATTTTTCATGGATTCGTTTCAGGGTTAATGTCTTCCATGAGAGAGAAATCGCATTGACTCGAGGATTCGCTGCAGCAATGGTCAACATGACAATCAACCAAGCCAATTCCAGAGGTCTCTTTTCTTCTTCTCTGACTTCTCTGAAGCGTGAAAGCCCAGAAAACGCCACAATTGTCGAGCTCTCGAATTCTCTTCGTGAGTCTCTATCCGAGACCCGATCGTTACATCACAATGCAGTAGAGACGGTTTGTGTACTTTATTTTCATCTGAACATAAACCTGAATTGCAGGCTCAATTGGCCATGAACAACTTCAACTTCGACAATGCTTCGGTTCGGGCACCTTTTTTTAAAAAGTTGTTTGTAAATTATTCTTCAGCTCCAATTGGGACACCTGGGACAGAGAGTGGATCTAGTTGACATGAGAAGGGCCGAGTTCGTGAGAGCTCTCAATCGAGCCAATACGTCCAACAGACAACTCATCGCTCGGCAAATGGTGTGATTGCATCTAATCTACCACTTTTATTGATTTTCTACTCAATTCAGACGGCGATTGGTCATCTCGAACTCGCTCTGAGCGTCTATCGAATGGCCGTGGGAAAACTCCGAGCCAAGATGACATCGCCAACGGTCTGAACACTTTTTGAGTTAAAACGATCTACAAATCAGCCAATCGAGCAATCGGACATCGACGAATTCAATGCAGTTCAAATGGAATTGACTAAGAGAATGATCGAGATGCCGCTCATCGATGCCAAGTTTGAAATTTGATCCAATTTTTGAATAAATTTAAAAAATATTTCAGTGACGTCTATGGAGAAGTTGCAGCCAATGCGAGACAAGCACTTGAGGGTATGATGCATTCATTGACGAGTTAAAAATATATCTTGCATTTTCAGGATCGAGCATTCGCGCTCTGGAACAACGAACAATTTTTACTTCAAGTAAAACAACTGTTACGCTCCAAAATCTTTCTTATAACGTACCTTTGTCGATTTTTTGAATGCTATTAGTTTATGATGTTTATTATACTCTTAAAAATATATAACACAGATACAGAGCAAAATAAATATGAAGGAATATTGCGCAAATTACTGGAAATTCCGAGTGATTTATTCAACAGTCATCGGCATGCTCCCATCATTTATTAGAATTATATTCCTCGTCTGCATAGCTTTCACTTCTGTCATAATTTCCGTCATTTTCTTTCTCTTCATCCTCTCCAGATTCTTCATCGTTCGACAATTTGCCGCATTCCACAGTCGGTTTAATCTTCTTCGCATACGAATTGTTAGACGACTCGCTGTTTTGCGGAAGTTGTGACTCTGCAACAATATTTTTTTGTGATTAGAGCAAGTAAGTTCTGCAAAAATGATGAATATGAAAGGTGATAACGTCTCATTAATTTGTTTCTATCTCACTCTTGTGCTTTCGAGCTCTGTGGATTTTCACGTACTCCGGCTTTTCAAATCTCATCTCGCATAAATCGCATTTGAATTCTCCATCTGAAACCAAATGCGTAGTTGATGCAAAATTCGCCCACTTTCTCACCATGATATTGCTTAATATGTCTCGCTATCAGACTTTCTTTTTTGAATTTCTTGTTACAGAACTTGCACATCATATTGTGGCTATCCATGTGGTTCTCCAATAAACGCTTTTGATTGAATCCCGATGGGCAGATCTCGCATTTGAATGGATGATTTCCTAGAAAAGCTTTGTTTGCTCGTGTTTGGAAACAGTTTCATTGTCCTCTATCGTACTTCCAAAGCATTTTCGAACAGATATACATACATTTCTATTTTATTTACTTTTTCAACATCATCAGGTTCGCGATTAAAAATTCCGAATTTACTTTCTTATTTTTTGTCCACCCCGATAAGCGGGTAGATACAAAAATCATACGGTGAAATATTCCTAGAAATATGATAAAAACGAGAGAAAATATTTGAAAATAAACTAGAGGACGGTTTTATTCGATACTACCGTAATTTCATGTTTATTTTCAAATTTCATAACATTTTCTCTCGCTTTTATCATATTTCTAGGAATATTTTACCGTATGATTATTGTATTTGCCCGCTTATCGGGGTGGACAAAACATAAGAAAGTAAATTCGGAATTTTTAATCGCGAACCTGATGATGTTGAAAAAAGTAAATAAAATAGAAATGTAAATCTGTTCGGAAATGTTTTGGAAGTACGATACTACTGGAATGGAAAGGAATATTCGTACTAGTGTGTGTATTCTCGTGAGTCTTTAGGTTTTGCGAGCTGCGGAATCCTTTTCCACATGTATCGCATTTGAAAGGTCTCTTGAGTTGGTCAGTATCATATGAAAATATTCCTAACTCAAGATGTCCTGTAGCGTGAGCATGTAAAACGTTGTGAACGTTTTTGTTTATTTTTTTGTTAAAAATTACACGTTTTTGTTTTAAATTTCTCGAAATATGGAGCAGAAACTCACCTAAATGTCCCTTCAGATATTTCGACAACTGGATTGTCTGACTGAAGCCTTTGTAGCAGATTCCACATTTGAACGGAAAGATACCTATAAAAAAATTCGCGTTGAAGCGTATAGAAGAATGTTCAAAGTAACTAAAATATTCTAATGGCTTACCGGTATGAGTACGCATGTGTCCCTTGAGGTTGTTTGCAGATCTTAGATGAATGCCCCATATTTCACACTGGAACGGGCGCTTCACTTTCGCGTGTTCCGGATCGTCATCGTCTGAATGCATATCTGTACTTTACATACTTTCATAACACTTTCATAACATTAATTTTAAAAAATAATAATAATTTTTTATCCTATTTTAAGGTTTTCGGCGGAACAGCAACGGATAAAGGATTTCATCGAGCTTAATTGCGCTCGTAATTATGATAAAATCTGACTCAAATGCGTCTTCTTATGAACAGCGAGAATATCGGCTCTGCTGAGAATCTTCCCACATATATCACATTCGACCTTCTTGCGGGGGTCATCATCAGCTGCATACAAATTTATGTATCTAATTGATTTTAAAATTTTTTTTATTGAACTTACCCAAATGACTAAGCTCATGCCTCTCGAGACCTTGTCGTCGAGCAAATCCATCTCCGCAGATATCGCACTTGAATGGTTTCTTGATATCAACATTGTCTCCTGAAAACTGAAAGTGAAAACTATTTCATAGAGAAGAAATGTGTAGAATACAATAAACTGTACTGAGATGGGTCAGCTTATGTTCATCGAGTTCTGCTCGGGTGAACAATTTAGAACAGACATTGCACTCGATAATCTTCTTCCTGGGATCACTGTCTGCTGAAAATTGAACATTTAAACTATCGATTTCCGAACAAGATTTTGAGTCCATTGATGACTGATGTGTTCATCTGGAAAGTATCACGGTTGTTTATCAATATTCTTCATGAGAATTGTTAAATTTATGATAAGAAAAATTATGAGAATGAAAAACAGTTCGATTGAAGCTATTTGAAAAAAGATCACCCACTGGAGCACTTTTTAAAGATCTCCATAACACAACAATTAAGAAATAAATCAACTTTTCAAAAAGTTGCTTTAATTGTCAAAAAAAAAAATCTTACGCAAATGTATCAACTTGTGCGGTTTGAGTTTATGTGAGTCAGGAAATCCCTTTCCACAAATGTCGCATTTGAATCGGGTCCTAGCTTCATCATCATCTGAAACACTATTTTCATTGGTGAATTTAGAGGGAATATAAAGATATCCTTTCCTTTTTTTCTTTTCATTTCATCACTATTTTTGGGTACTCTATACTGCAATACTCACCGAGATGGGTCATTGTCATGTGTGTTTTTAGCGTGCTCTTTGTAGTAAACTCCTTCCCGCAGATTTCGCATTTCGCAGGCTGACGAGCTTTGGGAGTGACGCGCATATTCGATGGAAGAGGAGTCGGAGAATCACGTCCTATTTGTAATTATTCAGTGTCCGACTTCAAAAAACGTTCAAGACTTACCGTGTTTCTCTCTCTTGTGCTTCCGACATATTCCGGCTTGAGTAAATCGCATGTGACAGTAATTGCATTTGAAAGGACGTTTCGTTTCATCATTATCTAAATACCATGAAAATAGCTAAATCTAAATTTTATCGTGCCAAGCTTTGGTATAAGTTATCTCAGATGTATGATGAAGAAGAAAAAATGATTTTTTTTTCAAATATTTTAGTTCTATCTATTGTATTATACATTCTTCCACTTTTATTCGTCTCCATCTATTTCTTCATTTCACAACCAACTGACTTGAATGCTTTCTTCTGTGAGTTCTCAGAGAAGTGACGCTAGTGAACTTCTTTTAACAGATATCGCATTCCGTTTCCCTCTTTCGAGCATCATCATCAGCTGGAAAAAGAATGTCGCTAGTGAACTTTGCTTGAAGTCTCTCAAGTATCCTTACTCAAATGGGTTCTCAGATGCACCGTTAGATGGGACGCCTGAGTGCATCGATTATTACAGATGTCGCATTTGAAGGGGCGTTTTGATTCCACGTCATCTGAAAATTAACAATTCGTTGATCGGAGACGGTAGAGAGTTGTTCAGATAATTCTGAATTGTCACCGATCAATCAAGACAAAGTCTCACCCAAATGAGTCAGATTGTGACACTGCAGCGACTGCTTCGTCTTCAAGATCTTGCCACAGATCTCGCATTTGTGTTTACTCTTCTTGCTCGAACTTGTCTCATCATTTTCCTTATCTTGTCCTTCTTCTCTTTTGTCGGTGTGTCCACCATCCGAATCTTCTTCGTACATATCAATGCCCTCTGAGTTCTCGGACTCCTCATATTCTCTTGTTGTTGTATATCTTCATCATCCAATCTCTTATGCACAAATTTCCGATGACGTTCAAATGGATTTTTATTTATTTATTTTCTTCAAACGTCTGCTGAACTAAATACTACCGCTTGCTGCGATATTCAAACTAATCTCACCTTTGCTGGCATTTCGATCCCATCTCCCGCTCTTTTCTTCGAAAGAATCTGTAATCAACAATATTTTAAATAAAATCTACAGATCAATCAATCATCAATCATTTATTCAAGCGTCAGGGTCAAGGCCTGTTGAATGATGCATGTTCGCCAGGCATCGGGGTATCTTCGGCACGTGTTTGCCCAATTCATTCCCACTCGGTTTGTAATTTCGTCGCGCCATCTCGTTTTAGGCTCTTACTCGCACGTTTTGGATGGACTTTGTTTGCAAGCCACTCATTCGTCTTTCTATCCATTCTAGATACACCTGCTAATTTTCTCATCATTGCTCTCTGGGTCACAATCAATCGTTGTCTGAGTTTCTTTGTTGTACTCCAAAGTTCGCATCCGTAAAGCAGTACTGGCTCGATACACATTCTATAGACTCTTGTTTTTAGTGACATCTCTACTGTTCGATTAGTGAGAAATTCGTGAAACCTGTTGAATGCTCGCCATGAACTCCCGATTCTTCTGTTCAGTTCAAGAGCTAGATTTTGATCGAAAGATAGTCGGACGCCAAGATAAATGAAGTTGTCTACATAGGTCAGATGTTCTCGTTCCACTTGTAGAGGTACTTGTCTTCGATTGGTCATGGCGACCGTTTTCTTTCGATTGAGCGTTAGACCAACTTTTTTGCTTGCTTCCATCAATTCCTTCGCGTAATTTCAGTTGGACTATGTGATATAAGGACTACATCATCTGCATATCTTAGATGGTTCAGCTTTTCTCCATTTATGCGTATTCCGTATTCGTCCCACTTCATTTCGCGAAAGACCTCTTCTATCACAGAATTAAACAGGTAAGGTGAAATAGGGTCTCCTTGGCGCACGCCTCTTCCTACTTCGATGGGCACCTTGTCTATTCCCACTCGTACGAAGACTTTTGCACGGTTATACACATCTCTCATCGTGTTTACAATCTTCGAGTGAACGCCTTGATTGTACAGTGAACTCCACACTGCGCTGAATTCCACTGAATCAAAGGCCTTGGCAAAATCAATGAAGACGAAGTATAATGGGAAATCGTATTCCGTAGATCGACTTATCAGCTCACACAGAGTGAAGGAATGGTCGGTTGTAGTGTAATCCTTTCGGAAGCCTGCGTGTTCGCGAGCTTGGTTTTCGGATAATGTTCTTTCTATTCTGGAGTTCATAGTCGATGTGAATATTTTATTAACAAGATTCAAGAGAGCAATTGGTCGATAGTTTCCGATGTCGAGTTGACTGCCCTTCTTGTAAATTAGCGATATGATCGAGTTTGGAAGTTCATCAGGAACGGTCTCTTCGTTGATCCATTTATTGAATAGAGCACATAGTGGTTTGATTAGGACATCGCTACCACACTTGAGCATCTCCGCTGTTATCTTGTCAGGACCGGGTGACTTTCCGTTCTCGCTTTTTCACTTCGCAGGGTAGTATTGGTAGGAAAGGCTCGACTGTCTTATAGTGTATTCTTCGCGGTCTCCTGGTTCTTTCAAACAGCATATCATAGAATGTTTTCACAACGGCATTCAGCTCTAACTTCGTACTTGCTATACTCCCATCCATTTTCTCCAGTTGATACAGCTTTGTATGGCCTATTTGTGAGGCTTGGAGTGCCTTTTTCGTACTATAACCGTATTGTACCGCACGTTTAACAGTTTCGAGATGCCCTTTTCGAATGTCTTCTTGGATGGAGTAACGTAAAGCTTTGCTTGTTAGTGAGAATTCGATTGAAGGGCGTAGGCGTGTTATCTCTTAGTCGTCGCCGTTCTTTGTATAACTGTTTCGTTCGGTCAGAGAATCTTTCTCGAGTTGCAATTGGGACCATCGAATCAACAGCTATTTTTGGCATTGTCGAAGCTATTGTTTCATATTTCCTCCCTTCAACAGCTGTTATCTTGTTGATCTCAGCCGTAAATTTCTCGTGATTGAGTTGTACACGTAGTCTTGGTTTGTGGATTCGGTTTTTCACGTTTGATGTTATTTGAACTTTTGCAATGATCAGTCTGTGGTCGGTGGTAAAGTCGAAGCTGCCCACTACTGATACATCGTACACTATAGATCTCTCTTCACTCATGATATAATCGATCGTATTCAACGTTCTCATGTTCGGGCTTTCCCAGGTCTATTTCCGTGAATCTCTTTTGCAAAAGCGAGTGTTGTGAACTACGAGCTTTGTTTGCATGCAAAAATCGACAAGGGTTTGTCCTCGTTCGTTTCTCTTTCCATGTCCGTTTCTTCCTATGAACACTTCTTCAATGGACTGCCGTGAACCCACTTTCGCATTGAAGTCTCCGAGTACCATTACATGACCCTTTCCACCCCCCGGTAGGGGTAAACGACGGGCAGAAGTGGTTAGTAGGTTGCTCAAATCATCCAGAAACATAAGTTTTTCTGGATTTTCTGAATCTACAGATAACTTGGCCGAAATTGTATTGAACTTGGCAGTCTAACCAAGGAATCGCTATTCGCCTTTCCTCCCTTTATCTCCCTCTCGATCAACTTAGCGATCGCTGTTCCCAGAAATTGAGAAAAACAATACACCAGTGGCCGAAGGCGATTATCTCTGAAAAAATGTTTCTGCTTTATTTTAATTTATAAAAAAACAGAAAATACTCACGATTCATTCTCGCGACCAGCATGAATTTTTCGTTCCGTCGCTAGAGCGCCTACAGCCCCCTCAGATTCTAAAAGCATTATTTGTCTTCGAAATAAATCTTATATTATGCAGTGACAGTGAAAACTACCTCAGGATTCGCTTCACATTTGATCAATGTTTGCAGAGTATCGATCGCCTTTGAAATGAGTCTTTCATGGAATCGGACGACAAGATGCGAAGTGGTTGAAGTGAAACTTTTATTTGATTTGGTTCGAAAAAAAATATCAAGACGAACCTCTTCGTCCTGTTCCTTGATTCGAGCCAAGCATATTTCCTCGTCTGTCATATCTCTGAATCTAAATGTGATAATGAGATAAATGTAGCAGCTGAGAACGAGAAAATACACTGTGGGTGATCGAGGAAAAATATAGTTCGATAAAGTAAAACGTTTGCACGAGATTTTAGAACAAGGGAAGGCTAAAAAGATGCGGAGTTTGAAATTACAGAGGTGGTGCGGTTTCCCGCACAAATCAGTTTGCAATAGCGAGGGAAAAACTTTGAACAGAGAGCGCACCCAGAGGGAGCGTTGTTCAGTGTACAAGAACACTCATTGCGTTTTACTTAGCTCTCTACTTGCAAAAGCGTCTCATTTTCAAACCATAGACAATCGATGGAAAAGGCGGGTGACTACTAATTCCTGTCTGATTTCTGCTCGCTATCGCGCTCTCTCTCTATCTCTCTCTCCCTCGTTCTCTCTCTCTCTTTTCTGCCTGGTCAACAAGAGCATGAATTAAGATTTTTAAAAGCAATATGACATCCAACTTTTTCACTTTGTCTACATAGTGGGATGTTTTCAACATAAATTTCCTTTGATTTTTTTGATTACCATTCTTCAGTTGTAAGCTTGCATTACGATCGAGGGATATGTAATGACTTATCGTTCACGCATGCGACATTCAACATGTCCTTTCTTCCATTGTTCGTCACATTTTCCCAATCATGCTGGGAAAATATAACGAACAAGCTTGCTTCAGTTCTGAACTATTTATAGCATTTACGAACAATTTTCGAATTCTGAATCCTTATGTCCGCGTTGTATGAGGTCACGCTGCGCTCAGACCGTGCAAAAGCTATCGATTATTAACCAATATAACACTCTCTTCGTTTCGCATTCTATCTCGTCTTTCTATGAGACTGGCTGTGCCCACTGGCTCTCCTCGTGCTTACTGGGCGCATCCGATCACAGGCTGTATTCTATCTCTCTCTCTCTCTGGTAAGGCGTAGCTTTTGACTTCATCATTTGCTTAATCATCATTTAAAATTTATTATCCTCCTTCTTGTCACATGTCTCCCGTTTGTTTCATATTTGAATTATTTTGTTTCGGAAGAAATATCCTTTCAATCCAATCTCATAAATCGATAAATTATGTTTGTCACTTGTTTTTCCACTTTGTCCTTCATCATCTCTGGATTTGAAAGTTATTTTTTTTGGATGGTTGCGTTCAAAATAAATAGCAAAATTCAGTTCAAACATACAATATGTTTCGAAATTAGAATCTGAATTTTGCACGATTCCTATCTTTTTCCCCCTTCACGCTTCCGAGTCATAATCAATCTACGAGGGGCTTGGATATTACATGCCTTCCGATTGGAAATCCTTAGCGTACATTGAGTCCCCATAGACTTCCGATCTGGACTATTTTTAAGGGACGGGAAAAGGTCATTCCTATATCCTTTTCTCTCTCATGGCGCTCATAATTGCTCATGTTCACTATTACTTTTCATACATTGGCTTCAATTATTTTACTATTAAAGTATCAATGGCCTCTACCAAACATTCCGTTGCTGACTCGACGATCAACTTCATCGAGGAATGTCGTAAGAAGGTATGAAGAACCGTTCTTTCTACTACTTTTTTATTTATTGTTTCAATAATTTAAAAAAAAATTATTTCAGGCCACGGAGATATCAATGGATGATAAGATTCAATCGATTCTCCTTCGTACATTCTCGTCTCTCAAGTCTCTCAATGAGAACAATATCTCGGTAATTTCTAAGTTTAAAAAATAATCAATTATAATTCAATTCTTATAGGAATTCGCATACGTGGAAGAGACGATGAGAACCGAGAGGGAAATCGCACTTAGGCATGATGAGAAGATGATGTGAGTCAGACTATGCACATTAACCACAAAGTGAATAGCCGATGCCACTGAATGATGCAAAACGTATAAGTAGATTGCCCCCCCCTGGACCCAATAATATTTCTGGGGCCCTGTATAGGCCATGTATCTTGGTTTATCACTTATTTTTTCCATCTTCGAAAGAGGATGACCAAGATGTCGCTCATCTCTGTCCTCTTCAGGAACGGCAGCGATCCTCTCCGTCCGTTCTTGTATGCCATCAACGAGTCAATCGAGCGCACCATTGGCACGTTCCTCGAGAGAGCCAAGGGCGGAGTGACCACTCCATCAGAGGCCAAACCAGTGACTCAAGCGACCGCGGTCACTCCCGCTGTCCGACGCTCCGTCGTATTCGCCCCGGCCAGCGGGAATTCGCTCACTGGTCCGCGAGGAGCGAATGTGATGGTGGCCAGGCAGCCTCAGGCGACCGCCGCATCGCAAGGCAGACAGGCTGCGGCCACTCCTGCCGCTCGTCAGGCCAAGCCTCGGAACATTCCGCGGACGCTGTCTGTACCGACTCGAACTCAGCGGATCATCGTGCCGCCCCGCAGATTCCTCGAGGAAGGCAGTGTAGTCAGACCCACGCTGCAGCAGCAGCTGGCCGTGATGCAGCAGGAGGAGGTGTGATTATTGATTTTAAAAAAATATAAAATAAACGTTTTCCTCAAAATAGGAAGTGTTTGAAGTCTGAGATAGTTTGAGGGCGGTGTATCATGGTCTTTGCATAGATGGGGAATCAGACCGACTAACTTATCATCAAATTCTTAGGCCCAGGACACGATGGTCGACCTCAACAACACTGTGAAAACCGAGTACAATCCCGACCCTGAGGCTGAGGTTCGATTCGCATAATTTTCAGCTCGTTCAGAGCCATATAATCCTTGTTTCAGCAAGCTGTCAGAATGGAGTTGGACCAGAATATGGCACATCTGAATGCCCTGATGCATGTTGGTCTTCCTGTAATTGTAAGTTGTGATGTTAGAATGCAGAATCTAATTGATCATTCAACACACTCTATCACTGATTAGAGTGACGAGAGATGACGGATATTTATCATCAGAAATAAATTCGACCTTATTCAGATCAAGAAAGAGGTCAATGTCGGCGACCACAACGTGGTAAGTCAAAGAATCTACCAATAACAAAAATAGCATGTACCTCAATTTCCTCTACTTTCGCAATAGTCTTTCAGAGTTATCAGTTACCAGTATCAAGATCGAATTTAACCTATTTGATAGAAGAAACTCTGAATGATAAATTCCCTGCAGATGGATGCTCAACCGAGCCAGTCTGGCACTCCCAGAGATCAGGGTGCTCTGCATCGAGTCAGCAACAGTGGACTGAAGAAGTCGAATCGTGAATCGGATAATGTGAAGACGATCATTTGCCATCGCTGCTCGGTTTGTTCCTGGAATTGATTCTGAAGCAGGAAAAACATTAGGAAAATAGTTAGCCTCTGTACGAAGAGTAGACTGACTTCTGAGATTCTAAGCAGAACCATTCCAAAATTTAGAGTAATTGAAATTATTTCAGAAGAGTGGAATGAACATCAGCATGTTCGTCAAGCATCTGGTCGATTTGCACAAAACCACCATGCTCAGGGTAAGGCAATAATATTTTCACAAATAACTTTTATTTGCACCACATTAGTGTTGATGAGTGCGTGTCATAATTTCGTACCAGTGACGCACTCAAATTATATATGAGAGACATCTTGCGTTTTAGGATGAAGTGGCGATTTCCTGTGCGTGCGGATACAAGGGAACAAACTACAATTACGTTCGTGAGCACAGAAGGGCGGTGAGTTTTGCTTAATTTTACATCTCTTGACTACTTTGGCTACAATTTTCTTTAATAAAAAGAATATATTTTTCTTCATTTATCTGAATATTTCAACAAGAAGTGAATGATTTCAGTGTGATAACTGCCATCTCTCAGTCACCAACAGAGAAATCTAGTGACCAAATCTGCTCTTTCCTTCATGTTTCTCTAATATTTCTCATAGTATGATACAATTCTCTCGCACCCATACAACCAACCAGTCAAAATATGTATCTCCTCCTCCACATGTTTTCTGAAATGTGCTTCACACCCTACAGGTTCCTTACAATTAGTATCAATTATTCTCAATCTTCTGTTATGAATGGAATAAAGCACATGATCGTTTGCTGGATTGTTTGTGTGATTGCGAAAAGTTGAATTATTGCATTTTTGGATGAGAAGACAAAGATTCTCATTGAGCTTTCTATCAATGAAACTACATTTTCCTTGTTTCTCAACCGTTTATACGTAGCCGGGCATTTCGGAAATCTGTTTGGCGCGTACGGGGCAAAGGAGAAGTGTCCACATTTCAACTACATTCACACACTTTGAAAGGATCTTAGAATCGGGGTGGCATGATGTGACACACGCCGACTCACTCAGATGGATTCGCGGAGAGGAGTAATTCTCAACGTTTTGGTCAGTGTGTTCAGGTGGTTTCATACAAATTTAAAATCTTGCCTGCGTATTTCGAATATTTTTTGCTCTCTAAAGACTTATTCACGACTAATAACGATTTCTCACTGCTTCTTCCCTTATTTCACCAACTTTCATGATAAACACAACGTCAGTCTCTCGGTCTCTTCGCCTCCCACTGTCTATTCTCCCAATTAGTTTCCCACTTGAAGTATCCACCACGAGGTTCGCGAGTCACAATCGCTTCTTCATTCATCGTGTGTATAATGCGTCTCATCTCTCTCTTCCTCGTTTTGCTTCTTTTCGCGATCATGGACATGAACAAGGTAATTGATAATCTTTTCTCGATGAAAGTCATCGATTTTTCAGAGGAGCACGGAATTCGTTGAAGAGACCTTCCGCTGGCTCTCGCCAGGAGTCGCTGATAAAATTGCTCCAGTGAGCATAACTTCCTCCACTCGAGTAGATGCTGCTGAAACGAAGTTTGTTCTCTCTATCAGAATGGCAAATTTGATGATATTCTAGGACACAAGATGAGATCGCTTCCATCGACATCTCATTCCACTACTGCTGGACCAAGCACAAGATTCGTTAGTATTTATCTTCTTAACAAATTACGTGGTGGCGTACGTTGCTCTCCTGCTCACTTGTTTCGGCATTTGGAAGCGATGGTGGTAGGATTCCGTGGTCTTATCCAACTGTAGTGGCAAGCCAATTCTTTTTCTCCTTCACGATTCATCTACATTTCGATGTTTATTGCCTTTTCTGACATCCCGTGATTCTACATAAGTCCCATCTTAGTATACCGCTAGAAGAGAATAGAAAAGCCTCTTTGCCCAATCTGAGATGGCTTCTTTCTGTGATGATACAGCTTCAAGTACAATAGATGGCGACCACGATCCCCGTCAAATTACACGAATACGGAACAATATTATAGAGTTTAAACGTATCTTATTGAACATTGTTTGTGCTACTATCTACTTGGCACGGCTAAGTCTTGAGTGTTTGTAGAAACACCCTACTCTCCGAATCCATTGCACTTATCAAAAAGCCAAGTTATAGGAGAATCTCTACCTTTTAAAGCATACACGTACATGAATCACCTTACGAGAGCATTTGAGATGCAATAAGAGCACGTGTGATCGATTGGAGGAACTGTGGAATAGAGATAAACTGTGGAAATCCACACCCATTTTTTTCTAAACGGGCAAAGCCAAAGTAAATGAAAAAGTGATTGCTCAGCACATCAATACAGTCTCGGATTCTTTATCATTCTCCATCTTCCCAACTTGATTATTCACGGAATTTATGAATGGTTTACCTCGATTAGCAATTAAGATCAAGGCGACTACTTCATAATATCTCTACCGAATTATTGCCCACATTTAACACTTACTTCGTCTAGTTCAAAACAATGGTTATCTCATTCATCAATCTCAATTTCAAATTTTATTCGATGTCACGGAAAGATGATTCATCAGATACGGTTAGTCGAGTGCAATATACCCTCCGACGAATGCTAAAAATGCCAAGCGCATTTTGCGTGATAACCTCATTAATACATCGCGTGGTTTCCGTTAATGTGCGCATTTATTTCAATTATCTTATTGATTCGTCCATTGTTCAGCCAGTATCTCGTATCTCTTCCACCGAATTGCGTTGGCGGAAAATAATGTTGGATTTATCGACACGAATTACCGGTGATTAAATTAAGCATTTTATGTTGTTTTCGTCTTTAGATGACTGGGAAATAACTTGAGAACACTATGTGTATAGTGCATAACGACAACTAATTTTCAGAGATGCGTACTTGGATCTTTTCCACTCTAAATGCATTCAACGAAAAAGAGCCCTTGAGCGTTGGTGCAGTCGATTTTTTCGTCCTCGTCCATACTTTTGTTACCACCGTTTCGACGGAACAGAAAATAGATGCCGATAATTTGAGTGATCAGGAAAATTCAATTGCTCAACAATATATCCGTCTATGCATTCAATATTCTCCAACCCCCATTGCCTCTTGTGCTCAACATTTAGCGGTACCTGCTCTATTAGGACTCATCGCTTTTCGATGTGAGATTTTACCACAGTTCATGAATTTACTACAAATGTCGCAGACTGATAGGAAGGAATTATGCGACAATCATTTGTATTTCGAGCATCACTTTATTACGGACTTTTTATCCGATGAGGATTTTAGCCGTGATCCATCATTGTTGTTATATCGTTCATCTCACGAAACATTCAATCACTACAAATTATCTTCTGAGTATGAACTCTCTGATTGAATAAACGATTTTTATTGATTAAAAGGAATAAAAGGCGATTGAATTTAATGACTTCCGGATCATGTTCCTGTTAAAAATGTAAATATATTTTACACGGAGAATGTAGATAATGGGAGTAGTTATGGGTCTTATTTTAATTTTATTTCAAAACATGTGTTCAATATCGTATTTCGTAAACATTTCTGAACAAACTTAAATTTGTAATTTTAATAAGTTCGCAACTAAAAATTTAAAATGTTGTTTCTTATTTTTAGTCCACACCGATTTCCAGACAAATACAAAAATCTAACCGTGAAATATTCCTAGAAATAAAATTAAGATTAACGCAGAATAGTAATGATTACGGTAGTATCGATTATAATTTTTTTTAAATCGATTTTCATGATATTTTCTCTCATTTTAATTTTTTTTCTAGGAATATTTCACAGTCAGATTTTCCAATCTGCCCGGAATTCGGCGTGGAAAAATAAACAAAAATTGAAATTTTTAGTTGCGAATTCGCAAAAAAAGAAATATTAACAATATATTTTAAAAATATATATTTGTTGAATTAATTCAATTAAATTAAATTCAATTATTTATCCACCAGGGGGTATCATGAGATTGGAACAGCGGAGATCTTCATTAGTGCTTTGGTGGAGGTCCGTCGTCTTGATGGCGAATCGGTGGTTGGGGGAGGGGGGTCTTCGGGAGGAGCAGCAGGTCGGAAACAATATTAGAGTCGCGAAAGCGATTCTGTAGAGAAAGAGATAGTGGGAAGAGAGATAATATGGTAGAATACGGTATCAATTGGTTATTCCAGTTGTGGTAGAGTGGAACGGCAGATTTGAATAAGAAATGGATTATTCACTCGTTTTCGTTCTTGGCCACCAACAATGGTTCGGGCTGCAATAACCAATTTTTTGAGCTACAATGCCTAGTTAAGATGGACACTACATCGTAAAATATATTTTTAAAATATTTTATTCACTCGAACGAAGTGTAATTAATATTTTTAAAATAAAAAAGTAGGAAATTTCAGGATCATGTTCCAGTTAAAATTTTAAGTATTTTTTCACGGAGAATGTACAGTATCGACGGTAGGTGATGGGCCACTTTTTCAATCTTTCATAACTTTTGACTCATGATAGATTTCTGGCTCAAACTTGGGCGCTCAAACTTGCGCAGTAGTACACCCATTGTGTGTTCGGAATAAACAATTGGGATATCACAGAACACCACACTTGTTGCGTAGTGATGACGCAATCAAGCTATACTTTTTCAAACAGTCAAAATTCTTACATGGATTTTTCCTCAGCCTTTCTACTCGGTGTGATAATAGAAGGCTTCAATACCTTTTCGATGAAAATATGTACTCATGGGAGGATGACGTACAGTGGCTTTAGACTGTTTCGAAAAAGGGTCCCGAAAAAATGAGTCCCGTTCAAACGCTGAAAATGATCCTTATCACAATTCCTGATGATCCTAAAAGTTTGGTAACGCTAGCTCTTAATTTGACTTCAGGGCACGAATTTTTCACTTTTTCACTATAATTTTTTTCTCCCTATTTTGGACGTTTACAATTCTGAGGGTGATTTTCGTTCAAAGGTCATTCCAAGAAACGATGGTAGCAAATCCATGGAATATATGATTCCCAACTTTTTAAAGCATTTGGGTAACTTTCCTGCCCGCTGCAACAAAAAATCGGAGGTCAATCGATTTCCGTCCAAAAAAATTACCATGATACCCCCATCATTAGTCGAAAAAAAATTTTCTCGGAACTTCCTGACTAATTTTTTTCTTGCGTATCTTCGTGTGCTGAATCCGAATTTCTATATTAGATGATATCATGAAAGAAAAAAATTAAAATTCAACAACTTTTAAAATAGTTTATTTTTTAGACATAGTGAGCTCGGATTTTCCATTGTCGCGGTCAGGAAAGATATTCAGATCCTCTAAAAAGTTAGGAATCGATTGTTCCATGGATATGCAACTATCATGTGCAGGAATAACATTTGAACAAAAATCGCCCTTGGAACTGTGATAATCCAAAATAAGGAGAAAAAATTAAAGTGAAAAATTCGTGCCTTGAAGTCAAAATAAGAGCAATCATTATCATACTTTTAGGATCCTCAGGAATTGTGATAAGGATCATTCTGAGCTTTTGGACGAGACTCTAGCATGTCCATGAACGAAAATCCATTTTCTCGGGACCCTTTTTTGAGACAGTCTAAAGCCACTGTACGTCATCCTCCCATGAGTACATATTTTCATAGAAAAGGTATTGGGGCCTTCTATTATCAAACCGAGTAGAAAGGCTGAGGAAAAATCCATGTAAGAATTTTGATTGTTTGAAAAAGTATTGCTTGATTGCGTCATCACTACGCAACAAGTGTGGTGTTCTGTGATATCCCAATTGTTTATTCCGAACACACAATGGGTGTACTACTACATGCCCAAGTTTGAGCCAGAAATCTATCATGAGTCAAAAGTTATGAAAGATTGAAAAAGTGGCCCATCACCTACCGTCGATACTGTAGATAATGACAGTCGTTTTGGGTTTTTGAAAAATTTATTTCAAATCATGTGTTAAATATAATACTTTATCGATAGTGACGAAAAAACAAAAACTAGGCACCCTTCCTCAAACAGAGCTACTGGATTGAATTTTTTAATTTTTTTAAAATTGAAAAATGTAGTGTCCATTTTCACTAGACATTGTAGCTCGAACCATTGTTGGTGGCCAAGGACGGAAACGAGTGAATAATCCATTTCTGATTCAAGGCTGCCGTTCCACTCTACCGTATACCACAACTGGAATGACCAATTGATACCGTATTCTACCGTACTCTTCAGGGCAAAGCGACACGGTTGCTATCGACTGATTGTCGCTTCTCTCCTCGGTGATCTAGAAAGTGAAAAAAAAAATTCGCGTCCGTCTTCCCGATTATCGATAGTCTATCTTCGTAAACATTTTCGAATAAATTTTTTTTATATATTGTTAATATTTCTTAATAATATTATGATTTTAGGTTGTAAAATATATAAATAAATTTTGTTCGCAGTTACTCATAATCGCACAAATAACTGATTTTTAAAGAGCATTTTTTTTTAAAAAGCAGCTCGATATTACAGTAAGCCGGATTACGGTAATTTGGGTTACGGTAGAATGCGGAGATACTGTAAAGCATTTTGGTATATGATACTTGATTTTGTGTTTTTGCCATATATAGGGGTACGTGGGTGCGCAGTGACGGGCAGATTTTGCCGGTCACCCATGTATAGGGGGTCATGGATTTGGTAATTTTTCGACCCCGAGTACCATATCCCAAAGTGCACTAAATTAACCCCGGATTCTACCGTAGCCCAAAATACCGTAATCTGGTTATCGTGAACTGATATACTTGACCAAAAATTTTTCGCCGGCGGTTTGGACACCTATGGATACTACCGTAATCATTACTATTCTGCGTTAATCACTTTTATTTCTAGGAATATTTCACGGTTAGATTTTTGTATTTGTCTGGAAATCGGGGCGGACAAAAAATAAGAAACAACATTTTAAAACGCGTTCTCTGTACTAGCGCAGTTGGGATGGCACAACTCCGTCAAAATGATCGTAGGAGGTTCAGACTTTGTTGTTAGAGTCCCTAGGGGTGGGATACACTTCAGCCAAAATATTGACCCCAACAGTTGATCTTTGATCTTAGAGATCGTAAATTTTCAAATCCCACATGGCATATATCATTCGAAAGAGCATGAAAAGTTATGTCTAATGGTAAAAGGAAGACAAATTTTATCAAGTTTGACCGAAGATATAGGCCAAAATCTGAAAATTTAGCCTCACTTCTGAAAACATCTGCCCGGCTGCCCATGAAGTACTCATTTGCAGGACGTAGTTCCGACATATATTGTGTAGTTTTCACTGCTGAATCTGATAATGTTCTTTGCGGGATCGATTTTCGGTGTGGTGATATCGAAATCATCGCCCGATCGTGACCTACTCATGTCCCAGGTTCGATTCCGCCTCGTGACAAAATTTTTGCAACAATTTTCGCAAAGGTAAAATGATATAATTTATGTTCGTGAATGTTTTAGAAGTAATATAGAGATAGATTGCTCTCCATTTTATCATTCGCGGATAAAGGGCCGAAAGGTGAAAATCACTGAACAAAAATTGGACCCGAAATGTCGAGTATTCGGGCTTCAATGCCGCCATTTTCGGTATTAAATGTCACATTCGACGTATTCAATCAATTTCTGAATCTTTCAGCTGATTCGAAATCAAATTTTTTTTTCTTTTTTTAAAAATTTTTTTTCAAAAAATTTTTTTTTTTTTTTTTAGAAATGGTGACATTGAAGCCTGAATACTCGACATTGAGGGGTCCAATTTTTGTTCAGCGATTTTTACCTTTCGGCCCTTTATGCGCGAATGACGTGATAAATGGAGAGCATTCCATCTCTATATTACTTCTAAAACATTCACGAACATAAATTATATCATTTTACCTTTGCGAAAATTGTTGCAAAAATTTTGTCACGAGGCGGAATCGAACCTGGGACATGAGTAGGTCACGATCGGGCGCTGATTTCGATATCACCACACCGAAAATCGATCCCGCAAAGAACATTATCAGATTCAGCAGTGAAAACTACACAATATATGTCGGAACTACGTCCTGCAAATGAGTACTTCATGGGCAGCCTGGCAGATGTTTTCAGAAGTGAGGCTAAATTTTCAGATTTTGGCCCATATCTTCGGTCAAACTTAATAAAATTTGTCTTCCTTTTACCATTAGACATAACTTTTCATGCTCTTTCGAATGATATATGCCATGTGGGATCAATTTGAAAATTTTCGATCTGAAAGATCAAAGATCAACTTTTGGGGTCAATATTTTGGCTGAAGTGTATCCCACCCCTAGGGACTCTAACCACAGAGTCTGAACCTCCTACGATCATTTTGACGGAGTTGTGCCACTTCTTCGTCCTATCCCTGCGCTAGTACAGAGAACGAGTTTTAAATTTTTAGTTGCGAACTTGCGAAATGCAAATTTTAAAAAAATAAATTACAAAATGTAAGTTTGTTCAGAAATGTTTACGAAGTACGATATTGAACACGTTTTGAAATAAAATTAAAATAAGACCCATAACTACTCCCATTATCTACATTCTCCGTGTAAAATATATTTACATTTTTAACAGGAACATGATCCGGAAGTCATTAAATTCAATCGCCTTTTATTCCTTTTAATCAATAAAAATCGTTTATTCAATCAGAGAGTTCATACTCAGAAGATAATTTGTAGTGATTGAATGTTTCGTGAGATGAACGATATAACAACAATGATGGATCACGGCTAAAATCCTCATCGGATAAAAAGTCCGTAATAAAGTGATGCTCGAAATACAAATGATTGTCGCATAATTCCTTCCTAGCAGTCTGCGACATTTGTAGTAAATTCATGAACTGTGGTAAAATCTCACATCGAAAAGCGATGAGTCCTAATAGAGCAGGTACCGCTAAATGTTGAGCACAAGAGGCAATGGGGGTTGGAGAATATTGAATGCATAGACGGATATATTGTAGAGCAATTGAATTTTCCTGATCACTCAAATTATCGGCATCTATTTTCTGTTCCGTCGAAACGGTGGTAACAAAAGTATGGACGAGGACGAAAAAATCGACTGCACCAACGCTCAAGGGCTCTTTTTCGTTGAATGCATTTAGAGTGGAAAAGATCCAAGTACGCATCTCTGAAAATTAGTTGTCGTTATGCACTATACACATAGTGTTCTCAAGTTATTTCCCAGTCATCTAAAGACGAAAACAACATAAAATGCTTAATTTAATCACCGGTAATTCGTGTCGATAAATCCAACATTATTTTCCGCCAACGCAATTCGGTGGAAGAGATACGAGATACTGGCTGAACAATGGACGAATCAATAAGATAATTGAAATAAATGCGCACATTAATGGAAACCACGCGATGTATTAATGAGGTTATCACGCAAAATGCGCTTGGCATTTTTAGCATTCGTCGGAGGGTATATTGCACTCGACTAACCGTATCTGATGAATCATCTTTCCGTGACATCGAATAAAATTTTCGCCCCACTCGCACTCATCGATCAAGGTCAACCTTTGCACACGACCCGGATTACAAAGTAGGCCCATCCGTCCGCTAGTTGTC
This sequence comes from Pristionchus entomophagus, assembly GCA_036245825.1. Taxonomy (NCBI): domain Eukaryota; kingdom Metazoa; phylum Nematoda; class Chromadorea; order Rhabditida; family Neodiplogasteridae; genus Pristionchus; species Pristionchus entomophagus. The sequence continues at coordinate 9,446,652 of BTSX01000006.1, read as the reverse complement.
ATACTCTGAAAAGTCCCCATATTTTGGTGTCATGAGTGCGCGCAAACAAGTGCGAGAAATGACAGTGGCGTCATTAAGATAGCGTTGTTTGGCACAGAGCCAAGTTTCAATGCGCGCGTGTTTATTCTTCCTCTTCACACACAAAATGCGTATAAATGATTTTAGGGGTGGAATTCGTAATTAAATAGATAATATTTGCAATATTCGATATTAGATCTTCACAAACTAATTCTACACGCAGCGTCTTTTCGTTCTATTCTTTCTTTTTTCTTTTTCCTCGAAATATCCTTTGTCATTCGCTCAGTATTTAATATTCGCGCGTGTTTAATTATCATTGGTAAAATGCGCGTTTCTCCCGTTTTTGTTAATTGAATTTATTCATGATCTCATCAGGTTATGACTAACCAGGAAAGACTGGTGTCGTTGAGGGAAACCGAAGAGAAGGTCGAAAGCGACACTATCGTCAAAATGGTAAATTTTTCTTTTCAACATCGAGATGTGGGGAGGGGGGTGGATAACAGTATTATAGCTGAGCTACTGTGAGAACAGAAACTCTAGCTTCTTGGTGTGCCCCAGATCGAAGAATTACATTCGCATTAGCTTGTTACACGCGGAACGGAAATTATTTTTTTGGCAGAAAAAAAATAATGTCCGTTCCGCGTGTAACAAGCTAATGCGAATGTATTTCTTCGATCTGGGGCATACCAAGAAGCTAGAGTTTCTGTTCTCACAGTAATACTTGTTTTTTTCATAACTTTTCTTACAGGAACCAATCGATGCTGATTATGATATTTTGAATGGAGTTGACTGCTCAAGTGATGTGAAGGAGGTATGATGAATATATCAATAATTCGGTCATAATTTTCATCAGGAACTCGTTGATGATTATGAAGACGACAAATTAGCAGTGAGATTAATGATCGACGGGAACCAAACAGCGGTATTTAACTTTTTATTAACTTTTTCAAATACTATGGCGGAAGGAAACAGCGCAGAAGACCCATATCTAAATCGGAAGATGGAGAGGAAGATGAAATCATGGAATCCGACAACGCAGCAACTGAAATCGATGAGGTAAAAACAGATGTAGATGTTATTTCTCATATTTTTGTCCCTTTCAGAAGTTCACAGACACCGAGCTCGCGAATTTTTTGAAGAGAGGAAGCGAAGACTTAGAAATGCCAGCGAAGGTGTGCACTTTTTCGCTGCCTTAGAGATTTTCGGAAGTAACCAATATGGTACTATAGGGGTGATCCGAAAGTTCCTTCACTCAATTTTTTCTTGAAAGTGAGGAATTAAATCAAGTACATCATTGGTGCATACAATACTACTCTCTGCCATCTATGATTTAAACACTTGCATCAGTGATATAAGCACAAAATAAGAAAAATCACGGATTGGATAGAGAGAGTCCATTTTCAGATTTCATTGAAAAAATCAATACGATTTCCAATGAAGAGGATAAATGTTGATTAATAAATCGATTGACTTGGATGCTGGATACGCGTCTTTTAATAGCCTATACCTGAATCCAAAATGCATTACATCATCATTGCGCAACTTTCAATTTCCCACACATTTTGCAAAATTTCATGGATTTTCATGTCGGAATTGGGCATAAGCGAGTTTAAATAAAATAAAATGAATAATTATTACTGTTTGAACAGGATCGATTGGCAAAGAAATAAGTTAAAAAATAAATTGTGAAAAAGCGTCAAAATTTACCTTCAAAACGGTAATTTTTTGACATTTTCAAATCTACCCCTAACATCTTAAGAGATTAAATTCCCTAAAAATCTGCGTATTAATGTATGATCCCTGGCATGATTATGGTATATGTCTGATCTTCGAATGATCAACCTCCATTAAGATATTAATTTATTATTGCATGGTTTAAAACTCAACATTTTTGCTCATTGCATTATAACTAGGCAATGTAAGGTCTGAATCTAAGTTGAATAAAATAGTGCAAGGGTGTCTTACCTTAATACTATGGAGAGAACCGACCTATGTCTTATCGTTCTCTCAAAATAAAATAAAGGAAGAAAATGAACGAACTTTCGGATCACCTCTATATTTAGCTTCCCCGGAGGTCATGTGCGGTGAATGTCTCTTACCAAGAAGCTCATGATGGAGAAGAGGAAGCTTCTGAGATTTTCTCATCGGTCGAGTATGATGATGATGCCAACAAGATTCTAGACTTTCTGTCGGAAGATGAGGCCGAGGACTCAAAAATCGTGAAGAACGAAGCGATTTCCGATATAGATGAAGAATGTAATTCACCTACAGATGATTCATCGGAAAGTGTTCAATGCAAAATCTGCGGCAAGAAACTGATGCACAAAAAATCACTGCGAAGGCATTTGCAGATTCACTCTGGTGAGATTTTTTTTGATATGAAACATTTTTTGATTGTTTTTAAAATTTAATTGATTTGCAGGTCACAAAGAAGAAAACCGAACGAGCTCTAATGGCGAGACAACTGCAGTGACTAATCCACCAGTGACTTCGTCCGGTGAAACTAAATATCAATGCGAAATCTGCGGAAAGATACTCAAGTGTAAATATTCACTGCGAAAGCACATGACGATCCATAAGGGTGAGAATAAACGAGCCTTTTCGCGAATATTAGATAACCGCTGAATACTCGTGCAGTAAAATATCCTAATAAAATGCTCCTTTAAAAATGAGCATGAGTAAATCTATATTGTCACAGCTTTGGCACGCAATATTCGTCTAAAATTCGGAACGAAAAATATTTGTTCTTCAGATGAGGAGGGAATACGGAAGCATGTTTGCGATGTTTGTGGAAAACCATTCATCTCCTCTTCAAGACTCATTGAGCATAAGAGAATCCATCTGCGTCTGTTTTTTAATTTTTGTCTTTGGTGTTTAATACAATCTCACTTTTTCAATTTATTTTTATTCAGCTGAAGACGATCCTCTACGAAAAAAGGAGAAAGTCGAGTGTGATATCTGTGGGAAACCAATCGCTGGAAATGGTGAACTCGTGAGGCACAAGAAGACTTTTTTATTTAGGAAAGCTTCTTACTCTTATATTTGAAATACTCGAGACTGAGAATAAAATAGATTATGAAATAATTGAAAAATCAAAACTGTTTACTCCTTTCTTCAGGTGACGACGATCCTGATAAGAGGCCTTTCGAATGTGAGATATGCAGAAAGAGTTTCGTTCTTATTCAACATCTGAAGAGACACAAAGAGAAGCACTTGGGTCGGTGTCTTATTATCGAATTAGAGAGCTTGTTTGAAAAAGTTGTATGTCGTTTTTAAAGTGTTATTTCAGATGATAACGATCCGAAACAAGCGAAAATCAAGCGACCATTCAAATGCGAACTATGTGGAGACACTTTCCGAGCAGGACAAAACCTCAAATTACACCATGCAAACGTTCACTCAAGTTTGTCCAAACCAATTAATGATATAGGTGCATAAATATATTTAGAAGGAGAATTTCGATAGTATTGTATCGATATGAATCATGTGCTGAACTCACGAATCATATCATATGATTCGTGAGTTCAGCATTGATAATCCAAAAATAAATGCAAACTATTCAGTTTTATTCGAACAATAGATAGATAGTATTGTGGGAAATGTGTGAACCATTTCCTCCCAAATTATAATTTGTTCAGGTTCCGGATATAAAGAACAAAAGACTTTCGAATGCAAGATTTGTGAAAAGACTTTCACGCACAAATCGGGCATAATCTATCACAAAAGGACGCACGGTGACTTTTTTCATCTTTCCTTGTATCGTTGATAGCGATCACAAAAATTAAAGAATAAACATAAACACAGCTTCTTCGGAGGAAGTGAGAAAACCATGCAAGTGCAACACATGTGGCATGCGTTTTGCTTGCTCCAAATCAATCAGAAATCATCCCGGAAAATGCCCAGGTTATTAAAATATTTCATATTCGAATCTCGAAAATCTATTGAAGGCTCGGTGGTTTCTAAAGAGGTCAAGTCTTGCTTTCGTTCAATGAAGAAAGAAGAAACGGATAATTTTGAACAGGATAATGAGCGTGAGGCATGGCCATACGAAGGAGAATCAGTGAACTGAGTATAATCAACATCTTTTCGATTAATTTCGCGTCGCTTTATACGAGTTTATTTTATAGCTGTGTGTATCCGTAGGCGATCGCAGTTGTATTTCATAAGTGTTCCCTGATCCTAATAAAATTATCGAGAGAATGCGTTGTTATTGTGTTTCCTGAGATCTCGGACATCATCACAAAGACAATGATCCCCAACCAACAGTCTCATCATTATAAAAGTGATCAATATATGACAGACTACTAGCGCGAGACATCCTCTGACCTATACGTCAAATGTGATGAGCTGTTCCATAGAGTGAGACCCTGCAACAAAGAAATGGAAAGCTGTCCTGGCCGGGGCCACTTCTTTCACGCATGGCCACGTTGTTACTAGTGATTATGGTTGACAATTCAATGATTCAAGGAAGGATGGCGTATGCAAATCCATCCTTTGATCCTTGAACAAGGATGAGGGGGAGCTGTCGGTTGTCATTGAGGAATGATAGAGGGGGTAAAACGGTTATCTGAAGATCGGATGCAGAGTAAAAAGTGGGAACATACCTACCCCCCCCCCTTTCTCCTCTGGAATCTCACCTTGTTCCCAGGTTATAGCCCTTTCCTGACATAGCCCTCCCTCCCCCCCTCTGATATCTCACCTTCGTTCCATATTCTACTACTACACCATCATTTTGAAATCTTTCATATATCAGAAGAATTCAATTAGTCGAGTTTCAGAGGTGAACACGTATAGAAATGTTTGTAGAATGTTTGTAGGAAACAACTAACTAAGCAGGTCATCTTCCATCAGTGATGAACATTTGATGCTGGGAAAGGCTAGTTTCCCAGTTTCTCCTTCCTCTCTCCTCCCTTCAATCGTTTTCCAATTATTAGCCTCCTCGAGCGATTTGCATTAATTTTGCATTAATTCATTAGATTTGCATTGAGAAAAAAATTATCCCATTTATCGGCGAATAAACATTTCAGAAATACGGCAAAATTGTGAAGTGCGAGAACAAGCTAACCTTCAAACGAACCTGCACGCTACAAATGAGTGTTCGAATTTGGCAAGTTTTTTTAAACAAGAAGAAAGGGAGCATGCCATATTTCCAAAGGATAACAGTTCGATTGATGAATTATTTTTTTTATTGGACTTTCTTGAATTGGGAAGGCCATTAATCATTGTGAACGAAAGGCATGACATTTATACATTAGAGGAGTAGCGTTCGACGTTGGTCTAAAACGCAGCAAAAACAATGTCAACACCAAAATATCCTTCGTGTCTCCATGGGCACAATGTTGCGGTCCAGTCGATATTAGCGGGTTTTATAGTCCACGCTTTATCGTCTTGACGAGCAAATGAACTATACTGAAATAAACAATTAATTTATCTCTTCTCTATATATCTCTCCGCTAATTTCTCGCAATTACGTTATGCCATGTTTTCGTGATAAACCCTTCCAGCCCCCTTTCCATCATGATGCAAACATACTTCCTTATCTTCGATTGCAGCAAGTACGAAATCTCGATCAATTGGCTTGTTGATGCGGAATCCAAAATGACCAGCTATTTTCCGAGCCAGTCGTTGCTGAAACTCGGCTTAGGTTTTTCTTCATTAAAAACCATCTCATTTAAGAGAGTTAAGATTGAGAAACTCACGACAACTACTTCCATTAGACGTTCTGAATCAATAATGAGATCGTCGAAATCGAGACGGTCCATTTTTCCGATTCTATCATGTAAATAAGAGGGCAGAATGTGATGAAGAAACTGAAACGAGTGATTAGGCGTTTTTTAAATTATGATACCGTTCTATTTTCATATATTAATTAATTTTGCTTCAGAACTTACATTCGGACGTTTATCACTTTCAATAACGGATATTTCTTCGCATTGTCCATTCTTCGTCATTTCATTAAAACATTGAATATCCACAGCACCAAATCCACCGCAAGATTTTCCTTCGTATACTTGAAAGATGCGTGGTTTCAATGATGTGATCCATCTCATAAACCTTCAAGTAAAAACTTTTTACCGTTCTGAGTTTCATCTGAATGTTTCGTATCTCAAAAAAAAGTTCCACTTCACATTGTGCGATCGGCTTTCTGGGTGGCATCGTGAAATTTACAACCAATTACAGTATCGGACATAAGTCACCGTCCAAAATTTCAAAGTGTTGTAACTTTTGAACCAGATAAGCAATCGGTTTGATGTTTTGGCAGGATACATTAGACCTATTGATGCATTGCCACCGATAGTGACGTCATGCTACGATTTCGCAATATTGCATAGTGATGATGCAATCATATATATGTTCTTCACTTGTGATTTTAAGGTCACTGGGATTTTTTTCTAAGTCTTCTCTCTTTTTGTGATCATAGAAGGCCTCAGCATCTACCGATTAAAAATAGTACTCATGGGGCGTTGTCGTACAGAAGCAGAACACAGGTTCAAAATAGGGTCCCGAAAAAAATAATTTCCATTCATTGACGTGCTAGAGACTCGTTCAAAGGCTCAAAATGACCCTTACAATAATTCCTGATTACCCACAAAGTTCGATATTGATATCTCTTAATTTGACCTCAGGGCACGAATTTTTCACTTTTTCAAATAATTGTTTTCTTCCTATTTTGGATGATCATAGTTCCAAGGCCGATTTTTGTTCAAATGTATTTTCTAGACAGGGTAGTTGCAAATCCATGGAATATACGATTCCCAACTTTTTAGAGCATTTGGATAACTTTCCAGCCCGCGGCAATCGAAAATCAGAGGTCAATCGATTTCAACCCAAAAAATGACCATGGTACCCCCATCATTAGTCGAAAAAAAAGTTTCTCTCAAAACTTCCTGACTAAATTATTTTCTGGGATATTTTTGTGTGCTGAGTACGAATTTCGGTACGAGAGTCCATGATATCATTAATGAAAAAAGTTAAAATTTATTATGTCGAAACATAGCCGATTTTAAAAATCTTTTGACCTCTGATTTTCGGTTGCCGCGGGTGAGAAAGTTATCCAAATGCTCTAAAAAGTTGGGAATCGTATATTCCATGGATTTGCAACTACCCTGTCTAGAAAATACATTTGAACAAAAATCGGCCTTGGAACTATGATCATCCAAAATAGGAAGAAAACAATTATTTGAAAAAGTGAAAAATTCGTGCCCTGATGTCAAATTAAGAGATATCAATATCGAACTTTGTGGGTAATCAGGAATTATTGTAAGGGTCATTTTGAGCCTTTGAACGAGTCTCTAGCACGTCAATGAATGGAAATTATTTTTTTCGGGACTCTATTTTGAACCTGTGTTCTGCTTCTGTACGACAACGCCCCATGAGTACTATTTTTAATCGGTAGATGCTGAGGCCTTCTATGATCACAAAAAGAGAGAAGACTTAGAAAAAAATCCCAATGACCTTAAAATCACAAGTGAAGAACATATATATGATTGCATCATCACTATGCAATATTGCGAAATCGTAGCATGACGTCACTATCGGTGGCAATGCATCAATAGGTCTAATGTATCCTGCCAAAACATCAAACCGATTGCTTATCTGGTTCAAAAGTTACAACACTTTGAAATTTTGGACGGTGACTTATGTCCGATACTGTATAATGACTTGTGTGATATAGTTCCAGGTAAGGGCATTCTATAATGAACCAGGAATTTACGGTCAATCAAAACCTGGAAATTATTCAACATTGTACGGATTTAGTGTTTTATACTCACAGATGATTACTTCAGAATCGATATCTGGATCCGAGCGCTCAAATACTGAATGCGCTCATAGACATAGCAAGGGACTTTTCGAAGTTTGGCACATGTATTCCATTAGCACAACCCGTAGTAAACTTGACCATATTCCATTCGGATAGGTTCGAAGTCAATTGCAAGCCATTTCTTGATACCTTTCAGAAATTCCTGATCATTCGATGGGTAAGAGATGCTAGTAGCACGTTCTGCTCTTTTCTTCTTTTTGCTCCAGTTCATATAGTAATTCATTCCTCCATTTCTTGTCAAATGCAACCCGAAAACTCCGTGCTCTTTCTAAATGTGGCAAAACTCAGACAAAATTATTCTTGCCAACACACTTGAAATATTGCAATCTCAACAGCTTCCTTTCTCTTCGTTCTTGGCCTTACTTCAACCACGATAGCTTCCATCTTTTGACTCACAGACGATATCATATCGAGATGGTCACTAAAACACTAGATACAAAATCGCAAAACATTAGATATTATAATTTCGTTACTTACTGATCCATGAATTGGAAAATTTCGAGAAGGCAATCGTGAGGGAGTTTCGAGAGGAAATCCTGGAACAAGCAATAATTAAAAATGATTTTGTTTTGTAAATTTGAATTTTTTAAAATCACAATTTTTCATGTACCTGTTCGCATATGAGCGGTGATTGTTTGAAGCTTCGCTGATTGCATAGCAGAGCACAGCATTTGGGAGAAGCCTCCATTGTTAGCCACCTGGAAGATTGAGAGTTGGTGAAGAACAAATCGAGGTCAAAACGAGCTTGCACGAGGACGCTTGTGCACAAGCGTCGCGGTTATTGTTCGAGTGAACGGGTATATTAATACCTATACTCATATCATAGATATACGACTTGTACTTCCAGCATGCCAGTGTAACATACTCGATCAATAGCGACGCGTGTTCCACGAGCAAGCATCTTTCAAATTGCACCATTTCTTTTTAACGGATGATGAAATACAAGAACGCGTGCTATTCTCCGGACACTGTGGTTAGAGGAGTAAGGGTTACTGAATGCGACAGGGAAAAACAAATGCGCCAGTGAACCATAAAGCTAAGAACGACGTAGAAGTATAGTGTGAGATGGAAAAGTGTGAGTACTCCTCGATCGATGGATAAAGAGCGAATCAGAGGAATCGAGAGAGAAAGGTCCAGATGACAGATATAGAGATTAGAGATAACGCAGAAAAGGAGAGAATGAGAGATTTACATATGGTCAGATTGGATCCCGACTCCTCATTTTCCATGACCTGTTATCAGTCAGAGAAAATAGAGTGGACGCGAATTGAAGAGGTTCTGGTTCCGATTTGTAATCATTGATGGTTAATAATTTACGATGAAACAGAACAAGAAAGAAGTGGTGTACATTTGGGTAAGAGATGCGCTTCTGAATACGAGATAAACCCAAAGGTTCTGACAGGGAATGATCGTAATACTCTGTTCGTGCTAGGCGTTTCCGATCTCTCTCTAGTTATTTGTAGATTTGATTCAATCATTCCAAATCGTCACTCGCGCATCTCCGGTCAGCACGATCATGCCGAGTGCTCTCCCATTCGGTTAGAGTGGCAAGAGTTCATGTAGTATTGAGAGAGTAAACACTCGTTTCACCCCCGGACGGATTCCCATTTAATGGTTGTCGTGGATACGTGTACTTCATGTGAGAGATACACTCTCCTGTTTAGACCCTCATTCAAACAACTCTCCGCGCACCTCTCCTCTGCCTTCCAATAGTACGATTTAATTCATGTGCGAAAATTTTCTGTGGGCAATTTTAGTTAAAGTTTAATGTTATATTCCATTGTATGTCTAGGTCCTCATATCTCAGCTCCATCGAACCCATCTATATTTGTCCTCATTTTCTGCTCTCTCTCTCTCTCTCTTCCTCGGCCTGTGCGCGGAATTTTTCTTATTTCGCTACAAACTGTCCGGCTGCAGCCGAATTAATTTTAGGAATTAACACATCACTTAACTTAGTAATCCACCCTATCATCGTTTTAGATTCAACCAATTCATCTTCAATAGGTCGTTCTTTCCTCTCGAAATACTTCTCCGGTAATATCACAGTTCTTTTCTTAGTATTTTCCATTTGTCGGTAAGTTATTCACCGTGATGTTGCTAGCAAATTTGTTCAACCATGAAGGCAAACCTAGTTGAGACCCTGGACACTATTTATCAGCTCCCTCTTCATTCCATCCATCCACTAATGATCTAGTTCAAATTACACGTGCAATGGGGAATCTCCCCTCATATTAGGCAAACCTATTACGGAGGGAGGTAATATGGTAATGAATTTTCGTCAGAGATTCGCCCTCATTAAATTTCGAGGAAGATTCTAAGACGATGCGACTCATGGGAAGGAAATAGTATGGGACAGGTTTGAAAATGATATGATCTCCCCACCAAGCATTATCCAGAGCAGCGCCGAATTTTCCTGCGCATCAGGAATTCGTAGCGCTTTCTCCTTCCTCATTTGATTCCGATGATCTCAAATTGCTAATATAAACGCTAGACACATCTCAACTCCCAACAACAATGTCGTTAAGTCAGATCGTTTCCTCTTTCCGATCATTTGCCAGATTTATTCATAATCAAACACTCAATTTCAGATCTTTGCGGAATTCGAACATGGAATACGCCGACGAACGATACGCATTCAAGCCGGACGAGATTCAAGGAATTGTAAGCCGTTTTTACTGTAAATTATGATAAATAGATAATCATCTCATTTAACCTTTAGGGGTGTGGCTTACGACATTAGCTCAATCCATTTTGCACATAGCTTTACCCGTCTGAGCAGCCAGATAGCGAGCAGGGTAATATCAGAAATTGCTCTCATAATTGTCAGATTGAAGAAGTGCTAGTGTTTCAATCTCATTTGTTTGTCATATCTGCTGCTTTTTCAAATTTTTAATTTTTAATGCAATAGCATTTTAAATATCCACAATCGAACATCTAAAATCTCAATAAATTGCAGCTCGTCCGTGCCATAATGGGAGTCCATCCTTACGCCACCGAGGAGCTTAGGCATGGTATTTCATGGCGTACTTTAAGCTCTGAAATATTTTATCTCCTCCTTCCAATAGTATGTGGTGATAGAAGACCTCTATACCTCTCAGATAAAAGTAAGTACTCCCTGGAGGTTGCCGTGCAGCAGCAATGGACTAGCTCAAAGTAGGGACCCGAAAACATCGATTTTCGTTTGTCCACGTGCTAAAAACTCGTTCAAAAGCTCAAAATTATCCTTACCACAACTCATGATGATCCCCAAAGTTTGATAACGATAGCTCTTAATTAGACATCAGGAAATTTTTCACTTTTTCACATTATTGTTTTCTCCCTATTTTTGGATGATCACAGTTCCAAGGGCGATTTTTGTTCAAATGTCATTACTGGTCAGGATTGTTGAATTTCCATGGAACAATCGATTCCTAACTCTTTAGAGCATTTGGGTACCTTTCCTGCACATGGCAACCGAAAATCCGAGTTCATTATGTAGAAAAAATAACCGATTTTGAAAGTTGTTGAATTTTAACTTTTTTCATTCATGATATCATGGGCTCTCATATTGAAATTCGGATTCAGCATACCAAGATATACCAGAAAAAAATTCAGTCACAAAGTTCTGAGAGAAATTTTTTTCGACTGATGATGGTTGTTTGGGTTTAAAATCGATTGATATCGGATTTTCGGTTGCCGCGGGTGAGAAAGTTATCCAAATGCTCTAAAAAGTTGGGAATCGTATATTCCATGGATTTGCAACTAATCTATCCAGGAAAGAAATTTGAACAAAAACTCGCCTTGGAACTGTGATCATCCAAAATAGGGAGAAAAAAATTATGTGAAAATATGAAAAATTCGTTCCTTGAGGTCAAATTAAGAGCTATCGTTATCAAACTTTGGGGATCATTTGGAATTGTGGTAAGGATAATTTTGAGCTTTTGAACGAGTTTCTAGCACGTCGACAAACGAAAATCGATGTTTTCGGGTCCCTACTTTGAGCTAGTCCATTGCTGCTGCACGGCAACCTCCAGGGAGTACTTACTTTTATCTGAGAGGTATAGAGGTCTTCTATCACCACATACTATTGGAAGGCTGAGAAAAAATTCTCAGGGCTTAAAGTACGCTATGAAATACCATGTATATGTTGCGTCATCACTATGCAACATTGCGAAATCCTACCAAGCTGAAACACAACGAGCATATGTATGAGTACTTGCACTACCATCTGCCAAAATATCTAAAAGAAATCTCATCTGGTTAAAAAGTTTCAGAACTTTGAAATTTTTGGCTTAGACTTATGGTCGATACTGTAGACTCCATACAAAAACGCGGTGAAATAAGGCAGTCCTTTATCTTGATGGGACAGATGCAGTATATGAGACCAAGAGCGGTAAATGATAAGGTGGAGTGAACATAATACATAATAGCATAATAATCATTTGTTAAATCAAAGTAACATACATTTTATAGCAATGATTATTCAACATTTTTATCGTAATGAATAAATATTTTCTAAAAGAATCTATTACGGAGGTGTGATAATATGAGAAGATCCCAATATAATTTGATGTGCTTTCATTCTTCATCCGAAATATCCTCATCTTCAAACTTGATCGGCGCCTCCTGTAAATAACAAATTTGAATACATAACTTTTAACACTTGAAAAATCTATGCTAGCACACAAAGACGAAATTTTTTAATTGCTGACCTTTCCCCAGAACACGAACAGCTTTTTGTGGATTGCCCATAGCTCCCTCTTCATAATCTTCTCTTCCTGAGTGCTGAGCGTTGTCCTTGCCATGCAGCTGCACAAGAAGAGACTATTCTGCTGCACCTGCAGATCGGCATGACATATGAATTTTGCTAGATTCGCGCATACTATCCAATCATCAAAACGCATGGCATTAATCATACATTACATAATCGATATTGTGAAATAATGGCTTACGGAGTGGTCTCTCAGCTTCCCGATTGTGACAGTACTGCCGAGCGAACGATAGCGGTTTATGAGTTCGGTCTCCAGAGCCTTAGATTTTTCTATGTAATTGAATATGCTCAGATAACATTTTGAGAGAGATTAAAACATAACATGACCAACTGACTTCGCAAGATAAATCAGAGAAGTCTTGAACTGTCACCACCTGAGCAGCCGCGGGCCTGAAATGTGACAACGAAATATTTTCAAATTTTCATTTCTGAACAAATATTCGATAGTGAATTACTGAAGGATTATGACCATCATTTTCTTTGTAATCGTAGCCTTTTTTGTCTTTTGCCTTTTTGCCTTTTATCCATGCCTTTTTTGTCTTTTGCCTTTTTGCCTTTTATCCATGCCTTTGCCTTTCGTTATCAAGCTTATCATTAATTTCCAACTGTAAGAAATAATGAAAAGCATAACGAACATCTTTGGGGTTTTTGGAGTCTGCTTACTGGACAAGGGCTTCTGCGCCTCCATCTGCACCACCTCCTCTCCCTGTTCTTCGAGCGACAACTGAAAAGAATGTCTCTTATTTCATTTTGAAAACGAGGTCCTTTTTTGTGATATTCTTACTTTTTTGACAATAAAAAATATAAAATTATCGTACCATCTCTCACCTTTTTCTCATACCATTTAAGCGCGTTTCTCAGATTACACATTGCATTGTTGACGTTGAGTACTGCAAGGCGTGGCTTGAGTGGCCTTCCACTTTCTCCTGTGATGAGCAGATGCTCACGTTGCTCTCTCTGAAAATAAATTTTTTCTTTAAAGAAAATGTTTTCATTGATCGGTCAGAACCTGGTCCAGCTGAATGATTTTGTTTAGCCAGGGCGTTTATTTGTCTAAGAGTATTCAACCAACCGTCATTCCGTCCAGTTCCTCCTCTGTGAGTGGCTGTTCATGCAACACCTCTGAGGCTCTGATAATCTTCCCGATCAGCTCGATCTTGTTCTGAAAAACACTAGGATGATATGAGTTCAGAGTCACTTTTTCCTGCTTATATTAAAACAATAAATAAATTTTCTCACGCAAGTGTTCGCTGCTTTCTCCTTTCTCCCGTTTTTACCGGTTCCGGTGGAGACGCGTTCCTTCCTTTTGTCACCACTTCTCTCGCCTCTCTTTCTCGGAATTCTAATCTCATCAGCCACTTCTGACCTCCGTTTCTTGGGTGGCTCTAAACAGAAAATTCGATGAAAATTCGGAACTAAAGAGGTGGGACTGTGGCCCAAGTACCATATGATTATGTTACCAAGAGTAAGCATCTGCATAATACATACAAAATATCAAAACCTTTTGTCGAGAGTTTTCAGGACAATGGTCTTACCGTAGTCATCATCTCCATCTACGGACCCATCCCCCACTGAGGAAGAGTCCAGAAGCTCTGCGATTGCTTCCTGATCATCGATTATTTTTTTCAATATATTCAAAGATGCGATCTCGATAAAACGAATGTCGAAGAAAAGTTTGGAAATGTTTTCACACATCGTTCACTTCATCCTCTTCTTTCTCTCGATCACTTTTGTTCTTCTTCTCTTTGTCTCTGGCTCGATCGGATCTTCAGCCATAAATGTCTGAAAATATTTGCGATAGTTTTTAAATTTAAAAAAAATGGGGGGGGGGGGGGGAATTAGGTATAAAAACGCTTAAAAACGGTGGTAAAAAATGTTGAGCGAGCACTTACGGAATTCGATGATAGCGAGGCGGCAAGCGGTGCGTTCTCTTGCTCAAAATAATTAGTTTTATTGTTGTTTTTAGTCGGGGTTTTACCTTTTTAATTCCGTTGAGATCAATTCCTTCCGGGAAGTTCACACCCGGCATTGTTCTCTGAAAGAATTACGTTTTTTATTTGTTATCTTCTTTGCGGTGTTGCGGTTTCGCTTAGAACCCCAAATTTGCTCTCACAATGCAGTTCTCACGCCATTTGTTCCAGTTAGTGAGAGCCTCATCTCTCAGTCGAACTTCCGCCAAGCTCTGAAATGATTGAATGATCTTATCATAATATTATCTGTCGAAAAAAAAACTATTAAACTTTTCAGAAATTTTACCTGTTCAAGTTGATCCTTGGCTGAGCGGAGCTGCAGTTCTAGCTGTCTGACTTCTTTCTTCTGAACAATTTATTATCATAATCAAAAAATTAAGATGAAAATTAGAGATAACATTAATTTGAATATCCTCACCGCCTCGAGTTTTTCTTTCGTGTTCCGAACATTTTCCTTCAGAGTGACTTCCTTCTAAAATAATTGAGTTAGTGGTTTGTATTTTCGACAGCCAACGGTTTCATTTAGTTCCTTAACCTTGGATTCAGAAACTTCCCTCTTTAAATATTTAAATTTGATTATGTAAATCAGTTGGGAAATTGCCCTTATTTTAAAAACAAAAAAAGTTAGCTTACTTCTGCTTCCACGGAAGTTGAGTTGAGCGGTTTTCTTCTCAGCTTGTTTCTTCTGAAATATTGTTTTCTTTTATTTTTTATAATTAGTTATTATGGATACTATAGCTAATTATGCGACTCCGAAAAAGAAGCTAAAAAATTTTCGATTCGGTTTCTTCATAGTTGAGAAAAAGGAAACTTACTTCATTCTCGAGTGCTTGCTTTCTCTTTTTCAGAAGTTCGAATGACACCCTGTCGAACGCTGTATCCCTCGCCTGGATTTAAAATATATGATTCTATCGTACTTCGTAAACATTTCCGAACAAATTTACATTTTGTAAATTATTTACATTTTTTGCATTTTGCTGGTTCGCAACTAAAACTTATAATTATTGTTTCTTATTTTTTATCCACCCCGAATTCCGGGCAAATGCAAAAATCTGACGATGAAATATTCCTCGAAATACGATTAAAAAAGAGCACTTATTATGAAAATCGAAAATAAATTGGGTTTACGGTAGGACGAGGGTTTTAATCAATACTACCGTAATCTTTACTATTCTGCTCTCTTTTTAATCGTATTTCGAGGAATATTTCACCGTCAGATTTTTGCATTTGCCCGGAATTCGGGGTGGATAAAAAATAAGAAACATTAATTATAATTTTTTTTTTTAGCAAAATGCAAAAATGAAAAATTTTTTTAATGTAAATTTGTTCGGGAATGTTTACGAAGTACGATATATTGAAAAAAGAGAAAAATATAGCAAATCATATTTATTAGAAATTTTTTTCGATTACCTCATCTTCTAGCTTGATGATAATCTTCTTGAACTCTGCTTCTCGCTTCATATCCCTGCTCGATCTCTTCTCGTCTTTTTTGAAGCTCGTTGCGCTGAGAAAATTAATTATATAGTTTTTTGATTTATTTCGAGAGCATTATTGTCGTTAGAATCAACAAAACAATAGAGAAAAGTAATAAAGAAAACATAAACCTGCTCAGTGTTCACTCGGACGAGCTCATTGAGCTGAAAATTTCCTCATTATACGAAAACACTGAAGATTTCTTATATCAAGCTTTAATGAAGCAGAATATTATTTCAAAAGAATGATTTTGCGCGATCTCAGATATCATATTTTCATAAAAATTACCTGTCCTTGCTCTTCAGTTTTCACACTGCTGTCGGTTCCATTTTCCTCCGACCTCTGAATTTACTTTGCACAGCACTGATTTTTTTCAAACAACATAAAAATGCATACGCATTTCAATAGTAATAATTCGATACCTTCATCATAATACAACGGTGCTTCTTCGTTCGAAAATCTTCAGGGTACCTCAAAGTTCATCAGTCAACCAATGATTATCTATAAATGTGAAACAAACGTTCGTGAGAAATATGAGTGAAATATATAAGCAAGTATGTGGTGGGAGAAAGTCCTTTTCGATTCGCACAAGGAAATGCTTCAAAATATCGCGTCTTTATACACGGCATTCAATCACATTATCGCATTACTATGGATTTCTCGCGACGTTGTGACTAATAACCGCAAACTGATAAGAGTTAGATGGAAACGATCCCGCAAAATTACGGCGTGTACTTCTCGTGACCTGACTGTGCTCTTTTCTTGTCCTACTATTTCTTTCAAATCGCTGCGAGAACAAAAGAGAAGCGAATAAAAGAAAAGAACGATAACACGTGTCGAATATTTCCTCGATTGAGATATTATAGATTGAATAGAAATAATTAAGAAGTAAGTATCTAATGATATAAGCGCGCGATAATACAAGCTTTTGAAAGCAGGTTCAAACCGGAATGTCAAAATCACGCGCTGCTTGATAAAATGAAATCTTCAGTGTTTTCGTATAATGAGGAAATTTTCAGCTCAATGAGCTCGTCCGAGTGAACACTGAGCAGGTTTATGTTTTCTTTATTACTTTTCTCTATTGTTTTGTTGATTCTAACGACAATAATGCTCTCGAAATAAATCAAAGAAACTATATAATTAATTTTCTCAGCGCAACGAGCTTCAAAAAAGACGAGAAGAGATCGAGCAGGGATATGAAGCGAGAAGCAGAGTTCAAGAAAATTTTTATACACACGTTCAAAATATCGAACAACACGCGATCAAACGAAAGGAGACGGTTTACACCAGAAACAAACATTTGTCGTGCTTCGACTTCTGAGAAAAATAAAAATAATAAAAATAATAAAAAGTACTCGTAAGTGGAACATTCTTCTATGCAAATAAGTGATACACGTAGTGTGGACAACACAAATATACTTCAAATAATGGACTGATCTGAGACGATAACACGTAACTCAAACATCACAATGAAAAGGATTACCGGGAAATGAACGAATTATCGAAAGGAACATGCTGGCAACTTGGAGATATAATCGTTGTAGAAATAAAGACATATTAAATGATAATCTTTTTTTACAAATAGGGTAAAAATAGTGTGGTCAATTAGTGGCAGAGAGAGTGGTTGGGTTGTCAAATTGGTAGATGGAAGCGATAATAACGGTCTGGTGGAAAGGACATGTGTTGAAGATCTTCTGAAAAATTAACAATTCTATAACTTATCTATTTTACAACAACAGAAATAGATTATAAATTATTATTGCAACGTTAACTAAGTTCAAAGACTAAGTTTTGAATCAATTGCTCTGAGAACAGTTTCATAATCTCTGCGGTGATAGATACGGCTACTTAGGATACTGTAGCCAACTCACGGCTCTCTCTGTCGCACACTCATCACAGTATCCCTCGCAGTGGCAAGGCACGAACATCACATTGCACTCATTTTTTCGGCACTTGTAACACAGCGGAATGACATCGGAGTCCGCATGTCCGTTGTTTGCCACGTTCCTGAAATAAATTATTAATTTATCGTACATCTTAAATGAGCATAAATCTTGCGTTGTGCTTCTCAATAGGAAGTGTGACACCAACCTGTCATCATCTTCTGATTCAGGGTCAGCCAAGGCGTCCGAATTGACGAATCCTGCTATTAATGATATAAATTGAGGTAAATAAAAAAGTTCCCGATGCATGCTTTCCCATTTCCCGGCACGCACACTACGTTAACAAGCCAAGCAATCTGCCCGAACCCTGGCAGCTCTATCAGGGATGAGCGCATTTCTATTCCGTCGTTTTTAAGCAATTTCCAGAGTAATATTTTAAAGATACACCCCTAGTGAGGAACGCTCTAAATTGAATTAATACTTCAATTCAGAGTTCTTTCCATTCAAGGACGCTTCTCATTTTCCCTCTAATTCGTTGAGAATTTGAATAATGAAGATACCCTTCGATCGAAGTTCCCATCTTGGATGGATGCGTATTGGACGCGCACGTCTATGGCGGAACCCGAAGATCTATACTGGAGTATCAATGAATTGAATGACTGATGAAGGAGAACTTTCATTAGTATTCATGAAATACCCACATTAGTGATGTTGTTTCGGTTTTCAACTCTCTCCATTGTGCACACTCTCACGTCTGTCTGATCTGTGAGACAGTGTGCGGAATAGAGAGAGTCGAAATCGAAATTACATCTCTAACCCACAGGCACAGATGAGTCACAGACTGAAGAGACTATCTGAGAACGGAGTCCTAAGTCCGGATTCAGAGAGATCTGTGCCTTAGTGTATGCTCGCTGAGAGATCAATTGATGGGTTGATAATCGCACATTTACAATGAAGTAGGACCAGAGGGTCCATTCTCTTCAGAAGTCATCCTAATTGTCTCAGTCTCATACAGTAGTCAATCAGACAGAGATAACAACCAACGGATGGGTGACAATCCCGCAAACGACATTTCCGGAACTCGGCCAAAACGATATTTCCGCAACTCAACATAATTCGATTTCTAGCCACCCTAGGATCCTGGCTGAGGTGTCATTCTGATCAGCATAACTTTCTCTTTATTTTGACACCTTTGCCAGGATCCTAGGTTTGCTAGAAATAGAATTATGTCGAGTTGCGGAAATGTCGTCTGCGGAAAAAATTCAAGTTGCGGAAAAATAAAAGTTGCGGAATTGTCACCCATCCCAACCAACACGCCAGTCCAAAAGTACTCCTTCATCACAAGTGAGCAAAGCAGGCTGGGACTTACCAGATTCAGATTCAGAATCGTCATTTGACAGTGTCTCTTCTTCGGAATCCTCTTCCACCAGCTCCTGATTCATCGTCGCCAACGGGGTCTGAGAGGGAGAGAGATGGCGAATTTCTGGAAAATCTGAAATGAAATTATATTTCGTTGATAATAGCATTAGCATTATCACGTATTCTATGTTGACGTTCTACGGAAACTCACCGAATAGGAACGTTGTATCCTGGTCGACGGTGCTTTCCTCTTCATTAATGCCCTCATCGTTGAAGCCTGATGTTACTAATTATAAAGAAAACTTGATTTGGAAAGTGAAAGATCAAGAAACACTGCTACGAAAACTAGACTACAAACTTCCATGGTAAATTTCATGCCATCTTTAAGGCTAATCGATGGTTGTAGAGTATCACGAGGAGAGTAGGAAGTTCAAGCACGAATACTCACAGTAGGGAAGAGTTGCGTCCAGGTCCACTTCTTCCGTCTCATGCTCCATGATATGTTCGGCAGGCGATGGGAATCGAGGAGAGGTAACTTCATATGATTCAGTGCCTAAATATTGCAATTTTAGACGTCATCTAACGTATTTTGCATTCAAAAACAAGAATGCTGCTCACCATTCGTCTCCTTCCCCTCATCCTTGCCGAGTTCCTCAATCGGAAGCTGATTGGTTGATCGGCCTGTATTCGCGGAATGTAAATAAAGCACAGCCTGCTCAATCACGGCTGTAGCCGGAGCAGTTGCAGCTGGGACTGCAGCTGTGGCTGCCTCTGATGACGCAGCCACCGCCGCATTCCCAGCGCCAAATGCAGCAGGTGCAGCCCGTGCAAAAGGGAAGAGCGAGGGCAATCCTGACTCGTCTAGGAGTGCTCCGGTCCTTCGTTTATCTGGAAAGCAAGTTATCAGATATAAAAAAAGAAGAGAAAAACGATTAACTCACCATTCGTCACACACGTATCGACCTCATCAGCGCTAGGAGTGATCTCCCTCCAGTCACGCTTCAAATTACGCACCAGAAGTGGTGCAGCTTCTGCAGCATCTGCAGCGGGCACGACAGACGCTACTGATGCCGCGATTACAGCAGCAAGCATCGCTGCTGCGGTCGGTCGAGCAGCAAACAGATTTCGGACTGCTCCGGAACTAGTCGTGCCTGCAATCTGTCTGTTATCCATTCCAAGTATTGTTCCGAGCTGCTGCATTTTAAGGTGTGATTACTGATGAAGAGAAAGGTTCAAGACTAGAAAAGGGATGTTGAGACTGACCGAGGGGCTTTGATCGAGATACAGCTGCGGCATTAGAAGCGATGGATGGTGTCTTGATCGAGCTGGAAGACATATCCACGAGGCTAGGGGAGAAAAACGCCTTCACAGGAGAGAATTTCAAGTGCTGAATGAGTTGCTCGGCAGTTGGGAGGTTGGAGGGAGCACCGATTCGCTTGCTGTTCTTTTGCTGTCGGAGGGGCGTCGATGCGCCCAAGGAGGGATTGAAAAACCCTGTAATAAAATTAGTAGATTCTCATCAGCAAACTACCTAGTCTTTTATTCATTTCAGTTCGCTATGTGAGATATGGAAATGAAAAACTGACCTCTACTGCGCATCGCCTTCTGAAGGCAATGGTCCTGGTGTTTCTTGAGAGTATAGGCATTGCTGCATACCTTACTGCACATTTCGCAGAGGAGCCCTGGAAGTATCAAGCTAGTGTATCAAGATAGTTATAGGACACAAGTCTCATCATTCCGTGTGCTTCTTCGTCGGTAAGGCGGTCTTCCTAGCGATCACATATTCTCGCTTAGAATGAAGAAGTATCCATCCTTAGTCTGCCTATCAACCCGGTTAGAAGATAGTCATTCGAGGTATTTCACTCACTCTTTTTCTCAATGACGTGAGCGGGGGCGCAGTGCCGTCTCTCGCTCCGGGGAAGGGAGCCGCGGCGCTCATCTGAATGAATCGCTAGAGGAGAATACAGAAGCTAGTCATTCGGGTCTAAATCGGGAGCTAATATGCCTTCTCTTTTCTCTTACGAAGGAATGATGAGGGTCTCCTATTAGTGTAATACATCCCTATTCACTAGTACATCACAAGGATTGGTTGACTAATTGATGACCCTCTCTCACCTGGGAACGACGCTGGCTGCATCCGGGCACTGGGCAATGGTGCAAAGCCACAGTCAAACTGAGCCAGATGATATCTCATGCCGTCTTTGGAAACGAACTTGTTCCCGCACTTCGGACACGGGGTGCCTGCGAGGATAATGATCATTAAGACAGAATCACAGCATCATTTACTATTTCCTGGCTTTGCCCTAGTGCCTAGTCTTCCCTCCCTTGCACAAAAAGAGGGTACCACTCCCAAAGTCGAACAGCTATCCCTTCCTGGTCCGAATGGTAGGGTGAGGGAAGATGCGGCCAGCGTCAGTAACTCACCGTTCTTAGCGTTCTTGGCGGCCCACACGCTGTTGCTTCCTCGTCGAGGATTGGCGCCGCGGAGGGTGGAATGAGTCATGGCGAGAAGGAAAAGATAGATCGCTGCCTGAAGATTCACTGAAAATAACTTGCTGAGCGTGCGAAAATACGAGTAAAATAGGATAAAAATAAGGCGCACAGAGCCGCGGGACACGGAGAGGACCTCTCGCGAGAGACGAATGAGGAGTGAATGAGGCAATTAATTATACTCGTTCACTAGTGGACGCATGATCGATGAAGAACTGCCAGAGGGAAACACCTGCCTATCGATTGTCTTATTGATGGAGTACCATGACGAGGCCGCCCCAGCGGGTAGATTTGTTCTCCAGTTCGCGGACTCTCTCGCAGGTCAGAGTGACGATAGAACAAGCGAAATTAAGAGACTGGGAGAGGAGTAGTGGCAGACAAGCCAGTTTGGCGCGTAGAATTTGAATTTCGGCATTAGAGCTTATGAAACAGAGAAAGAAAAAAGTTAGAAATTTTTATTGTACCAAAACGACCTTTTTCGGACTTAATTTATCTCGGAGTGGATTCGGAGAGAATGAATGAGCGCGACGATAGAAAATATCGATGCATGGATGTAAGGACTACGAAATGTATATAGTGCGGTCTGGAAGTTTCGCCAAAAATGTGCCACTAGACCCAAAAATCGGAAATGAAGAGGCGAAAAGTGACTTTCGCAATGAGTTGTAATCAATCTGAACGGATATTACAGAGCCTCAGGGCACCTCTAAATTAACGCAAAAGATAAATTGGGTCTATTCCGAATAGTTGAAAAAATAATTTTTTTCGACCATTTTTCATTGAAATTATCATTTCTCCCCTCGTAGAGGCAGTAACCACAGATAAGTAACGGTTTGTGAAATACGGGACCAAGACCCTCTTGACACTCAAGCAGGAGCCTCTGGTTCTCATTGCTAGCTCACCGGTTCCGGGCAAGGGCCAAAATGCTTCAAAATAACGGAGCCGGTCTCTTAAGGGGCTAAACGAATTCACGAATACTGTATGGTTGATTGCCGCTCTCAGTAATTGATCGTTCGAATGTGCATGCTTCATCTTTGTACGAATCTTCTTGTAAAGTGAGGCGGTTAATGAGGGAAGGGAGTGAAAACACACTCTACGTGTATCAGTGCCATATGCTCAAAACTATAATACTATTGGCAGTGAAATTAACATCGCTAGGATTACTGACGGTTATTCACCATTTGTCTTGCTTCCTTATCCACGCATTCATTTCGTTTCGTCAAGGCCATCTCTCACCTCTTTACTCTAAAACTTTTTCCCTCCCCTCCCTTCCCCCCTACACGCCCACTCTTCTAATTTGTTCACGCGATGCGAGTTCCGACGGAGTCGGACACGTTGTGGCGAAGTTGCGATCTCGTGGGTACCGTGGTGAAAGACGGGATGGATGGACTGGCAAGGAGATATGAACAATTTCGAAATTATCTGGTTCATGGCTCAGAATGCAGTGCTATGATCTGATTGTAGAGGCAGTTATTGTCTTTTGGATCGACAGTTAAAAATGATTTCAATAGAAATCGTATCGATCTCATAATGTGGGCTCCTTCTCCAAATTATTGGCGCAGGAGCTTACACTGGCGATTAATCTTAATAATAATGCGTGAGTTTTTTGCTCTTCTAAAATGATCTTTTTTTTTCAGTAATGATCGTTTGCGAGAACTTCTCAATGGAATCATCGAAACTACAGGATCGATGGTTGATGCGACTCTCGAGAGAAAAACGATGAAAAATACGGCGAAACGGGTTGGAACATCGGTATATATCTGATCGGTAGAATAATTTTTTCGTAATGTAAATCTAAAACTAGGAATGTTTATCGCAGGTGCCGGAAAATACTGAATGCATAACGAATAAGAAGGATAAGGGCTATTAGACGACTGCTTCTTTCGTCTCTCAATATCAATGCCGATCACATCTATCTATATCACATAATCGTTAACCTCCCTGTTTCGCAGTTCCACATTCCCCAAACTATCGGCAATGCTAGCTTGTATTTATACTTTTTTTTATGATGAACTGTTGATACGGGTTATTTAATAAAATATTGAAACATTCAAAATTGCAAAGCTAATGGACTAAAAAATAAGATTCGAAAAAATCTCTCGTAACAACATACCGTCAAATTGAAATTGTGAACATAACCACAAAAAAATATTCTCCGTATTTTCAGAATTTTGTCCGAACAAAATAGTATTTTAGATACATGGCCAAACTTTCTGGAAATAAAAAAAAATGTTTTAGCACTCTCAAACCGCTAGAGAGAGACAACAGAAATATGAAGAAAGAAAAAATATCGACACAAAAATCATTTTCCAATGAGCCAAATAATCCCTCGTCATACGGTAGAGGCAGTGCACACTTTGCTCGTAACGACGCGCGCTTTTTTACGTTCTTGTTAGCGCGTTCTTATTTCTGCGCGCTTGCTTCCCAGCGCTTCCGTGTTTTTATTAGATTTAGTTTCTCTACTTGAAATGTTTTCAAAACGTATCGATTTTATCTTGATCTCTCACTAGTCAAGATAAATGAGTGGGCTGTCGCTTTTTTTCAAATGCAATGCCTTGTAAAAAAGCGAAGCCATTTTCCACGAGTCTTCAAAAATAGAATAGCTTCTGCACCACTTGTTTTAATATCGAAAACACATTGTTGTTATGATTTTTGTATCATGAACCTTTTTTTCAGGAACATCTAAAAATCATGCGAAAAACGTGCGAAGTTTTTTCTTCGATTTATCGTTTTTTTAGATTTTTTTTTTAGATAAATGCGAGGTCGAAGGCAGAAGAGAACAAAAGAAAATGAAACTATCATATATACATTTTTTCGTGTTTACAAATACGAGATTAATAAATTGAACTACAGAAAGGACGGTAATGCAAAAGATTGAGATAAATCATGCACTTTATGCTTTTAGCGACATAATAGATTTACAATTCGATAGATATCTTTGATGGAATTGATTCAGTGTCTCATTTCACTGCGGTGTTGAGTTCGCTCGGACATTCTTTCGAATTTTTCCCCGCACTTTGTGCATTCATAGGGTTGAATGCCGTGATCCTTTCTCAGATGATCCTTTAGATGAGACGATGAAGTGAAGCTATTGTCGCAATGAGCGCACTTGTATGGGCGAGTGCCTGAAACAAAGGTGGTTACGTTTTGTTGATTTCAATGGCACTTTTAGATCACAAATCGCCAAATGTCAGTACCTGTATGTGTGAGGATATGACTCGTTACATGGCTTGAATATCCGAACACTTTGCCGCATGTTCTGCAGCGAAATCCAGCTGTAGATCCGCCTCCGTTCTCTCCTTTCTTGTAGACCAGATCAGATTTGTGACTGATGCGTCGACGCTTGAGATACGACTGCAAAATAAAGAAATTGCTTGATAAAAATTGGTGCGTGAACAGTGACTGGAAACTTTTGTATTTCGAATTTCCAGACCTGCTCGCTTGTTTCCGGTTCTTCATTTAAAGGAGGAGTGGCAGCAATATTCCCGTTCATTCCCGTTCTTTTCTCTCATCCTGATCTGTCGCTCCTCACTTCTCTCTCTCCCCTCGTCTCTCTCCCCCGTGATGGCCACTCCGTCAACGTCTGCAGTCAAGACAACAGCTACCACGACGACTACACGCACCACTGACCCTGTCCTCAAGGTCATCCAGCTGCTGGAGTCTCTCCACGCCAAAGTCGACGCCATGCCGAGTTGTGAGTGTAATACTCTACGTCAGGAGCTTGCTGAGGTCAAGAAGCTCATGAGCCAGTCCTCTACGATTGTCTCTACTCCTCCTCCTACCGACATCACCTACTCTGTCGTCAAGAGAGCCGTCACCGATGCTACCACCTACGCGGAGAAGGCGGTGTGGGTTGGTCTTCCCGAGTTCCCTTCTCCCCATGACACGACCGCAGCGGACCAAAAGTCAATCGAGGAACTGTGCAAAGAACTCGGCGACAAGACCATCAACAAGGCACTCGAGGATGGCCAGATCACCCACAAGCGACACCCGGAGGTCAAGGGAGAACGGAAGAATCGAATCATGAAGATCAAATTCGAATCTCAGAAGACCCGTGACCTTTTCCTCTCTCTCGTTCGCTCTTCCCGCCCGCCTACCGTAACCAAAACCTCCGGCAAGTTCATCCGCCGTGATCTCTGCCCTTTCGAACTGGAACTGGCAAGGCAGGCTAGAATCGACGCGTGGATCAATAACATCAATCTCGGTGCGCTCGTGTATGGAGTTCGTGATGAAAAGTTGATCAGATTCACTGGAACTCCCCGTCCCCTCCCCGATGGATACGATACCCGCCCGCCCCGTGGATATAACCCGGTCAAGAGCCAGCTCAACGGAGCTCTCCCCATCGATACAAGCTCTCGCAATCAATCGAATGCCACCCTGAATGCCGAAAACTCCGTCCTCTCGTCGCTCACACCGATCCAACAGAAAACAAAAACTTCTGCAGCAAGTCACGATAATGGAGAGGTCCAGGCCTAGGACATGAGCAGTGGTGAGGTACTTGTCTCTTCTGTTTCTCTTATCTCTGTCTCCCCTAATTTGGTCTCTCATCGTCTTTCCTCTTCCTCTTGTAAATCACTTTCCCTTTCTAAATCTTCAAATATCGAGCTGTTTCTTACAAATGCGCGTTCCATCAGACGAAAATCCCATTTACTATCTTTTGTTAAATCTTTGAGCTATAATCTTATTCTGATAAGCGAGACTTGGTTGTGCACTGAAGATAGTGATGCGTATCTTCTGGGTTCTAATGACGATTACGTTTCATTTCGAAAGGATCGGCTCACCAATGCTGAGATTACTCGAGGCGGAGGCGTGGCAATTCTTTGTTCTCCACTTCTAAACCCTTTCTCAGTTAGTTCTTTCGCAACTGCCGGTATCGAATCTATTATCATTGATATCCATTTCCCCCATTCAATTAGCTCCCTATCTTCAAGTACTATTCGCATCTGTCTGATTTACCGCGCCCCGTCATGCCCCTCCACATCTCTTGAATCTTTTCTGTCTTTTATCAATCCTTTTGTACATCTCCTTTTATAATCTGTGGTGACTTAAATTTTCCCAGCATAGACTGGTCTAATTTTACCTCACCCACTCAAAATGACTTTCTCTCTTTTGTCTCTGACAATCATTTCACGCAATTCGTAGATTTCAAAACACGTGGTGATAATATCCTTGATCTTATCCTGTGTAATACTAATATAGTTAACGACGTAAAGCCTTCTATACCTTTTGCTGATCATACTAGTATCTCTTTTTCCCTTAGCGCTCCCTCCCCTCCTTCGCGTAAATTCATTCCCTCTCGACTTTATCACCTTGCTGACTGGAATGCAATCAATTTTCACATTTTTTCTCATGATTGGACCTTTGCTCTATCTCCTCTAGACATAGATAACTCTTTTAATTATTTCAGTAATTTTGCTAATTCTCTTTTGGACACTTTTGTGCCCAAATCCTCTCCCTCTCCTTTCTCCCGTTATCCACGTCACTTGAGAATTCTTTATGGGAAAGCAAATGTACTTAATGAATACGACTTTGTCAAGCGCTCCCGTTCATGTGTGTTTCTTGAACATTCAATTTTTGCAGTTTTGCAAATCATTCAACTGCATTTGGCTGTATTACGGTAGATCATTCAGAGCCTTTTCAACAAGTGAATTACAAAGTATTTATTTTTCATTTTTAATAAATGACATGAATGACAGGGTGAAATGAGTTTTGCGGCGCGAATGAACGTGAAATGAGAGGTAGAAAAAATCTAAAAATGGGGCTTTCGCATGTCGGCCACTAAAATAAAGTAGGTGTTCTGGTAACCATTCGATTCGTCTCGTCGAGCTTGACCGATCAAGCTTTTCAAAACTTTGGGCCCGAAATTGTGGCGATTCTTATTCGTTTTAATCGATTTACAAAAATGCAAATGCAAATATCGATGGGCCAATTGCGCAGACATATTCTTCATGACCTTGGGCACATTTTCTCTGTTGACGACCAAACTCTCAGACCTCTCTGGAGGGAGCTACAGGTCCCTGGAAATCGCATTTTTCGGCTCTCGAGAAGTTCTATGACCTACCTTGTCTTTAAAATCGACCTTAGGCAACAAAGCTCGACGCTATCTTTTGAGGGACCCTGTGGACTAACCAAAAATGTATAGAAACATCAGGGTCAAAAAAAGAAACAGCAACGTTCTGAATTCGTAATCACTATTATTCGTGTTTAGAACATTGCTGTTTCCGTATTATTAATGACTCAGTCGAAAAATATCTGGATCCACGAAATACGTACGATTTATCAGAAGGTTAGTAACAATCGATAAAACAAAATTCGATGATATCCCGATAACTTCAATTACTGATGTGTTTAGCTACCACAGAAATGCGAACGTCTTTAGAAACGTCGTCAATACTGAATGTAGCCGTAAATTTATCTGATCTATTCAGACGATCAGCTTCCTCACGCCACAAATGGCGGTGGTATTATGGTGTCAACATATTCGAAGTTATATCGATACGAGGCACAAAATGCAACGCATTGTAGAGAAAATTGTCAGCTGAAGGCGTAACCTCAATATTTGAGAAACAATAGTGATGAAATACTCACTTATTTCATTGAAGACACTGATTGGGAGACTGAGCAAGCGAATTGTATTGGATTGAAGAATATCGAGAGTCGATGTTCTGAAATTGTAATTTACAAGTTTCTAAGTCGACAGTGAAATTTAGGATTGCATTGTTTTTTTCTGTGAAAACTAACAATTCGACTCTGCTGAAGTGCTTGATATGAAGCGTATCGACAACGACATCATTCATATATTTTTTTATAGCAACGAATTGGTCTCTGAACTCCATGTCCAGTGTGAGTTCCTCAATATGAGAGCATCGTGCAAAGAATAGACGGAATCCATCGTCTAGGTCTAGATTTCGCAAGACGTTGCTCAACTCATGATAGACTCTTACTGGCTGAAAATATAACTAATAGTTTTGTGATATCTTTACTGAGGAATGTCTTTTCACTTACACGGTCATACTCGGGAATATGAGAAAGATATTGAAATTTCCATCGTTTGACTCCAAAAAAGTTTCGATATTTGTCAGACATGCAAATGTTCAGGCAAATGTGTTGACTTCCTTGTGTGAATTCTCTCTTCCAATATAACGAATTGACAAAGGGTAGACTTTTGCGATTGAGAAAGGCGAGGGACTTCCAACGTCTCGAAATCTGAAAGGATCAATTTAAAGAATATTTAAAATTAAAATTAAAACATAAATGTCGACTTTTACTAATTTCATGCTCTCCAGCGATGTCTGTTCTATTCCGATAATTTTCCGGATGATGTCCGATGGCAAATGAGCAAGTGTGAGCACGGCATCACTAGTTGAGATCATCGATAATCGATAAGTTGAGTGAAATAAATGCTCTCACGATTTCGGGCCAAGGAATCAGATGCGGCTGGCAGGACTGTAGGATTTTCGTGGCGAGATCTTCAACATCTTAATTTAACAAAAATGCGAATTTGAATGACATTTTTTTGTATAAAAGCAAAGATGTCTCTCGAAAATAGCATTATTTCATATTCTAGGCGACAAAACACAGTGACGATAAATCATTGAATACCAGATAATCTTACAGTGGCCAATAACGCCACTGCACATTTGTGTGGAACCGAATGCTTGTAATCTTTAGAACTCAATAGTACATAAAGAACAATTGTCAGTGGTCACGGTCATTCTTGTTATGAAAATGTTATGTACTTATACCAAATGTGATTAAAGATTTATTAAAATACAATAAAAACAATTGATGGAACGGATTTGAGCGATCTTTTGAAAACTTCAATTATTACTGTGCTTAGTCATCACAGAAATGCGAGGCAATATTCTGCGGGGCATAATATCAAATGTAGCCGTAAATTTGTTTGTGCCGTTGAGACGATTAGTTTCATCATGCCATAGACGACGATAGAACTGCGAAATCCATTTTTCCGATGTAATATCGACAACAGGTACAAAATGCAACGCATTGTAGAGGAAAGTGTCAGCTGAAAGCGTTCATTAACCTCGGAATTATAATAACATAGTATTAAAGATCTCACTTATATGTCCAATGCTGGAGACAAAGATATTGAGCAAACACACTATATTAGCATGAAGAATATCGAGTACCAATGACCTGAAAAGATTCAACAACTTTTGTAGTCAATGTGAAACAAAAAATTGCATCAGATTAGTGTTACATCATGCTAAAATTGAATTAGAATACTTACTCTTCGCCTTCATCGAATGACTCAATATGAAGTTCATCAACTATGACATCTTTCATGGAATTTTTGAATAGAACGTTGTGATCTCTGATTCCCATGTCCAGCGTGAATTTTTCAATATAAGAGCATCTTTCAAAGAATCGTCGAAGTCGATATACGAAGTGTGTATCTCGTTCGATTTTACTGAATTTCCGATAGACGTTTACTTGCTGAAATTTAACTTGTTGATTTTGGTGTGTATTTTCACTTACTCTGTCATATCCGGGAGAAGTACGGTAGATTGATACTAGTGATTCGCATACTCTATCGTATCTCTTACCGAATCGATGAGAGTCGGTCTCGCATTAGGAATCATTAATTACAATTTTCAGTGGCTACGTGCATTGCGCTGTACCTCCATGGACGGCAACAGCCTGCCGAATTGCCCTTCCATGCCGATTCGGAAGTCCTCGTCGACCACAGCTACAAGACAAGACCAATGTACCGAGAATTAGCGGTCGTGCACAAAAGTGATATGATCTGATGCAAATCATTGATTTTAATGCATTTTTCTGAATTTAGAATAATTTACTAATTGTCGTATAAAGTATCTTCCATGCGAACAATTGGTAGATCGTGCGACAAATGAGACAGCAATCATTCCAGTCACGGAACAGGCCATTCGATTCCGAATTTAAAGTTACCCCAAGTTTTCATCATTAATTATTGTGTTGTTTTCTCAAGCTTGTTGGACTTTTGAGCAAACGGCCAATAAAGTAATTTGCTACATCATATGTTTTTTCCAGATTTTTTGAACAGGCACAATTGTAAAACAAATGTGATTGTTTATGTTGTAATCTGGTATCGATAAAAATCAACATTGCATTTGTCTTCTCTTTGCATGTCGACTATAAGACCGTTGTGGCCGCATCTTCTTTCTACATTTTCGTAGTGAGGCCTCGGTTCGAAGGTCTCTCGTGACTGCTCGTCACATCGTTTGTCTGATGCGAAAAGGAGTGTGGAGAATCGAGAGAGCAAAGCACGGAACGGTACGCCTATTATAATAACGCTATCAGATGCCGATAAGGGAGAGGCGCGAGGCCCTTGTGATTACAGCCGCCCATTGGTGTCCATTCACTCCTTGCATCTGATATTTGTTGATTCTGTGACAATGGGTGGATACTTCGACTGATTTCAAGCGATCTAATAAGATTGGATTTCCGATTTTAGTTGGGGGTCGACTCTGTGTTTTGTAAAATTTTAGACGATATGTTTAGAAACTTATTTGTCTCTATTCCTTTGGTTATCTATCGATGCATGATGTGAAGAGACTCACCTTGAATCGTCAGCTTTAGTGATACCGTTTCCGCTCTCTGCTCTCCTCATTCTGCGCACACGTTCGCCTCTCAAACCTCCGAGATAACACACGAATCGAGGAGAAATGGATGTAAATGGACCAATGTGATAAGGCTTGTGATAAGGCGGAGCATGGCGTGAGGCCGATGACTCACTTGAACAATATTGCACAATGTGGCGTCTCTCTCCTCTCTTCGTTATTTTTAGGCATCAATTTCATGGTTAGATCGAATGAATCTATTCCGCGATTTTTTTGCGCGTAGTTGTTGATCTATTCATCCTTCCGGAGCGCCAACCATGATCGAATAATTCAAGAATCCCCTGATTCAGAATGCAAATTCCGAAGTGGCTCACGCTCGCCCTAATCATCGTCGCCTTCCCACTTCAGTTGACTTTCGCAATCGCATGTGAGTGAACAGTTAGGATATGTGAAAAGGTTTTAATTTCTTCATAAATTCGACGAATGAGAATGCGAGTGACAAAAATGGTAATATTTCAGTAAAGTTCGGCCTTCTCTTCGCTGTGTCTATCGTCGCACACATTGTGTACCACGAAAAAGTGATCAAGGTAAATATTATTCATGTGAGTACTAACATAGTATTACTATAGGAAGGAGAGAGGAAGTTCAAGAAACTCTTCTTCTACTATGAGGTAACGATAATTAATTTATCATGTGAAAGACTGATTGTTGAAATCACGGAGTGGATAAAATAGTTGCATCACTTCTACCATTAGAGATGACTACTTGATATTTCGTTCTGAAGGTCAACGTATTGTAGGTTTACGCACGGCAATTCCCAACCTAGTTTATATTTTCAGCGCCACACTCTCAAACTGACAAATAATACGGATTCTGTAACCCGGAAACCCAGTTTCTTAACGGATTTTAGGTCATCGTTGCAAGCGTGCAAGTGTTCGCTTTGGCCACTGAGCATTTGATGGTCGAATATGCCGAATTCTGGCTGGCTGCCGTACCCATGGCGGTGCAAGGTACACTATTCCGAGTGATTATGTTGATCAATGAAACGCCCATGTAATGGATAACGATCTCGTGTGAAAGATATCAATGAAATATAAAATGTTTATAAAATAATTATGATTAAACAACACAAATATATGTTTCAGTGATTACCTGTCTCGCTCTGTACGTTCACGTTCATCAGCAGCCGAAGGCCGACCTGCCCTTCTTTGACAATCACGGAGAGAAGGAGGCAGTAATGTACAGGGGATTCCCGGTTGTGCACAAAGGAGACATGATCTGAGGAAGCAGCACAGATTTCACTCAATTTTTATCGAAAACAAGGGATATAACCGAATAAAGTAATGCGTTTATATGTAAACATAGGAGAAACGTGACACTGCACAGATTTCACTCAATATGCATTCGTAATTTTAACACGTCAAATAAATACAAATTGAAAAGCAATCATTTATTTATCTTCATACCTTGCACCTGAGAACATTGGCCTTTGGTAAATAAACGTGTTGATTTTGTTCTTTCCTGTCAGAACTTATTGCAACATTTTATTGCGCGACTGATGATAGGAATCTCCCAATTATGTCGATACTGTATCATACAATTGTATCATCAAAACGGACAGTAGTGGAAAAAATGTGTTCAGAAACAGCATCATGGATAGCTTAGAATTAACTGACCCTTATGGAAAGGTTCACGCAACTAGTCCCAGTTGTAAAATAGCCAGTGCTGAAACGACAGTTCTAAAATGTTACGCCCTCATTTGTAATAAGAGTGGAGGTTCGAGATAAAGTAACTCACAAGGCTCACTGATACACTGATAATATTGTTTCAGTCTTTGGAATAATCATTCGAATGTTATCTTGAGGAATACTCGCGAGGGCAATTTCCCTTGTATCGAATGCATGCATCTCGATGGCAAGTCAAAAAAGATGGAATGCGAAGAGTCTCTGCTCGTGTTGCGGATCAAGTAGGGCTCTCTTCATTGTGCACACTTTCTAGTCAGTTAGAGAAACCAGTGGACATAATGGAGAGAGTAACTATTTGATCCGGTATTACTAGTCTCTCTCGCTTGGAGCTAGCGGGAGCGTTCGAAAACGAATCGGAACCAGCCTCTATTCATCTTTTTCGCGATCTTTTTCAGAATGAACAGCAAAGAACCCTCCAAAACCTCGATATTAACAATTGCATTTCATTTCGCGAATAATAGTCCAAGTTCACGAATAAATTTTTTTCGGCCTCGTTGAAGTGTAGATAAAGTGGAGCTGGGAAGCTGCACCAACAGGTGCTGCCGCGCGGTCAGTAGTGATCCCAGACACTATTCCGTACACAGGAGTCCAAATTCTAGATTAATACGAAACTGCAGAAAACTCGAATTCGAAAATTAACCCGCAGACAGATCCAGGTCGAGAATTAGGTGTAAAAAATGATAAGAAAAATCTAGCTTGTGCTAGTCATAATGTTTGTAAATTTTGTGATATCGTTTCCTGTACACTAGTGATGTCGAATCGACATTTACTCTCCTCATCTTGAGTGCATCTCGCCGGTCAGTGGGACGAGATAGCAGGCGAAAT
The DNA here is from genome assembly GCA_036245825.1 of Pristionchus entomophagus. Classification (NCBI taxonomy): domain Eukaryota; kingdom Metazoa; phylum Nematoda; class Chromadorea; order Rhabditida; family Neodiplogasteridae; genus Pristionchus; species Pristionchus entomophagus. The sequence goes on along the minus strand of BTSX01000006.1, from coordinate 9,412,757 downwards.
GGGGAGGATCGCGTGCCGATTTGTCATCACTATTGTACGCACTTGTGTATCCCTAACCTCCGAGAGAACACACGAATCGAGGAGAAATGAATGCGGATAGACAATTGTCAACACTTTTGATAAGGAGGGCATGGACTCACCTGAGCAACATTGCACAACGTTGTGTGTGTCTCTTCTCTTCCTCATTTAAAGGCTTTAAATCGAATGAATCAATGTCGCGAATATCTTTGCGCTTACTTGTTGATCTATTTATTTTTCTGTAATTCGTAACTCATTGGTTGTTCGCACACTCAATCAAGGCATCTTGAATCACTCGACCATGATTTAGGCCCAACCCTGATCAGGATGCAGATTCTGAAGGGACTCGTACACGCGCTGACCATTGTCGCCTTCCCGCTTCAATTGACATTCGCTATAGCATGTGAGTGATCAGTTGAGATATGTTGAAATGGCTTTAGATTTCTCCCTGAAGACGCAAACTGAGGACACGAGCAGCTAACATATCGAGATTTCAGTCAAATTCGGCCTCCTCTTTGCTTCGTCGGTTGTGGTGTTTTTTTAATCGAAATTACATCTCTAACCCACAGGCACAGATGAGTCACAGACTGAAGAGACCATCTGAGAACGGAGTCCTAAGTCCGGATTCAGAGAGATCTGTGCCTTAGTGTATGCTCGCTGAGAGATCAATTGGTGGGTTGATAATCGCACATTTACAATGAAGTAGGACCAGAGGGTCCATTCTCTTCAGAAGTCATCCTAATTGTCTCAGTCTCATAAAGTAGTCAATCAGACAGAGATAACAACCAACGGATGGGTGACAATCCGGCAAACGACATTTCCGCAACTCGACCAAAACGACATTTCCGGAACTCGGCCAAAACGATATTTCCGCAACTCAACATAATTCGATTTCTAGCCACCCTAGGATCCTGGCTGAGGTGTCATTCTGATCAGCATAACTTTCTCTTTATTTTGACACCTTTGCCAGGATCCTAGGTTTGCTAGAAATAGAATTATGTCGAGTTGCGGAAATGTCGTCTGCGGAAAAAATTCAAGTTGCGGAAAAATAAAAGTTGCGGAATTGTCACCCATCCCAACCAACACGCCAGTCCAAAAGTACTCCTTCATCACAAGTGAGCAAAGCAGGCTGGGACTTACCAGATTCAGATTCAGAATCGTCATTTGACAGTGTCTCTTCTTCGGAATCCTCTTCCACCAGCTCCTGATTCATCGTCGCCAACGGGGTCTGAGAGGGAGAGAGATGGCGAATTTCTGGAAAATCTGAAATGAAATTATATTTCGTTGATAATAGCATTAGCATTATCACGTATTCTATGTTGACGTTCTACGGAAACTCACCGAATAGGAACGTTGTATCCTGGTCGACGGTGCTTTCCTCTTCATTAACGCCCTCATCGTTGAAGCCTGAATTCCTTTCTATTATTTACCGGTTTTAAAGTATATGTTACTAATTATAGAGAAAACTTGATTTGGAAAGTGAAAGATCAAGAAACACTGCTACGAAAACTAGACTATAAACTAGACTACAGAGAAAACCAGCATATTTTAGAGCAGGTGAAGACCCTTCAATTTTAATTTAAGACACATGATATTCCTGAGTTAAAATTATAATAGTTGAATTTGCAGGACGAGTTTTCGACTCTCATGCAAGTAACATGAACTTTGATCCCAATGTCACTTTACCCTAATTCGATGACTTCGAAGTGAAGGAAGAAGTGCGTAAAGTTAATGTACATACTTATCTTTGATTATAGTTCAGAGCATTTTCTGAGTTATTTCGAAAAGCAGATTGTTCTGAAATATAAAATACAACAAGCATGATTGATTTTTGAAATATTAGGAGGGGAGGGAAAAAGTTTTAGAGTAAAGAGGTGAGAGATGGCCTTGACGAAACGAAATGAATGCGTGGATAAGGAAGCAAGACAAATGGTGAATAACCGTCAGTAATCCTAGCGATGTTAATTTCACTGCCAATAGTATTATAGTTTTGAGCAGTCGCATATGGCACTGATACACGTAGAGTGTGTTTTCACTCCCTTCCCTCATTAACCGCCTCACTTTACAAGAAGATTCGTACAAAGATGAAGCATGCACATTCGAACGATCAATTACTGAGAGCGGCGATCGACCATACAGTATTCGTGAATTCGTTTAGCCCCTTAATGTTCCTTTAGGCAATCACATCACTTTGGTTTCATCTGCATAATTTTGCTTAAACTTGTGATAAATTCAAAAATGTCTTCTGTTCTCGGTTTGCGCACTTCAAAATCGCCATATGGAACATACTGCAGAGAGGAGCTAATGAATGGATTATCGATCGGAGCATCGCAAACTCACTAGAGCTGATCAGAGCACGCGCTCATCGGACTTTGACCCAAAATCGCCTTGTGGAGCTGCCTCATTCTCGCTATGGCGAACTGGCTTGTCTGCCACTACTCCTCTCCCAGTCTCTTAATTTCGCTTGTTCTCTCGTCCCTCTGACCTGCGAGAGAGTCCGCGAACTGGAGAACAAATCTACCCGCTGGGGCGGCCTCTTCATGGTACTCCATCAATAAGACAATCGATAGGCAGGTGTTTCCCTCTGGCAGTTTTTCATCGATCATGCGTCCACTAGTGAACGAGTATAATTAATTGCCTCATTCACTCCTCATTCGTCTCTCGTGAGAGGTCCTCTCCGTGTCCCGCGGCTCTGTACGCCATATTTTTTATCCTATTTTACTCGTATTTTCGCACGCTCAGCAAGTTATTTTCAGTGGATCTTCAGGCAGCGATCTATCTTTTCCTTCTCGCCATGACTCTTTCCACCCTCCGCGGCGCCAATCCTCGACGAGGAAGCAACAGCGTGTGGGCCGCCAAGAACGCTAAGAACGGTGAGTTACTGACGCTGGCCGCATCTTCCCTCACCCTACCATTCGGACCAGGAAGGGATAGCTGTTCGACTTTGGGAGTGGTACCCTCTTTTTGTGCAAGGGAGGGAAGACTAGGCACTAGGGCAAAGCCAGGAAATAGTAAATGATGCTGTGATTCTGTCATAATGATCATTATCCTCGCAGGTACCCCGTGTCCGAAGTGCGGGAACAAGTTCGTTTCCAAAGACGGCATGAGATATCATCTGGCTCAGTTTGACTGTGGCTTTGCACCAATGCCCAGTGCCCGGATGCAGCCAGCGTCGTTCCCAGGTGAGAGAGGGTCATCAATTAGTCAACCAATCCTTGTGATGTACTAGTGAATAGGGATGTATTACACTAATAGGAGACCCTCATCATTCCTTCGTAAGAGAAAAGAGAAGGCATATTAGCTCCCGATTTAGACCCGAAATAGCTTCTGTATTCTCCTCTAGCGATTCATTCAGATGACCGCCGCAGCTCCCCTCCCCGGAGCGAGAGACGGCACTGCGCCCCCGCTCACGTCATTGAGAAAAAGAGTGAGTGAAATACCTCGAATGACTATCTTCTAACCGGGTTGATAGGCAGACTAAGGATGGATACTTCTTCATTCTAAGCGAGAATATGTGATCGCTAGGAAGACCCCCTTACCGACGAAGAAGCATACGGAACGATGAGACTTGTGTCTGATAGTCTGCCCCTATAACTATCTTGATACACTAGCTTGATACTTCCAGGGCTCCTCTGCGAAGTGTGCAGTAAGGTATGCAGCAATGCCTATACTCTCAAGAAACACCAGGACCATTGCCTTCAGAAGGCGATGCGCAGTAGAGGTCAGTTTTTCATTTCCATATCTCACATAGCGAACTGAAATGAATAAAAGACTAGGTAGTTTGCTGATGAGAATCTACTAATTTTATTACAGGGTTTTTCAATCCCTCCTTGGGCGCATCGACGCCCCTCCGACAGCAAAAGAACAGCAAGCGAATCGGTGCTCCCTCCAACCTCCCAACTGCCGAGCAACTCATTCAGCACTTGAAATTCTCTCCTGTGAAGGCGTTTTTCTCCCCTAGCCTCGTGGATATGTCTTCCAGCTCGATCAAGACACCATCCATCGCTTCTAATGCCGCAGCTGTATCTCGATCAAAGCCCCTCGGTCAGTCTCAACATCCCTTTTCTAGTCTTGAACCTTTCTCTTCATCAGTAATCACACCTTAAAATGCTGCAGCTCGGAACAATACTTGGAATGGATAACAGACAGATTGCAGGCACGACTAGTTCCGGAGCAGTCCGAAATCTGTTTGCTGCTCGACCGACCGCAGCAGCGATGCTTGCTGCTGTAATCGCGGCATCAGTAGCGTCTGTCGTGCCCGCTGCAGATGCTGCAGAAGCTGCGCCACTTCTGGTGCGTAATTTGAAGCGTGACTGGAGGGAGATCACTCCTAGCGCTGATGAGGTCGATACGTGTGTGACGAATGGTGAGTTAATCGTTTTTCTCTTCTTTTTTTATATCTGATAACTTGCTTTCCAGATAAACGAAGGACCGGAGCACTCCTAGACGAGTCAGGATTGCCCTCGCTCTTCCCTTTTGCACGGGCTGCACCTGCTGCATTTGGCGCTGGGAATGCGGCGGTGGCTGCGTCATCAGAGGCAGCCACAGCTGCAGTCCCAGCTGCAACTGCTCCGGCTACAGCCGTGATTGAGCAGGCTGTGCTTTATTTACATTCCGCGAATACAGGCCGATCAACCAATCAGCTTCCGATTGAGGAACTCGGCAAGGATGAGGGGAAGGAGACGAATGGTGAGCAGCATTCTTGTTTTTGAATGCAAAATACGTTAGATGACGTCTAAAATTGCAATATTTAGGCACTGAATCATATGAAGTTACCTCTCCTCGATTCCCATCGCCTGCCGAACATATCATGGAGCATGAGACGGAAGAAGTGGACCTGGACGCAACTCTTCCCTACTGTGAGTATTCGTGCTTGAACTTCCTACTCTCCTCGTGATACTCTACAACCATCGATAGCCTTAAAGATGGCATGAAATTTACCATGGAAGTTTGTAGTCTAGTTTTCGTAGCAGTGTTTCTTGATCTTTCACTTTCCAAATCAAGTTTTCTCTATAATTAGTAACATCTACTTTAAAACCGGTAAATAATAGAAAGGAATTCAGGCTTCAACGATGAGGGCATTAATGAAGAGGAAAGCACCGTCGACCAGGATACAACGTTCCTATTCGGTGAGTTTCCGTAGAACGTCAACATAGAATACGTGATAATGCTAATGCTATTATCAACGAAATATAATTTCATTTCAGATTTTCCAGAAATTCGCCATCTCTCTCCCTCTCAGACCCCGTTGGCGACGATGAATCAGGAGCTGGTGGAAGAGGATTCCGAAGAAGAGACACTGTCAAATGACGATTCTGAATCTGAATCTGGTAAGTCCCAGCCTGCTTTGCTCACTTGTGATGAAGGAGTACTTTTGGACTGGCGTGTTGGTTGGGATGGGTGACAATTCCGCAACTTTTATTTTTCCGCAACTTGAATTTTTTCCGCAGACGACATTTCTGCAACTCGACATAATTCTATTTATAGCAAACCTAGGATCCTGGCAAAGGTGTCAAAATAAAGAGAAAGTTTTGCTGATCAGAATGACACCTCAGCCAGGATCCTAGGGTGGCTAGAAATCGAATTATGTTGAGTTGCGGAAATATCGTTTTGGCCGAGTTGCGGTAACGTCGTTTTGGTCGAGTTGCGGAAATGTCGTTTGCGGGATTGTCACCCATCCGTTGGTTGTTATCTCTGTCTGATTGACTACTGTATGAGACTGAGACAATTAGGATGACTTCTGAAGAGAATGGACCCTCTGGTCCTACTTCATTGTAAATGTGCGATTATCAACCCATCAATTGATCTCTCAGCGAGCATACACTAAGGCACAGATCTCTCTGAATCCGGACGTAGGACTCCGTTCTCAGATAGTCTCTTCAGTCTGTGACTCATCTGTGCCTGTGGGTTAGAGATGTAATTTCGATTTCGACTCTCTCTATTCCGCACACTGTCTCACAGATCAGACAGACGTGAGAGTGTGCACAATGGAGAGAGTTGAAAACCGAAACAACATCACTAATGTGGGTATTTCATGAATACTAATGAAAGTTCTCCTTCATCAGTCATTCAATTCATTGATACTCCAGTATAGATCTTCGGGTTCCGCCATAGACGTGCGCGTCCAATACGCATCCATCCAAGATGGGAACTTCGATCGAAGGGTATCTTCATTATTCAAATTCTCAACGAATTAGAGGAAAAATGAGAAGCGTCCTTGAATGGAAAGAACTCGGAATTGAAGTATTACTTCAATTTAGAGCTTTCCTCACTAGGGGGGCTTGTTAACGTAGTGTGCGTGCCTGGAAATGGGAAAGCATGCATCGGGAACTTTTTTATTTACCTCAATCTATATCATTATTTGCAGGATTCGTCAATTCGGACGCCTTGGCTGACCCTGAATCAGAAGATGATGACAGGTTGGTGTCACACTTCCTATTGAGAAGCACAACGCAAGATTTATGCTCATTTAAGATGTACGATAAATTAATAATTTATTTCAGGAACGTGGCAAACAACGGCCATGCGGACTCCGATGTCATTCCGCTGTGTTACAAGTGCCGAAAAAATGAGTGCAATGTGATGTTCGTGCCTTGCCACTGCGAGGGATACTGTGATGAGTGTGCGACAGAGAGAGCCGTGAGTTGGCTACAGTATCCTATGTAGTCGTATCTATCACCGCAGAGATTATGAAACTGTTCTCAGAGCAATTGATTCAAAAATTAGTCTTTGAACTTAGTTAACGTTGCAATAATAATTTATAATCTATTTCTGTTGTTGTAAAATAGATAAGTTATAGAATTGTTAATTTTTCAGAAGATCTTCAACACATGTCCTTTCCACCAGACCGATATTATCGCTTCCATCTACCAATTTGACAACCCAACCACTCTCTCTGCCACTAATTGACCACACTATTTACCCTATTTGTAAAAAAAGAGTATCATTTAATATATCTTTATTTCTACAACGATTATATCTCCAAGTTGCCAGCATGTTCCTTTCGATAATTCGTTCATTTCCCGGTAATCCTTTTCATTGTGATGTTTGAGTTACGTGTTATCGTCTGAGATCAGTCCATTATTTAAAGTATATTTGTGTTGTCCACACTACGTGTATCACTTATTTGCATAGAAGAATGTTCCACTTACGAGTACTTTTTATTTTTTTAATATTTTTTATTTTTCTCAGATGTCGATGCACGACAAATGTTTGTTTCTGGTGTTAACCGTCTCCTTTCGTTTGATCGCGTGTTGTTCGATATTTTGAACGTGTGTATAAAAATATAAAAAATAACATTTGAAAAATATAGGGAGGGGGGGGGGGGGTAAACATCGGGTCGGATCACCAAACTATTTAAGCGTTTTTGTGTCTTAATCCGTAACATAAATCGAGAAGGTAATACCTCAAAATTTCGTGACATTAATGGGACTTGAAGGGAACTTGATTTGATCTAGGTATAATGTGAACTTTTTGCTTTTTTTTTCATTCGATCCGTCACCATCCCAAATACCTACCCTAGTAGTTCCCAATTCTTTTCATGCACCTCCGACCCTCCACGACCCATTTGCTTTGACCAGCCAATGCGTCACTCAACGTTCTTTTATCTATAGGCGAACGCCAGACCCGACCGCGGTCGGGTCGGCGTTCGTCGTTCCACTATACCAAGCTTTAAACTTAATAAAACCCTTCAACCAAAGCACGGTTCGAACCATCATGAGTCCCTCTATTCGACTGTCATTACCATTAGGCCCTATCACTGCGGAGATCCGAGCAATTTCACTGAACTCGGAGAATTTCGTTGAAAAACACCGTTTTTCAAGCGATAGTGCCTCACGGAAACAGATGCTGCTCAGCCGCCTGGGCAGTAATCGACTCAACCAAAGCAGCCATCGATTCCCGGATGTTTCCCACACCTCACACTTCTATCCGCTAGTACTTGCCTATATTTGCCATATATTTCCCATCCGCCTGAATAGCGATTTCGCCAAAATCGAAAAGTTTGCGCGGCCATATCTCGCTTCAGAACGCTTCACCAGCTCCCCTACTCAGCTTTGCTGACTTTTTCCCTTGTAGATCTCGTTGAGAGCTTTCAGAAAATAACCATATGTAGGGGGTTTGGTTCAGGGGGGAACGCGGGACAGTCAGTTGAAGGGTCGAAAAACGGAAAAAGTAGAGTGTTCCAACTTTGACGTCATCTTTGACCTAACCAACGTTTTTTCCGTAAGTTTTTGTTTGGAAAATGTAATTTTTTGAACCTAAAAATTTATTTTTCTAGCCTGAAAAAAGTTAGCAAAAGATGTTGCATCGGCGGGGAGTCGAACCCGGGTGCTGATGAACGCCAGACAGACGCCCCACCACCATGAGCACATACCGAGCGAACACGCTCTTGGCCCTCTTGAGCCGAAGACCGGGCGAGCAACAGTGAGCGCACACGATCTGGCACGATCCGGGTTGACATTCCAGGTTCGGGGGTCGTGGGTGGGTCGGGTTCGACGTTGACGGGTGCCAGGATACCTCCAGACTACTGCCGAACACGATCCGAGTTCGCGAAAATTATTGCAAACACTTTTGCACTGGTGGGGATTCGAACCCTCGTGGTGAATATCTGAAGCTCCATCTTGTAACCACTACACCAAGCTTTAAACTGAAAAAAAAGCTTAAAATAAAACACGGTTCGAACCGTCACGGGTCACTCTACAAGACTGTTCACATCATTAGGCACTATCTCCGCTGAGATCCGAGCAAGCTCACCGAACTCGGAGAATTTCGCTAAAAATCTTCGTTTTTTGCCCGATAGTACCTCACGGAAATGGACCTTGCTCAGCCGCCTTCAAACTTAGCGACTCAAACAAAGCAGCCATATATTCCCCGGCGTTTTCCGCACCTCCCACTTGTAACAGCTAGTACTTACCACCGCGGCTTCTATTCTTACCGACCGCCCGAATAGCGATTTTGCCAAACGCCAAAAATTTGCCCGGCGATATCTCGCTTCAGAGCGCTCCCACAGCTTCCATACTCAGCTTGGCTGCCTTTTTTTTTTTTTACAACTCGGCGAGAGCTTCAAAAAACGACCCACAAGTACAGGTTTCCATCCACGGGGGAACGCGGGAGAGTCAGTTGAAGGGTCGAAAAATGGAAAATCGCGAGTGTCCCGACTTTGACGTCATCTTTGACCTACCCGACGTCATCTGAGCCCCTCGCCAACAGGGCAGTTCGATGCGCCTCGACGCGGAGAACAAAACCTATATTCTTACCGATTCTTTCTCCTCTCCCCCCGGTCTCCCCATGACTTTTGCTTTGACGTTTGCCCAAAAAACGACGTTTTTCACCCGACAGTGCCTCACGGAAACATAATTTGCTCAGCCGCCGTTACAGTAATTGACTCATCCGAAGCATCCGTCGATTCCCCCGCGTTTTTCGCACCTCCAATTCGCAACCATTAGTACTTACCACCCCGGCTTCTATTCTTACCGACCGCCCGAATAGCGTTTTGGCCAAACGCCAAAAGTTTGCCCGTCGATATCTCGTTTCAGAGCGCTCCCCCAGCTTCATTACTCAGCTTGGCTGACTTTTTTTTCTTCTTATAGAACTCGTCGAGAGCTTCAAAAAAGTACCCATATGTACCGGCTTCCATTATTTTTATCACCGATTCTTTACCCACTCCCCCCGGTCTCCCCATGACGTTTGCTTTGACCGGCCTTTTATCAAACATAAATCCTTTTATATATGGAGAATTCGTCAGATTCTCTCGCTGATAAGACATAGGGGAAAAAAATGGAGATGAGAGGTAGCTGACAGTCGACATCGATTTACCTCATTTTTAGTGAACTCTCGTCGGTTAGAGAGGCTAGATAGCACGCTAAGTGAGGAGAGTCGTATTCCATTTTGTCATCACTAATCGAGACTAGCTGACAGCCGAATTAGATCCCTACTGCACTCTTCTCACGATCTTCTCGCAACTCTGGGATTCCTTTATTTCGTTCTCTTCCGTCAGGCATCCCTCTCTTTTTCTCTTCTCGAAGTTGCTCTCTTTTATCTTTAGGTTCCGCCGTGTGATGACTTGCTATTCGTTCTTATTTCCTCTACCCGAGTTACAAACTGAAAGCTATTAGTGTGCTACACAAGAGTGGCAAAACTTTCTCTCGTCAAATTCATTCCTTCGAGAAATCACGCACATCCAAAATAGATAGCTCTCACATTCTTTCGTTCCAAGTTGAGATATGTCACTCAACAGGAAACTCACTGAGAGATCTCATTGAAATGGCAATATCTTACTAGCACAGAACCTTCTGGCGAGAAGATTTAGTGCGATTTCGCTAGAACTGAGAAAGGCTTCTCAATCGTCTTAGTCGAGATACCTCCAGTGTTGTCAATTCAAGTAATGGTTCTCCTCGGTTTGCAATGCACTTTGCATGCTACCTTGCTTCTCTGGGCTATGAAAGAACCCAAAAATGTACTTTCATGCAACACAAATAGCTACTTCCTCCCCTGTTTACACTTCAGTCCTTCCTCTAGTAACGCCGTGTCGAAACCCGCTGTCTCCCTCTTGCTTTCTCTCTCTCTCTCTCTCTCTCTTGCTTATCTGAGCGACGAGAGAGCGTGTCGAGAGGAGAGAGAACGACTCGATCCGGCAGTGCTAGTCGCCCCTCCCTCTCTCGCTTCTCTCCTTTCCTTCTCTCCCGTCTCTACCAGACCCGTCGTCTTTTCTTCCTTTCTCCACATTCTCTCACCTGCTCGCTAATCTGTACGCGGTTTCTCTGGTTACGCTCTTCCTCTCTCGTCCCCGCTCCCTTCTCCCTCTCCTCTTTCCTCCCTCCTATCGCCCAATATCGGAGGTCACATCGGCCCGCGCCGCTCTCGTCTCTCGTCCTTATCTCGTCGCATGTTTCCCCGCGGTGCTAGGCCAATTCGCTAGGTTATCTGCAAAGAAATCGTACTTGAATTCGTTGCATGGCCACTCCATCGATTTCGAGTTCATTGATTGTAATTTAAGATACGTCTCTTTTTTGGTGTGAACATCCGTTCTCCCTTTCGCCCTTTCGTCGTCCAGAAGTAACGGCTGCACCATTGAACAGGAGTTCTCCCAGCTTCTCTCCAGCCTCAAGATGGCGAACCTTCTGTCGTTGTAGGCTACTTTTGTTCAATCGTTCACTTCGCACTTGCTATTTTCCTCCTGGAATAGCGAATTAATTCAGTATGCAACAGTCAACAACGACGATGGCATCACTATTGAACCGCTCGGACGTCCATGTGAGATTTTTCACGTATTGAAAATAGAGTAGTTGAGTAATTTCTCAGTTGTTTTCACTGGCCTTTCATTTATTATAGTTGAATTATCAAAGCAATTACATTTTCACTGAAAGGTACATCCCGTGTCGTTTTGCAACGAATTCATGTAGTGATGTCAAATCGGAATCCGACACTCCTCACTTCGCGTGCTCTCTCGTTTCTCTCACCCACGAGATAGCGCGCGAAATGAAGAGTAATGCTGTCGTTTCGGTTTTCGATCCCGCACACTCTCTCGTTTCTCTGAAGGGCGAGATAGTATGAAGAATGGAGAGAGCCGAAACCGAAATGACATCCCCAATGAAGAGTGTCGATGCCGAATTGTCATCAATAAATGCCAGTTTCAGGGAACAAACACCGGAAATGAACGAGTGCCGACAGCCACTCGATCCAACCGGCCCCAGTTTGATCCCTCTCTCAGCCACAGTACCACGCCATCTCGGCCCTCGGTTTCCATGGATCGGCTGAGAAGAGACGTGCGTTTTTGAGCCATGGTATAGCAACCGGACAAACCGTTGTTTTTCCGTCACCGTCACCGTCACCGTCGGACAAACCGTCGACCGTCGTTTGCTCAAACCGTTTTTACCCTACCGTTGTGACGTGCGCTCACTGCTCTCACGCGATCTTATCCTGTGACCTAGTTCATTGTAAAGTGAGAGTATGTTCACTCAAAAGAGAGATTACTACCTCAGCGCACGCCATAGCATGTGCATTTATGATATAAATACATTAAAGCATGACCAGGCGGCGGGTATGTTGGCTGTTGTTGCTGCTGAAGCTGCCTCTCCTTACCCGAACTGGATGAGTAGCGCGTTGAGTTCGCAACAGGTATAATTGTTTTTCCCATGAAATTACATCCAATTTCGCTCATTCATTAAAAGGCCCATCCATTTCTGTCGTTTTGTGACGATTGCCACTTGCAGCGGACAAGCACCAGAAACGGAGGAGTATCGACAATCGGTCTATCCAGCCGGTCCCGGGTGGATCCCTCTCTGAGCCACAGTACCACGCCATCTCGACCCTCAGTTCCCATGGAGCAGCAGAGCATAGAGGCGAGTTCTTTTTTATGACGGACATAACAACCAGACAAAGCATTTGCGGGACAATTGTTCGGTTTTGTTCACAATTTCATCACATTTATCAAGAAGTCAATGGATTCTTTGCCCTTCTTAGAGTGTAGGGGATTTTCAGATGAGAGCTATGTGTATAACGTCCACGTGACTTTGCTTGCTTCGTTGAGAAAGTGATCTTTGACAAGACATCACATCGAGTCGGTTGAGGCCTCTTCCTCTTTGCTTTCGTGGGTACCCGTTAGTGATGTAATTTCGGGTTTCGACTCTGACCGGCGAGTGAGTGTGCGAAATTGAGAGAGCAAAATCATTTTCTTTTCTGCGCAGTACGGACGAAATCCTGAATTCTTGTGGAATCTCGCAGCCGCTCATAAGAAACATGATCGAGCACAATTCTGAGTTGTTTATTTCACTATTATTTTCACGAGGGCGAAGAAGTCTATGCCAAACTCTCACGAGTGGGCCCACAGTAATTGTAAGGCAAATCAGTGTTATTATTCCCATGGTGGGGCCGTTGATTAACGTGAGACGAAGCGTTTGCCCTTTTGCCCCGTTTCTTTTGTTTGCCTCACTACCGCATATCGAGTAGAAGAAGATGAGGAAGGAGCATTTCTATCCCACGCCCGAGGTACTTATTAGCGTGAGAGCTGAGAAGGAAGGAAAGGAAGGCCCCTAACTCCGCAAACATATGATGCGTCTCAATTGTAGTCGATGGAAAGGAGACTTATTTTAATTTTCATTTAGAAGAGCCTCTTTACGGATTACAATGTGTTGGAGGGGAGGTAAGATCATGCATGGAAGTTTGCGCAATGAGTTGTGACTTTTGGTGGTTTAGTCGTATGCGATTTTGGTTTGGCGATTATGTCGTTTGCGCTTTGTGTGTATGGTATGTATTAGGGTTCGCGTTTCGGTTTCGTTTACGAAAGTTTCGGGCGCTCGCAGGCTGCGCACATTCTCTGATGGTTCTCGAGTAATCAGACAGGCATATGGTCTGAAGACTGCATGCAACAGGTAGTAACGACTTGGAAAAAATATCGCTTAAATTTCATAACTTGAAACGCTCGATTATAAAAGAGATGCATTTACGAACAACCAACCGCTAAAATAATATATCGGTGCATTTCTGCTAAACAAATCTATTATTGCAGTCAGTGAACGATCCGCTCAGCAACGGAGTCTCACCGTATCGGAATCTTCACCCACCTATCGAAGAGGTAATGCATCGGTTTTATGGGGCATAGCTCACATGGCTCACAATAATCACAACGTTTTGCCAACTTGCCGATTTCCTTTCATAGTTTCTGAGATCATCGAATATTTCAGGACGAGAATCCGGGTGTCTTATGGACAGAGGAAGAGTTGTCCATCAATTACAATCTCATCTATAATATGCAGGAGACCCCGATCCTGCTACAGCCAGAATCCGTATGTTTCTCGCAATTCATCAATCAGCCAAATGCGTTTCTAATCTACATCAAACCATCGATAAATCTCAGAGTCCTCAAGCCGTCTCACCTTCTGCAATCCCAGACAAAGTGGCTGCAATTCGATCTCAGCTTTCCAAAACTGGCATTAATCTAAGATTCAACCAGACGGTAAAACAAAGCCTCGAATATTGTAAATATTTCTATCTCTCTCAGATTTCTGGCGAAGAGAAGATTGGTACGATGCCAGTGAACTCCGGAGATACATTCGGGATGATCAAGGAATTCTTCTGTGAAGAACAAGGGGTTCCGCCCGGATCTCTTGAGCTATTCTTCAAAGAACGAAAGCTTAGCGATAAAGATACACCGTCGAGTCTTCGAATGAATGAAAGCGATATCATCGACATTTGTCCGATTCAGGTAACAATAAGCATATTATTGATCCCTGCTGTGATCAGCGAAGAAAAAAATTGGCCTTTGTTTGTGTCGTGCTAAAAGAATTTTAAATAAATGAATTATTATCATTTACAAATTGAAGGACGATTCTCCACCATCTTCATCGGAAGAGACTGACGACTCGCTCCCAAGCCGGACTTTGTTCTTGCATCAAGCGGAAATTGATGAGATCGTGCAGGAAACGGGATCAAGATCGAATTCGCCTGAAACGGCCTCAGACTCGGCGGTGGCACGGAAACGCGCGAAACTGAGTGTGAGAATCGCAATTATTTTCCTTGAATGTGCAGATGTATATACGCAGTCTCATAATAAAACTTTAGGGTCTCCTCGATAAGCTAATCAAGAGCTCTCGCAGCCCGTCAACCCCTAACAGAGTGGTGAGCATTTTCCGGGAACGAACCATGATATTAGGAAAAAGAATCCCGGGAAAGGGAGAGACTTCGGAACTGAACTATTGGTGCCCAGTTACTTCAATCAAACAACGGCTGAGGAAGCAGCTCCTTCACAAATGCCCTCTCCATATCTGTTTTCAGTCACCACTTCTAGTTTCCCCCTCCACCGCCTCTTCAACGGAGATTACTCCCTCAGAGACCAGATCCCCTTCACCTTCCACTATGGAAAGGCCTGAGGACACGAGCACAACGGTTAGTTTGATCTGTGTCATGCGAAAGTCATTATGCTTCTTCGTTGGGGAACAAATGAGAATGGTCTTCACTCGAGAGTTGATACTGAGCGGCTATGACTGAGCTATCGGGCGATTCGAAATAGCCAGTACATCGGAACGTTAAAATGATCGTTCCGCATCGACACAAATGGACTGGTCTGTTTGCAGTCACCACCTCTCACGTCTCCTTCCACCGTCTCTCCATCCAGCGAGGACCAATGTTTCGTGTCATCTTCTACGGCGCTCGAAGTGGTGAGTATTCTATGAACTCGAATAGCTCTCATCATGCATACGTCAAATGGGTCTCGAAAATGCGATAGGGCACGTCGGCACTCCGGCAAGACCAAATCTATTACATCGAGTATTCCACGTCGGCGAAATTGTTATATGCGGATAATTCTAAACGAGATCTCATTTAGCGTAAGCTCTTCATGGATCAATTCCAGGCACTCCCCCTTGCTCCTCCTCCTACTGATCCTTCCAGCAGAGCGATCAAGCACAGTATCGATTCCCTGCTGTCCCCTTCCCCTCGTCGAGACGCAGTGAGTACTAGAAGAGATAGGAATTGATCGAGATAGTATAGTTGCGAAGGTGCTTCCAATTGACCCGTTTCACGACGTATTCTTGAAAAAGGGTTTCTTTCTGACAACGATTAGCTGAATATTGACTCTTGAAGGCAAGTGGTGACGATGTCGCACTGGTTGACGCATCTACGACTCTCTCGCCAGATCTATTCATGCATCTTCCGCCGATTGCCGCCACAGCTTCCCCGGCTGACGAGGCGAGTGCGATTTGTGATAGAGTGTGCACAACGGTCTGTCTAGTGTTTCACTATTCTCATGAACTATACAGTATTCAACTATTGAGATATTAATATAATTTTATCGAAGTAAATAAATATTGAAGATTTTTCTCTAATTGACTAATAGAGTTTAAGAGACCGTCCACGGTATTTCGGTACACTTGTGCAGAGGCTCACGGATGGCTGAAAATCAGATTCCCTCCATATTTTTTTCTTAGAATAGGGGTCTCGAGTGCTGATCGCCGCTACCACTAGCTAAGGTCTCGAGTCGACTTTGGCTGACTTACCGTAACCCACAGTTTTTGGGGTCGAAAAAGTCACCATCTCAAAAGTATGAGACTAGTAGATTTTCTGACGTATTTTCACGCGTAGAAACCGAATTTGTAAACTAGACATCATGAAAACGCGAAAGAAAATAGTTATGCCCGAAAAACCTCATTTTTCGATCAAAAATGGCACATAACAGGTTACTATAAAATTTCAAGAAGGCTGAACAAGTTCTCTATAATATTTAAAGATACTCGATTATACAACACGTCTACAGTATTTTTTTCAGAATTTCAAAAATGGCCATGATTTGAGAGATGAAGCCTCCAATTTGGCTCACTCGGATTCTGACGAGAGAACAATGTCGAGAGATTTCGGAATTTCTGAACGATACAGTCTATGTTATATCAGATTTGTAACCCGTTAATCGTTATTAAGCTTTTTCGTTGATGTTAAGGGGTTGTGATATCGAGAAAAACACGAAAAAAATGAAAAGTCGAAAAATTACTTTTTCGAAATCTCAAAAATTCAAAAATTCATAACTCATGTTTTCGATCTTCAAATGCTGTATTATCAACTGAGAATCACTTGACTAAGTTACGGCCACAATTGCTGTGAGTTATAGCCGATGTCTGAACTTTTTTTAAATGGTGATTTTGGAATGGCAAAAGATCAAGAAAATTTTCAACTAATTTTTTTTCTTTATAAACCGTCCCAAAAGCTTGGATATTGTTCATAATTCGCAGTCGAGTGATTTCACGTTGAAAATACACCATTTGAAGATCAGCAACAGGGGTTATCGATTTTTGAAATTTTGAGATTTCGAAAAAGTAATTTTTCGACTTTTCATTTTTTTCGTGTTTTTCTCGATATCACAACCCCATAACATCAAAGAAAAAGCTTAATAACGATTAACGGGTTGCAAATCTAATATAAAATAGATTGTATCGTTCAGAAATTCCGAAATCTCTCGACATTGTTCTCTCGTCAGAATCCGAATGAGCCAAATTGGAGGCTCCATCTCTCAAATCATGGCCATTTTAAAAATTTTGAAAAAAATACTGTAGACGTGTTGTATGATCTAGTATCTTGAAATATTATAGAGAACTTGTTCAGCCTTCTTGAAATTTTATAGTAACCTGATATGTGCCATTTTTGATCGAAAAATGAGGTTTTTCGGGCATAACTTTTTTCTTTCGCGTTTTCATGATGTCTAGTTTACAAATTCGGTTTCTACGCGTTAAAATACGTCAGAAAATCTACTAGTCTCATACTTTTGAGATGGTGACTTTTTCGACCCCAAAAACTGTGGGTTACTGTAAGTCAGCCAAAGTCGACCCGAGACCTTAGCTAGCGGTAGCGGCGATCAGCACTCGAGACCCCTATTCTAAGAAAAAAATATGGAGGGAATCTGATTTTCAGCCATCCGTTGACCTTTCCACTATATCGTGGAGGGTCTCTTAACAAAAATATTATACAAGAGAAGGCTCAAATGTGGAGACGATTGTTTCATAGGTAGCACGATTTTCTGAATATTGGCTCTTTGAAGGAGAGCACAGCCGAAGGCGCATTTGTCGATGCACAGGAGATCCACCAGCACTCTCCCATCACACATCCCTCATCGAATGCGATCCCCTCTTCCCCGGCTGACGAGGCGAGTGCGATTTGTGAAAGAGTGTGAAGAACGGTGTGTCTATTGTTTCGATATTCCGATGAAATATATGGTATTCAACTATTGAGATATTGATAAAAATTGATCGAAGTGGATAAATATCAAAGAATTTCCTCTAATTGACTTATAGAGATTGACAAAACTATTATACAAGAGATGGCTCACGTGTGGACACGATTGTTTCATAGGTAGCACGATTTTCTGAATATTGGCTCTTTGAAGGAGAGCACAGTCGAAGGCGCATTTGTCGATGCACAGGAGATCCACCAGCAGTCTCCCATCACACATCCCTCATCTAATGCGATCCCCTCTTCCCCGGCTGACGAGGCGAGTGCGATTAGTGACAGAGTGTGCACAACGGTGTGTCTAGTGTTTCAATATTCCGATGAAATATATGGTATTCAACTATTGAGATATTGATAAAAATTGATCGAAGTTGATAAATATCAAAGAATTTCCTCTAATTGACTTATAGAGATTGACAAAACTATTATACAAGAGATGGCTCACGTGTGTACACGATTGTTTCATAGGTAGAGCACGATTTTTTTTTAAAATATCGCTTCTTTGAAGGTGAGCACAGCCGATAGCGCATTTGTCGATGCACAGGAGATCCACCAGCAGTTTCCCATCACACATCCCTCATCGACTGCGACCCCCTCTTCCCCGGCTGGCGAGGCGAGTGCGATTTGTGAAAGAGTGTGAAGAACGGTGTGTCTATTGTTTCAATATTCCGATGAAATATATGGTATTCAACTATTGAGATATTGATAAAAATTGATCGAAGTGGATAAATATCAAAGAATTTCCTCTAATTGACTTATAGAGATTGACAAAACTATTATACAAGAGATGGTTCACGTGTGGACACGATTGTTTCATAGGTAGCACGATTTTCTGAATATTGGCTCTTTGAAGGAGAGCACAGTCGAAGGCGCATTTGTCGATGCACAGGAGATCCACCAGCAGTCTCCCATCACACATCCCTCATCGAATGCGATCCCCTCTTCCCCGGCTGACGAGGCGAGTGCGATTTGCGAAAGAGTGTGAAGAACGGTGTGTCTATTGTTTCGATATTCCGATGAAATATATGGTATTCAACTATTGAGATATTGATAAAAATTGATCGAAGTTGATAAATATCAAAGAATTTCCTCTAATTGACTTATAGAGATTGACAAAACTATTATACAAGAGATGGCTCACGCGTGTACACGATTGTTTCATAGGTAGAGCACGATTTTTTTTTAAATATCGCTTCTTTGAAGGTGAGCACAGCCGATAGCGCATTTGTCGATGCACAGGAGATCCACCAGCAGTTTCCCATCACACATCCCTCATCGACTGCGACCCCCTCTTCCCCGGCTGGCGAGGCGAGTGCGATTTGTGAAAGAGTGTGAAGAACGGTGTGTCTATTGTTTCAATATTCCGATGAAATATATGGTATTCAACTATTGAGATATTGATAAAAATTGATCGATGTTGATAAATATCAAAGAATTTCCTCTAATTGACTTATAGAGATTGACAAAACTATTATACAAGAAATGGCTCACGTGTGTACACGATTGTTTCATAGGTAGCACGATTTTTTAAAATATCGCTTCTTTGAAGGTGAGCACAGCCGAAGGCGCATTTGTCGATGCACAGGAGATCCACCAGCACTCTCCCATCACACATCCCTCATCGAATGCGATCCCCTCTTCCCCGGCTGACGAGGCGAGTGCGATTTGTGAAAGAGTGTGAAGAACGGTGTGTCTATTGTTTCGATATTCCGATGAAATATATGGTATTCAACTATTGAGATATTGATAAAAATTGATCGATGTTGATAAATATCAAAGAATTTCCTCTAATTGACTTATAGAGATTGACAAAACTATTATACAAGAAATGGCTCACGTGTGTACACGATTGTTTCATAGGTAGCACGATTTTTTAAAATATCGCTTCTTTGAAGGTGAGCACAGCCGATAGCGCATTTGTCGATGCACAGGAGATCCACCAGCAGTCTCCCATCACACATCCCTCATCGAATGCGATCCCCTCTTCCCCGGCTGACGAGGCGAGTGCGATTTGTGAAAGAGTGTGAAGAACGGTGTGTCTATTGTTTCGATATTCCGATGAAATATATGGTATTCAACTATTGAGATATTGATAAAAATTGATCGATGTTGATAAATATCAAAGAATTTCCTCTAATTGACTTATAGAGATTGACAAAACTATTATACAAGAAATGGCTCACGTGTGTACACGATTGTTTCATAGGTAGCACGATTTTTTAAAATATCGCTTCTTTGAAGGTGAGCACAGCCGATAGCGCATTTGTCGATGCACAGGAGATCCACCAGCAGTCTCCCATCACACATCCCTCATCGACTGCGACCCCCTCTTCCCCGGCTGGCGAGGCCAGTGCGATTTGTGAAAGAGTGTGCAGAACGGTGTGTCTATTGTTTCAATATTCCGATGAAATATATGGTATTCAACTGTTGAGATATTAATTGCAATTGATCGAAGTAGATAAATATCAAAGAATTTCCTCTAATTGACTTATAGAGATTGACAAAACTATTATACAAGAGATGGCTCACGTGTGGACACGATTGCTTCACGATTTTCTTAATATCGCTTCTTTGAAGGTGAGCACTGATGTCGGATTTATCGATGCACAGGAGATCCACCAGCAGTCTCCCATCACACATCCCTCATCGACTGTGACCCCCTCTTCCCCGGCTGGCGAGGCCAGTGCGATTTGTGAAAGAGTGTGCAGAACGGTGTGTCTATTGTTTCAATATTCCGATGAAATATATGGTATTCAACAATTGAGATATTAATTGCAATTGATCGAAGTAGATAAATATCAAAGAATTTCCTCTAATTGACTTATAGAGATTGACAAAGCTATTATACAAGAGAATGCTCAAATGTGGAGACGATTGCTTCACGATTTTCTTAATATCGCTTCTTTGAAGGTGAGCACTGATGTCGGATTTATCGATGCACAGGAGATCCACCAGCAGTCTCCCATCACACATCCCTCATCGACTGTGACCCCCTCTTCCCCGGCTGGCGAGGCCAGTGCGATTTGTGAAAGAGTGTGCAGAACGGTGTGTCTATTGTTTCAATATTCCGATGAAATATATGGTATTTAACTATTGAGATATTAATTGCAATTGATCGAAGTAGATAAATATCAAAGAATTTCCTCTAATTGACTTATAGAGATTGACAAAGCTATTATACAAGAGAATGCTCAAATGTGGAGACGATTGCTTCACGATTTTCTTAATATCGCTTCTTTGAAGGTGAGCACTGATGTCGGATTTATCGATGCACAGGAGATCCAAAAGCAGTCTCCCATCACACATCCCTCATCGACTGCGACCCCCTCTTCCCCGGCTGGCGAGGCCAGTGCGATTTGTGAAAGAGTGTGCAGAACGGTGTGTCTATTGTTTCAATATTCCGATGAAATATATGGTATTCAACAATTGAGATATTAATTGCAATTGATCGAAGTAGATAAATATCAAAGAATTTCCTCTAATTGACTTATAGAGATTGACAAAGCTATTATACAAGAGAATGCTCAAATGTGGAGACGATTGCTTCACGATTTTCTTAATATCGCTTCTTTGAAGGTGAGCACTGATGTCGGATTTATCGATGCACAGGAGATCCACCAGCAGTCTCCCATCACACATCCCTCATCGACTGTGACCCCCTCTTCCCCGGCTGGCGAGGCCAGTGCGATTTGTGAAAGAGTGTGCAGAACGGTGTGTCTATTGTTTCAATATTCCGATGAAATATATGGTATTTAACTATTGAGATATTAATTGCAATTGATCGAAGTAGATAAATATCAAAGAATTTCCTCTAATTGACTTATAGAGATTGACAAAGCTATTATACAAGAGAATGCTCAAATGTGGAGACGATTGCTTCACGATTTTCTTAATATCGCTTCTTTGAAGGTGAGCACTGATGTCGGATTTATCGATGCACAGGAGATCCAAAAGCAGTCTCCCATCACACATCCCTCATCGACTGCGACCCCCTCTTCCCCGGCTGGCGAGGCCAGTGCGATTTGTGAAAGAGTGTGCAGAACGGTGTGTCTATTGTTTCAATATTCCGATGAAATATATGGTATTCAACTATTGAGATATTAATTGCAATTGATCGAAGTAGATAAATATCAAAGAATTTCCTCTAATTGACTTATAGAGATTGACAAAGCTATTATACAAGAGAAGGCTCAAATGTGGAGACGATTGTTTCATAGGTAGCACGATTTTCTGAATATTGGCTCTTTGAAGGAGAGCACAGCCGAAGGCGCATTTGTCGATGCACAGGAGATCCACCAGCACTCTCCCATCACACATCCCTCATCGAATGCGACCCCCTCTTCCCCGGATGACGAGGCGAGTGTGCTTTGTGATAGAGTGTGCACAACGGTCTGTCTAGTGTTTCAATATTCTCATGAAATATACGGCATTCGAGCAAAATTTTTGGCTAAAAAATTATGACTGAACTGTGCAAGTTTGTTCTCGAGAAAGCTCTTTTGGGCTATTGAGGATAACTCCTTTTGAAGGGGTCTGAGCACGCAATTCCGACTCCTCCGATCTCGATCTCTCCTAATGATGCGACGTCGTCAGTGATTTCTGGAGCTCCTACAGTCACTGATGCGGCCTCTTCAGTGAGTGTGAATTCAGCCGATAGGAGGAAGAGGGTGAAAAATATTCATTCGTAGACCCTTCTCAAATCTCCAAACATAGATTTATGCCACATGCACAATGCACCAAATACAGCGCATGAAAAATATCGGGTAATCGAAGATTTTTTTTTACAATTCTGAAATATTTTAGAGCGTTTTGCAGATACCTCCACAGCATTCTCGCCGCCGCATTGCTACTGATTTTGATTTGTACTGTGCCGTGTCGCAGCCCTCCACCTCTGCTGCAACATCCCACGAAAATGTGAGTTGTTCGGAAGTGGTTCCAGAATATTTGACTGAACTACGCAAAGTTTGTCGTAGAAACAGTTGGGTGTGTTTCTGAGAACATCTTTTCTATGGAGACGAAGTGGTGAGGCGTAAACGATGCATCTGTTGATTGGATCCTTTCCTACCATCATTCTCAATCACCATAAATTTGCTCCACATTCCCAAAGCAAAATAACACATGAACAAATATATGGAGCATTTTTCGACGTTTAGAAAATATTATTGAGCTTTCCCAGGTACATTCTCCTATCAACACTCCTCGTGATGATTGCGACATGAACGCTCTCTGTTCGGATTGTGAGGCTTCAACCTCTGCAGCTCCGTCCCAATGTGCAGTGAGACATTTGTGATACAGCATCATCATTCTTATTTATCTCAGCAACCACAAGGAAGGAAGAGGCCTCACGGGCGACAGAATTTGGGGAGAAGAGCGAGTAAGAGGATGAAGGAAACTACCAGAGAATATCAGGTAAACAATTAGCTGAGTTTTAAAAAAAAATGAAATTGCAGTATCGTGAATATGATCTTTCTAGTTTTCGATCAACGTGGACCGGATCCGACAGATCTGCGTAGAGATCGCTACGAAGAAGTGAGTCATTCCCGTTATACTGAATGTTGCAACTTGCCCGTGAATCCGTGAATCCGCTGAATCCGATTGGAGCACTTTGAAAATTATGAAGAATCATGAATACATTTTGAAAACTATTCTCTTCGCCTTTCCCAACGTTAGATTTTTCGGCGCCTACAAAAACAGTATTAAGAAAACATAATTTTCAGAATCAAAGATGTAGTACGTGCAGAGTACCAGGACGAGTGAGTTTTCGTCCACATATAATTATCAAAAAAAATAGAACAACAATATTTAAATAGAAGATTTTCACTGCAAGAGATATACCCGATAAACGCGTAAAAGTCCATCAAATCACTATAACAATATCTAAGGATTGCCAAGATGAGAGCTGACATACAGTCACTGGAGGAACAGGTGCAAGCAGAAAAACAGATCATGTAAGCGAAAATAATCATGATGTCTGTTTCTAGTCTAAGATGAGATTTTTTTTCATGTTCACTTCTCAAAAACAAACAATAGAAAAGTATTGTGAAGTATTTCCTGTGGCTTACTCATTCCTACATCTGCTCAATCGCCCATTATGAAAGATCTTCTATTGTAGGAAGGAAGAGGAGAAGGACAAGGAAGAGAACAACGGACCCTTGAGAGATGAGGAGGATAAGGAGACCATCGTAAATATTCTTTAAACATTATGGCTTCACCAAGAAATACATAAATCATGAAACTAGGTATTAAATTGGTTTTACCGTACTTTTCTGTTTTCAAATCTCCACGCTCCAATCCTTTTTGAGAGTTATTTTTTCGGTAACACATGACGTCGTCTATTTTCGAAATTCCAGGATCTCACAGACTCCATCTCTCCCCTTCTACCGTCCATCAGTGAGGAGCCCGTGAATCCCATGACTGCGGATCAGAAATGCTCCAGCACTCAAATCACAAGCATTCCAGACGAGGTTAACAACAACTGCAAAAACAATATATTTTTGATGTTGAATGCATAAGAGTTTAGTATTTTAATATTAAAAAAGCACCAACGACCGTGTATGCAATTCTCAAGGCTGAAAAGCAGAAGCCGAGTTGCATGCACGATCTCTTCATTGTCCTCTTATATCGTCAGGGCCACTTGTCATACAGACAATTTCTCATAGCTCAGTTTAAAAAAAAAACTAACAACATAGGAGATTAGAAAGTCTGGAAGGGTACCAGGTCCCAACAATTTTACGTCGAGAACATTTATCGCTAAATTTTTTTGAGACACCTTTTTAATAATATATTAGAGCATTTTGCAGATCCCTACACATCCTCCTCCTACTGATCTCGACATGGACGCGATCTGTGCCGCTTCTCGGCCCTCGACCTCGGCTGCATCATCCCACGATGTTGTGAGAAGTTTGCAATACAATTTAGATGGATTTTTTAAAAATAGAAATTAGAAAACGATTTTATCATATCTGTCTGTTCCGAAATTCTGGAAGGGTACCAGATCCCCACAATTTCACTTACTGCTATATGGTCGTGGGGCACCCACCTTTAAGTTGTTCATGTGTGACCAAAGTCTTAATTGATTAATAAGGTTGATAAGTCAAAATCACAGGTGATTCTCATCGAAAACGATCGCATTTTCAGCAGAATCAGAGAATCGCCAGACGTGGAAAGAGACGCTGTGCCTTCGGCAGGAAAAACTACACGGAAGAAGAAGATGAAGATCCATTGAGGGCAGCATTTGAGGATTCCAGCATGTCCATTGGTACGATTCAAGTTTATTATCATACTACAACTCTTCCTCAACAAAAACATTAGGAAGCGACCAACAAATTTCGGACACAGATTGATTTCAAAGATATTTAATATATTATATATATAGCGTCTGTTGTAGGAAATAAACGGAGGAGCATCCGACCGACACCGGGAAGCACAAATGAAGGCGACAAGTTTCTAATGGAACTCGAAGACCGTGTGTACAGATCGAATGGTTGAAGTTTCAAATCATTTAAGAAGAGAGTTTGGAACAATTCATACTGGTACCCGAAGAGTCCGAAGTTCACGTTATTGACACAATTGTTACCGTTTTGATTATTTGCAGAGTCCTTCGATGTCGCATTCGGAGAACATGATGCTGGTTGTGGTGGAAACCTCTTCGTTTGCCCCATATGTTCCAAGATGTATACCACAATCCGAGGCCTAAACCGTCATCGCTTTAATCATGAGGGTGAGATATTACTCTTTTCAAATTACATACATACATACATACATTTATCATGTCAGGCAGTTGACGCCAGATGGGGATGGATGGTTTCAGATAGGTTTCGGGTCGCTTCTTCGTTCGCGAGAGAATCATTTCGTCTGGGTGGGGGTCAAGGGATCGGTCTTCTTTCCATTCACAGATCCAAGAGATTGGCTGGAGAAAGGGTTGCGATTATCCAGGACGATAGGACTTGATGTAGAGTGTTCATTGTTGATGACGGAAGAAGGCTCCCGTGATTTTAGAACTGAGTCCACCAAACTCGAGTCATCAATCGCGAAACGAGACTCGACGAGAATGGTATCTGAGGGACCAAACATCAGAGTAGGTCATACCCATCACACGGTGACCAGAGTCCGGCTTGGATGGGGATTCCGATCTTGTTGAGTTGATGGAGTAGACGAGGGGAACTAGAGGGATTCCATTCTCTATCAGAGAGAAATGGAGAAGGACCGCTCGCGACGACTAACAAAAACGAGAATTACGGTGTTTTGATTCTTTTTCATTTTAAATCGGCTATAAATTCAGAATATCCAAGTAATTGGATGCACCACGTAGGGCGAAGGTCATATTTCATCCCTTTTCAGGCGTTCAGTGTCCCATCTGCCACAGGACGGTCGCACAAGACTATCTCCCTCGGCATATCGCACATTTTCACTCTGAACAACAGAGACAGAGAGGTAAGAACTGTGGAAAAATCTTCTAAATTCTGATAATTTTTATTTGAACTTTATCAAAAATACTCACTATTTGTATTCGAACCAAGTGAGTAGACACTGCGATATCAATTCTATCCGTTTCCAGCCGTATCCGGCGAATTTGTCTGCCCTCACGCGGACTGTCTCTCGGCTCGCTCCAAGAAGGCCAATCTATGGAAGCACATGAGAGACGTCCACGGAGACCTGCCGCACAAATGCCAGGCGTGCGGTGCACAATTCGCTGTGAAGGAGGAGTTGAGGAAGCACTGGCACGAGATGGGGCACAAACCACTGTCGGAGAGGGACAAACGACGGATGAGGAAGAGTAGCCCGGAACTTTGAGGGAGAGTAGTCCGAAACCAGCAACTCTTACATCTTCTCTCGTCTTCCCTCTTCCGCTCCCCTTCCATTCTGTCCAATCCTCCCTCCTGTCTGCCTTCTTTTACTTCGGAGATCTGCTGATATACCTTCTTCCCTTCTATCGCCCGTTATTCCAAACACTCGTGCTCCTTAGGTCATCCTTTCTCATTTATTTCGCTCCGTTGATTTTCTCAAATATTGTTTTCGTTGTTTCTTCCCGCGTCACGCGATTATCTTTTCATTCCCCCTTCTGCTGTTCCCTTACATGCGTAGGGCATCGTACTGATGAGGTCCACCATACGTGAGGCCGGTCGGATGTCTACGAACTAATGAACCGAAACATCCGGCCGCATCTTCTAGGAAGGGTTTTTATCAACTCCCTCTGATTCCTCTAGGCAGTTCCTAATCTTTCTTTTTCTAATCTTGCTCGAATCTGGTTCCTAATCTTTCTCGAACCTGTTATTTGTACCCTGTACTTTGATTCTTCGGTTCTTTGATTCATTAATTTTTCTATGTTTTTTTGACATATTTACATCAAAAATTGTTTATTTATCAGTGAAACATATGCTATGTTACATCAATATTTTGACTATCTCATTTTACATTATTAATCCTAATAGATTTTATTTTGAGCAGTTTTATATCACTCAAACTTGTTATGAAACTTTGATGGCGTTTCCGAAATCTATACATATATATAAAGCGCAAACGTGTGTGTGTCTGTATGTCCGGTTTGGATTCCTGGCAACGCTTGGCTAAGCTTAGCTCATCCAACATCAACCAACTATCAAAGATCAAACTACAAAGTTCAAAGTTCAAACTACAAATTTCAAACTACAAAGTTCAAACTACAAACTACAATTGTGAAATTACTATCTAAGGTTAGCCATCTAAGCTTAAGTAGGATAAGCTTAAGTTGCATCCAATCAAAGATCAATGATCAAACTACAAAGATCAAAGTTCAAACTACAATTGCGAAAATACTATCTAAGCTTAGCTATCGAAGCTTAGATCGGATAAGCTTAAGATGAATAAGCTTAAGTCGAACAAAGTCGAAGAGCATTTCTAGAAAGGGGAAGGAGAGTGGAGATGAGAGGAGAGGAGGAAGAGGAGAGGAGGGAGAGAGGAGATAGAGAGAGAGGGGATGAAGAGAAGAGGGAGAGGAGAGGAGAGAGAGGAGTGGAGAGGGGGGAGAGAGGAGATAGAGAGAGAGGGGAGGGAGGGAACAGGGAGAGGAGAGGACAGAGAGGAGAGGGGGAGAAGAGGAGGGAGAGAGGAGATAGAGAGAGAGGGGAGTGAGAGAAGAGGGAGAGGAGAGGAGAGAGAGAGGAGAGGAGGGAGAGGAGAGGGGGGAGAGAAGAGGAGGGAGAGCGGAGATAGAGAGAGAGACGGGATGAAGAGAAGAGGGAGAGGAGAGGAGAGAGAGGAGAGGAGGCAGAGGAGAGGGGAGAGGAGAGGAGGGAGAGGGGAAATTGAGAGAGAGGAGGGAGAGGAGAAGTCAGAGGAAGGAGATGAGAGGGGGGAGAGAAGAGGAGGGATAGAGGAGATAGAGAGAGAGGAGAGGGAGAGAAGAGGGAAAGGAGAGGAGAGAGAGGAGAGGAGATGAGAGGAGAGGAGGAAGAGGAGAGGGGGGAGAGAAGAGGAGGGAGAGCGGAGATAGAGAGAGAGGGGAGGGAGAGAAGAGGGAGAGGAGAGGAGAGGAGGGAGAGAGGAGATAGAGAGAGAGGGGATGAAGAGAAGAGGGAGAGGAGAGGAGAGAGAGGAGTGGAGAGGGGGGAGAGAGGAGATAGAGAGAGAGGGGAGGGAGGGAACAGGGAGAGGAGAGGACAGAGAGGAGAGGGGGAGAAGAGGAGGGAGAGAGGAGATAGAGAGAGAGGGGAGTGAGAGAAGAGGGAGAGGAGAGGAGAGAGAGAGGAGAGGAGGGAGAGGAGAGGGGGGAGAGAAGAGGAGGGAGAGCGGAGATAGAGAGAGAGGGGAGGGAGAGAGAGAGGGGAGAGAGAGAGGAGGGAGAGGAGATGAGGGAGAGGAGAGGAGGCAGAGGAGAGGGGAGAGGAGAGAGAGGAGTGGAGAGGGGGGAGAGAGGAGATAGAGAGAGAGGGGAGGGAGGGAACAGGGAGAGGAGAGGACAGAGAGGAGAGGGGGAGAAGAGGAGGGAGAGAGGAGATAGAGAGAGAGGGGAGGGAGAGAAGAGGGAGAGGAGAGGAGAGAGAGAGAGGAGAGGAGGGAGAGGAGAGGGGGGAGAGAAGAGGAGGGAGAGCGGAGATAGAGAGAGAGGGGAGGGAGAGAGAGAGGGGAGAGAGAGAGGAGGGAGAGGAGATGAGGGAGAGGAGAGGAGGCAGAGGAGAGGGGAGAGGAGAGGAGGGAGAGGGGAAATTGAGAGAGAGGAGGGAGAGGAGAAGTCAGAGGAAGGAGATGAGAGGGGGGAGAGAAGAGGAGGGATAGAGGAGATAGAGAGAGAGGAGAGGGAGAGAAGAGGGAAAGGAGAGGAGAGAGAGGAGAGGAGATGAGAGGAGAGGAGGAAGAGGAGAGGAGGGAGAGAGGAGATAGAGAGAGAGGGGATGAAGAGAAGAGGGAGAGGAGAGGAGAGAGAGGAGTGGAGAGGGGGGAGAGAGGAGATAGAGAGAGAGGGGAGGGGGGGACAGGGAGAGGAGAGGACAGAGAGGAGAGGGGGAGAAGAGGAGGGAGAGAGGAGATAGAGAGAGAGGGGAGGGAGAGAAGAGGGAGAGGAGAGGAGAGAGAGGAGAGGAGGGAGAGGAGAGGGGGGAGAGAAGAGGAGGGAGAGCGGAGATAGAGAGAGAGGGGAGGGAGAGAAGAGGGAGAGGAGAGGAGAGGAGGGAGAGGAGAGAGGGAGAGTGGAGAAAGAGAGAGGGGAGAGAGAGAGGAGGGAGAGGAAATGAGGGAGAGGAGAGGAGGCAGAGGAGAGGGGAGAGGAGACTCAAGGATCATTGGTCGATGGAGATCTCTTCACTTGTAATGAGTGTGGAGTTCGCTTCATTAAGTACGGAAATCTCCTTCGCCATCTCGACATTGGAAAGCACAAAATCCGCCCTGAGAAGATTACACTCTACGATTGCGCTCTCCAGTTATACAAACAGAAACTGGAAGGAATCCAGGCTCACAACAACACTTTGAAAGAGGTAATAGTTTATTTTGATATAGGTTATATAATGGCATTAGTATTTTGAATATTTTACGGGAAATTATAGATTCTAATGATTTTTCATTCAGGTCTCAGAAGCCGTGATTGGCATGGTGAAAGGAGTGGACAAGTGCAATGAGGGATGGGCACTCAGAGGAAAGAGGAAGCACATCACCTATTCGAAGAAGGCGAAGAATTTCGCGAATAAGATGTTCCGTCTAGGTGATGGCTCTGGAAGGAAGATGGATCCGGCTGAAGTGGAGAGACACATGAAGGAAAATGATCAGATCAAACCTTACGAGCGCATGAATGCCCAGCAAATTAGGTTAGCTTTGTCGACTTTTCGTTAGTGAAATTAAAATTGTCTAGTTATTATGCTAACAGACGCTATTTCAGATCGTATTTCGGTTCCCTCTGCAAGAAGCAAACGAACAAGCGAGGAAAACACTCTGCAAAGGAGATGGAGGAAGTAGATGACGATTGGGAAGATCTAGCGGATGAGGATGTGGAATACATCAATGACTTCGGAAGACAGTTGGATGATGATATCCACGAGCTCATCAATGATAATCTCGAGGAGTTTTTCGAGAACACCGATGAGCCTGTGTTTGATGATGAAAACTAAGATAAAGATATAATGCGATTTGACCTGAGTACACGTAACAAATAGATATTTTTTCGATCACTACCTATAATGGGGAATTCGTTTTCATGTGTACAAATACATGTTCAATACACGGAAGATGGTGCAAGATTGATTGTGGATCACAATTGTTGTGAAAAGTGAACAAACAATTTAGAAATTGCGAAATATCTTGTCATCCTTCCGCGACCAGCCCCCCCCCCCCCATGGTGCCTTGGGCGAACAGCTGCAGAATCCGGGGCGCCGTGATGAGAGCCGTTAAAATTTCACACATGGGGTAGTTTTTCACGTAGAATCCGAATTTGAAATGAAAAAATGTACATGGCTAAAATAATTTTTCAGGGTGACCGAATAATGACGAAAATTCAATCTTTCGACCTTTTATCGATGTCCTTTCGCTTCCAAACTATGTTTTTCGTTATTTTCATGGAAAAATCCGTCCGGAAAACCTATAATAACGTACTTTTTTCAGGGATGAAATTTTCGACTTTTTTGGCACATGTCTGGCATATCCCGGAGGGTGCACCCCAACATCTCATATTGGGCCAGCTATAAGCTCTAGGTATGGGGGCTTCACCCTGAACTTATTGGCATAGGTTGCAAAAAAGTCCTCCGTCGACCCCTCTCGAAAGCTTCACTAAACCGTGGAACGGCTCTTAAAGAAGACTGATTCCTTGCCCCCCCCCACCAGACGAAATTACTCTCTCTCGAACGAAGAACCAACCGAAATTCATATTTTTTTCAGAATCAGATTTATCGTGATAAACATTGTGATGAACGGCATATAATATGTCATGTGAAATAAGCGGAGGAGAGTATAAGACGATATAAAACGTGAGGGGACAGGGGTGATTTATCCTTCAGTTTCTATCTTTTTGATGATCTCCGAAAGGATTTCGTCCTTTTTTCTCATTGTCTTGGCGTACTCAAAGAGTTGGGTGATTTTCTCTCGATCTGCTTTCTGGAATGATTCTCATTTGGTTTATAATATATTTTTATCAAAAATGAGTAATAAATAATATGACAAACAAATTTCTCTAAAGAATTCGGGAAAAATCTTCTTACATGCTTGTCTAGTGCGACTCTCTTATTGAGTTCTTCAATTCTGCTTTGCAAGATCATATCATCCGTCATCAGTTTACCATTGAGGCGAAGCTCCTCCATCATCTTAATTCATAA
This sequence comes from Pristionchus entomophagus, assembly GCA_036245825.1. Classification (NCBI taxonomy): domain Eukaryota; kingdom Metazoa; phylum Nematoda; class Chromadorea; order Rhabditida; family Neodiplogasteridae; genus Pristionchus; species Pristionchus entomophagus. The sequence goes on along the minus strand of BTSX01000006.1, from coordinate 9,381,261 downwards.
GATATTTAATAAATACGTTAAACTATTAACTATAATCTATGTCTATTGCGAATGTTCGACTTTGCACAGAATTTTCATATAAACTGTTCAAAATGATATCATATTCAAAGCACCTCAGGCGTACTCTCGGGGTGATGGGGATCGTTGGAATAGAAGCGAGACACCTGCGTTTTCCTTCAAAAAAATCGTTATTATTGCAACTGTACAATATCGATATATGGCAAGGAGTGTCTTCGAGTATATTCTTACTGTAACTGTCTGACATATGCAGCCTTCAATTGATGATGACGATCGTAGTCCCTTCTCATCTCTTCTCCGATTTCAATCGTCTCAAGGATCAGAGAGTCATGAAAAATAAACATTAGTAATTCAAATAACAACTAATTTCAAACACTTATTCTACACTATACGGCTAACTTTGATAATCAGCAGTAATTTTTTTTAGAGAGTTACAAAATATTCAGTGTTAAGCTCTTGATTGTTTCGTTAAAGGCGATATATGCCTGTATCTATTATAATTACTAGAGTGGGATTCTGGATGGTAGAAGATCGAACGGACGCCTTCTTGCTCGCCGGACACCGTACCAAACCGCGGCCGCGGACAAGAGCGAGGATATTCGGCTCGGTGAGACTGTATTCGAACACCATTCTGAGATCTACAATTGATACTGACTGCGATAGATGAATATCTTGGAAATAATTATTGAAGGCAATGATAGAATACACTTCGAAGATGGCTACAGGTTGGTGATATCGTTTCGATTTTCGGTTCTCCTCATCCTGCACTCTCTTTCCTTTCTCTGAAGGGCGAGATAGTGTGCGGATTGGAGAGAGCCAAAACCGAAACTACAGCACTACTACAGACGCAACACATTTATTAGAAAAAATAAAAGTGAAATGAAAGAAACTCTAGCTTGAAGTATGATATAAAATAGACGCAAACGAGTGCCGAGTAACTGCTCAGTGTGTTGGTCAACGCGAATAGACAGTTCAGATGCTTGGAATCTAATATGCTTTAAAATTGTAAAAAAAAAGGATGAGTGTCAGCACAACAGGGCAATCTATTAGCGTGGCGTGGAGGCGATCGTAATCAGAATGACGCGGGGGTGGAAGGCATAGCCACAGGGCTTACTTTTTGAGAGGGAGAGGACTGATGGTTCGGACAGAAGAATGCCGTAGGCTCCCTATCCGTGATACCAATCCCTATCAGTTATCTGAGGCGGAACTACGAAATAGTGTATAAATAAGGAAAGGTGAGGAAGATACGGCAGGAGGAAGACAAGGGTGAAGTAATGGGGATAGAGCAAGAGGGCAGATAGGAGAGATGCACCTTTCCATATCCCTGCTATCTAGAGATAGGGGCTGAGTGGAGAACACTAATTGACCCCTGCTGGAGTGATGAGACGGCAGGTGGAAGAGGCGCTTCATCAGGATATTACGAGATCATTATCATGGGGATTAGATGAGAGGATGGGGGGGGGGAGAGATTATGCAAAGAAGAAGAGCATCTGGCATATCAAATTGCAGAGAGATTGGGAGAGATATGGTAATGACTAAACAAACTGCCTAAAATGAGTCGATTCTATTGGAATTATTGCTCCTCGATTAGACGCGAGTGAAGATAACACCACTTTCACACTATTTGTATCAGGTTGTTGCTTAAATAAGCGCCACAGGCCCTGCCCACTTTCCCACACTCGATTCCCCTCAAAAGCGAGATCGAGAGAGCACAATTCGAATACGCAACCAAATCGTATCCAAGGCTCCTAGCCTTACCTCTAAAATCTAATTTCCAGTGGCACACTTATCTTTCAAGGGGAAAACATTATCGCGAGAACCGAAAGACCGATATAATTATAGCAAATCTGAAGGATGTCGACGAGATAAGCATTTTTGAAATTGGGAGTGAAGAGCTTGCTCCTCACTGGAAAAAGTTAGATTTGTTTGAAAGTTAAACATTTTGTTCATACGGCTTCCTAAAGTCGATTTTCAAACGTCAAAAGTTGATCCTAAGGCATAATCTTAGTGATATTTTTTTTCCTTGTACGGATGTATCTCAAATCTCTGATAGTGTCTCATATCCTTAGTGTCTCACATAAATTTTGTAGACACAGTTTTGAATACACATTTTATGCGTCCTTTCACACTGACGTTTCTGACGAATGTGAGCAAATTCCATGATAATAGCTAGTTGTCTATGTTCTCAGGTTCTGCTGAAGTACACGGCGAGGACATCGTCAATTATTTGACACTGCAGTAGGAGAGATTTTATATTCTTCAGTCCTACTCGCAGATGTCTCACTGAAGGAAAAGATCCCCCTCATCGCCCTCATCATTTCAGCGTCCATTGATTGAATTATTATTTGAATCAGGCAGTATGTTATACATGAACACAGACCAGGTGAAAACTATATTGTGGAAATTTTGCAAGCGTGATTTCATGTTATATTTATCACGCTAATCTATCATTAACAATAATATAGTCTGGTGAGAAAGGCAGGTGCAACCAATTTGCATCCATCCAATGTCGCCACATTTTCTCGTTTCCTCTTAATTCTCCAATCCCGATTTCTCGAGGTTTAATTTCATCGCCCGAATAGGATTTGATTTTTATTCTTGGTAGTTGTGAACTCCAACTAACCTTTCATATGTAGACATAATCATTAGTGGACACTCGCTTCCGTCTTCAGAAAACGTCCCTATCGAATTGGTGTAGCGCAGTATAAATAGCTACCTAACATAACGGCACCTGAAATTCATCGAGTGCGGAAATTTCTCACTGTTAATTTTATGTTTTCATCTCGTGTTACGTATTCTCGTGTATGTTCAAAGTAACAGTTACTTAGACTGGTATACGTCGATGCTTCCCTTTCTTCCAAGAGAACCTCAGCAATGGGCACTTGCGGGACTCAGTCTGATCTTCAATATAACCTTCTTTTTCATACTGATAATCCGGGACAGAAGGTAGGTGTGCCCAGTTTATCACAACTGAGTTATGTTCTAGAATTCATATCTTTTACCGCTCTTGTCTAGCCATATTCACAATTCTCAACATTCTCTACACGATAATGTACATGCTAACTTTGCCTGTGAGTTTGATCGAATAATATATTATGGTTTAGAAAATCATTGTTCAGATAATCTCACTTGACCGTCAAGGGGCTCTCCTCATCGGAACTGGAATCGTAGTGCATAATCGACCGCTGGCGACGTTTTTCTTCTGTGCTATGTAATTTCTACCACGTCCGAATTCGACTAAATATCAGTATCAGGTATCTCATCGTCGTTCATTCCTCATTTCTCCTCGCTTTGCACTTTATGTTCATCTACACTCAGTTAAATCATGAATGGCGAGTACTTTTGATCATTTCTTTATCCGATTTTCATCAAAATACAACTAATTTGTGTCAGGAATCGCTTCCACTCCTTCCTCCGCCGTCCCATCGCTCTGCTCGGGGTTCTAGTTATCGACGTTATCTTTATGACGTTTCCCTCGCTAGTCACATTCCTGAGGCTTTCGCCAAATAAACTGGTAGAGGACAATAAAAGGTAAGAGCACTGAATGTTTCTGTTGGTAAACCAAAGATTGTTTTTTTTTTCAAGAGACGATGTGCTTCGAAAATACGGAATAGACATGTCTTCAATTGGCTACATTGCTTCTTTGTTTCGAGTGGGTCAACCACTTCTTTCTTGATTGACACTACAATTCCAGTCTAAAAACCAAGACGGCACGCTATCGCCCCAGTGGGATCACATCGGGTTAAAGGTGAGAGTTATCCACCCAATACTCGTCGCTTCCGTAGCGCAGTAGGCAGCGCGTCAGTCTCATAATCTGAAGGTCGTGAGTTCGAGCCTCACCGGGAGCATTTTTTTTGCCACTCAGCCATAATTGCAGATTGGCATTTACGCCATGCTTCTGGCTACGATGTCCTTCAATTTGACTCTTTGTTGGAAAATCATGATGAAAATGCGATCTCTCGCTAAGCATTCGGCTGCTGTGAGTCTTTATTCTCATTTGCATTGACGGTTTAGTGTTATTTTCACTCCGAAAAAAAATTTCAATGGTACGAAATCACTTCCTTCAGGCTCAACTGCAGGTTCAAATGTTCAGATCTCTGGTGGCGCAGGTGGCTTCGTTTCAAAATTGCACGTGATCTTTCTATTTCAGACGATTGTCCCCTTCGTCTTTTGTTACACGCCAAGCATGCTCACATACACTTTGCCACTTCTAGAAATTGATGGTGATTATACTTTAGTTCATAATAGTATCACGTTGAAACGAGGTGAAACCAATGAACTTTCGCGAGATTGGAACTAGAGATAAATGCAACGGGGAGCAATTACATTGGGGCTTTTCTGGGAATATTCTCGCCGATTTCAGCATCAGAAATCTCTCCGTATGTTTCTTTTCTTCTCATGTTATTTCCCATCTGCGAACCGCTGGTTTTGGTTTACTTCCTCGTTCACTTGAGGTATCCAATTATGTTCTCAGCTGAAAATAACTGGTATTTGAATAACAAAATCAATAACAATACCAACTATTCTAATTTGATTTTGCAGGCGTGATATTCAACGCGCTCTCTGTTGTCTTGTTGGAAGGAGATTTGTTGAAGTAAGAACCAAGGAAATTGAAGTGATATCACAGCTGTTTCAGCCGTCCACACGTCAAAGCGAATTCGTCACGAAGACGAGAGTCAGCGTGGTGGAATCTGGCGGATTGAGGTTCTAGGAGATTGATCCCTCATTTACCGAATAAAATGTGAATATGTAAGAATGTGCACAATACCTTGCGGTTTACGAGTTGATTAGAGGAGGAATAATCAAACAATCGTATCAAACATGACCTATTATGTACTGCCAAGCGGCCTCTCATGATTAATCATACCCTTTGCATTATCAGTTTCATTGATCAAATCAATGGCATGCTGTATGCCCGAGCATCAACGAATAACCCCAGACCTTTCTCTTTCATTTGCGGTTGATCGATGCCACAGGGGCTCCTCGAGTGCTACCGTATACCATCTGACTCTTCTGTAGAGTTCAAACAAGGGCAAAATCCCCCATTCATCTCTGATAATCCACCCCAATGGCATCGCCTCTAAGATGATGTTCTAGAAGGCGTTCGAAAGAGGCGTCGGTTCATGGGCTCGCCTATAAAAGGAGCATATTATTCACTCAGGATCATTCTTCCAGTATCTCTCCACCTCAATCTCTCGTCCTTTTTTATATATATATTTTTTATTTATTTACTGTATAATCATATTGTTAATTAATTTATCGGTCTCCTAAAGATGATTCGCTTGTTTTCTTCGCACTAGAGCTGGATTGAATGTATTTATTGATCAGAGAATGAATGACTCTACGTTTTTCGACTCGAACTACGGAAATGGATGGGGTTTCAATGGGTACGAAGACGACTTCAATAGTGACAACTACGCATCAGATCCCTTGGACTGGACGAATACGGTATTTGATTATGTGTGACATGAATTTAATCGAACCAAGAAGATAAGAAGATCTTCGCTTAATTAAATGCTAAGGACGAAGGGGTTTTGAGATTTCTTTGTTATTCTTTCCCTCCTATGCTATTTTTATGCACTTTTCAGATAGATGTGACTACGTTTCGTGAGGAGATCACTCCGGACATCATGCGGTACAGGAAGCAGTCTCCTCAAAAGGTATGTTGGACGATCTCAATGTGTATCATCTAATCGTCTGCAATAGCTATCTAATAATGACATTTAAAAATTTATTTACTTATTTTAATTGTTTCTAGGCGAAAAACGCGAACGTGAAGAAGCCTCTCTCTTCGTATGCCAATCTTGTCGCTCTCGCTCTCTTGAGCAGTGACACGGAACAGCTTCCAGTCAAGGATATCTACACCTATGTCATGTAAGTTATCAGCTCGTCTGATTCATCCAGATCCAACTAAACTTACTAGCAATGTTTTCATAAACACAACTAAAACTTCTTTTTCGATAGTTGTAAAACAAACATTTTTCAGCAAGCATTTTCCTTACTACCGCACGGCTAATCCCGGTTGGAAGAACTCGATTCGTCACAATCTTTCTCTCAACAAGAACTTCGAAAAAACGGAAATCGGAAACCCGGAGAGTCTCGGACGGAAGAGCTGTCTGTGGTCGATCCGCCCTGAGAAGCGAGACAAGGTAAACAAAAGAGATCAAGAAACAAGCAAATTATAGATATTAGATTTGGGGAAGTGTGAATTTTGATATTCCAGGTCATGAAGGAATTGGCGAGATGGCGAGAGAAGGAAGCGAGAAACGAAAGAGGAGAAGGAAATGCCAAAGGAGAGGTTGGTATATTTTTGCGTTTCTCATTCTTTCCTCGCTCATGCAGTCCATCTTTAATAAATAGATCAGACAATTAATATAATCTGAACGTTTTTTTCCTCTATTTTCAACATTTCTGATTGACATCTGATTGACAACAAACCACATTAGAATTCACAGGAAGATGAGCCATCATCAGAACCGGAATCAGCACCAGAGATCCGAATGCCGGCGAGAGCCAACGTGAAACCGAGCTACGTATACACTCCGAGAAACACTCCAAGAGCACAGAACCCTGCTGAAATATCTCTGGGAGATACTCCGGTAACGCGCCCTTCTCTATCTTCCTTCAACATCCGTCGACCCTCGATTCTGGCCACGAGAAAGGTACTCAGTTTTCAGTTACATTCCCTAGATTTCGGCTCATTTGTAACTATGAAAAATGAAGAAAAAACACATTTATGGATGGAGACGATAAATTGTTGTTTGAATAGCAAAAAAGGAACAAATTAACACTTCACACAATTCAGCAATTGTGTTTAATTATTAATATTATTCAGAGACCGATGGCAGCTGTTCCTTCTCGACCTCCTCCTACTACAGCTGCTAACTCGCAAGAATGGCAACGGTCAACCTATTCATCGAACCACTCTTCATTCGACGCCTATGCAACTCTTGAGCCTCCCCCCATGAAACGTGTTACGATCGACTCCTTCGACGTGATGTCTCCCAACGAGAATAGCTACTACACTCAATATGGGGATTTGACCAGGCTCTGATTATGAGATGATAAGACTGGTGATACAGATCCCTCTAAATTTTATAATAGTAACGCATGTTTTTGTCTTGTGGGGCAGATCCCTCTAAATTTTTAGTAACACATGTTATTTATATCGCTGAAGATCCATCCTCAAACGGAATTAATTTATGTAAACGTGGTTATTGCTCGTTAGATCTTCAGCAAAATAAGCAAATAAAGTATTTTTCTAAACAAAATCACTCTGCCAGAAAAATTAGCCCCGGCGCGCTGCACCGGGGCAATTTGTTTCATTAATTTTGGGATGAGGGTTCAACGAGTTTGATCAAATAATTCCAGACCACGTGGGTTCTATGATCAATGTGCCTATTTCTTACCTAGCACGTGTAGATGGCTTACGAAAAAGGAGCGACAATTTTGAAAGCTTTATTCAATTTTAATTATAAATGCCGTCGTAGCATTGTAATACAGCGATTTCTTTTCCAAAAGCTCCTCGAAGTTTTGAACTTCTCCGTAAAGTTTAATGAACAAATTGCAGTTACTAAATTTTCACATTCTTTCACAACATAATTTGTTACATCCTTTGCTAATTGATACTTACTTTCCGTAACATTCGCATTCGATTCCATCAGAGTTCTCAATGCATTTACTAACTCGATTCTCAGTTTTCTGACGATGTATAAATATTGAAAAAATAAGTGAAGGCCGTACTTTAGCTGTCTCATCACACACATGATTAGCGCTTAGTGAATTTCCCTTGACAGTTAGAACATATCGGCACAACGTGCAATTAGACTTATTGAACACTCTATCACATTGAGCTTTCAGTTTTCCTTGAAGAGGGTATAATATTCTTTTAAACATTTGCTCTCTAGACTCACGATCTCCTCTGCTTCATCCATCAATATGGCAATTTGGCCGATCATTTTGGGGGTAAGTTGCTCCTGGATAGCATACATTGCAGATATTGAGAACGATAAACAGAAAGAGGATAGCTGACATAACTCTTCTGCGGAAAGTGTTGGATGATCCCCTTTTAAGCTAGAGAAATACAATTCACAATAGCAGTTTATACATAATGTGGTAAGTTAGTGGAAATGAATCCAGTAGAATAGGATAGTGTCAATGTTATTATCGCATATGTGACACATCACCTAATAAATATAGAAGAGTGTTCCTTGTATACATATTTTTCAAAAATGCTCACTTTTCGAACAGCATAAAAAATTAATAATCTTTTGTAAATGCTCAATTTAGTTGTTTGGCATGGAACTATAGAAAGGCTTTATCCACGTTGAAACAGTATCTAAGTACGAACAAGCCATAACGAGAAAATAATTTACTTATGATTCGGAAAAAAATGTCATGGTAGACTAGGAATTTTTTTCTGCGAAGAGATAGATAAGAATGGAATTACTAGTAAAGGACATCGTATGTAGATCTAGTCGGGAATAGTTGACAGTACACTGACGATTACGAGTGAATGGGGTCTAGTTCGTCAGTGAGTTTAGAATGGAGGCTCTTCTTCCTGAAGGAAGACACGATCAGAGATAGGATCTGAAATTAATTATATCAATAATCACCCAAGAGAATTAGTCTTTCAGGCATTTCTGCAGCATCTCTCGATTCAATGATACTCTCGATGCTTTTTTTAATTAAAAAAAAATTTCTCACGGTGGAAAGGCCGATGCCTATTATCATTACAAACATCACGTAGTTGGCGATCTGCTCAGCATTGGTCATCTGAAAATATCTAACGATCAAATACATATCATACTTCGTAAACATTTCCGAATAAATATACATTTTGTAAATAATTTCCAATTTTTGCATTCGCTTTTTCGCAACTAAAAATTATAATTGCTGTTTCTTATTTTTTATCTACACCGAATTCCGGGCAAATACGAAAATCTGACGGTGAAATATTCCTAGAAATACGATTGAAATGTGAGCAGAATCGTAAAGATTACGGTAGTATCGATTAAAACCCTCGTCCCTACTGTAATCTAAGATTCTATTCTATTTTAATAATAAATGCTCTCATTTTAATCGTATTTCTAAGAATATTTCACCGTCAGATTTTTGTATTTGCCCGGAATTCGAGGCGGATAAAAAATAAACAATAAATATAATTTTTAGTTGCGAACTAGCAAAATGCAAAAAATGGAAATTATTTACAAAATGAAAAAAAATTTCGGAAATGCTTACGAAGTACGATACTGATCTTGCATCTCTCACCATTCGATCGACACTGCGATCCTCCTGACACTGAGACCTCTCTATGAACCATTCCCGATTGAGTTTCTCCAGTTCTCCGGATGCTAGCAGGGACTCCATTGCAGCGTGTACTTTGCCACTAAAACTATTTGAATGAATAGGATACTCGACTGATACTTTTTCAATGTTCAGAGTTAAATTTCAGTATCACTATTTTCTCACCTTAGATCCGATCCTTTCTTAGTTGCCACAGCGTATTGGAACGTCGCTAGATTCTCACCTGCAAAATTTTTATGATTTATTCCCCTGACTAAAACACCCCGTGATCAAAAGCGATAAAATAATTTTCCACTTACCAATCTTGACAGTATCGCATGGCAGTCTGGAGTTCTCGTAGATGTTAGATAGGTCGTCCACAATGAATGCGACGCTTCCATTCGATGCTCGCACTTTCTTGATACCATCGGATTCGACTCCCGATTCGTAGATATTCAAGAATGATGAGCCACCCTGGATAAGACTTCTTGAATTGCTTCTATAGATTGTTGAATTATTGATGAAAAAAAAACTTTATTGTTGAAAATTTTAACAAGGCTTTGTATTTTTCACGTAATTGTTTTGAAGGAAAGATTGTCCAAACCTTAGGTAGATCATTCGATTACTCAAAGCTCTCAGATTTGCGATTGCTCTATTATAACATTTGAAGTGTATACTCTAATAGTGTTAAATAGTGTGTACTCACGTTTCGCTCAATCGATTTTAGCATTTGTTTGTGTAGGGAGCTGTTGGATGCCTGAACACGAGATCTTGAATGTTCAACGAAGGTTAGCACCAACCTTGAAGAATTGATGTGCCTCTCCTTTCTCCTGCATCAGGAACTTGACGTTTCCTTGCTTTACCAACTCCTCCACTGGATTAAGGGATACTAGTTCATTCAGAGCCGAAACAGCCCCAAGATGATGAAGGATCGATGCGATAAGCATGAAACTGCAGCCAATCCAGACGAGAAGAGAGAAGAGACAGATCCAGAGTCTAGGAGAGATCAAAGATCAGCAGTGATCAAAGATCAGTTACCTTTCCTGTCGTCCTTTGTCGACGTCGGCTTTCCTCATTCGTACATACAACCCAATCAAGCTAGTGATGCTCTCAAAACACAGAATATTATTGATCAAGAAGATGAAACTTGCCAAGATCTGGAGAAGGATGATGAGAGTCCAAGTGGTCGGAGCGAAAGGATTCAATGAGTTATGGTGCTGAAATGGCATCGATTCAAATAAAAATAAAACAATACTGTATGTTCAATACTGCAAGGACTGGATACTTTTTTCTGGACAGACTGCTAACGCTGGCATCAATATTTAAAATTTTCCACCTTCATCCATGGTACGGCTGTCTCCGATTTCTTCATCATAAGGGAAATTCCACTTGTGAGAAAGGGAGGGGAGAAGTCGACGAAGGCGGCTCGCTCCTTTGGAATAATTTATTATAGAAGAGGTCAGAGGGATCTATGTTCAGATTGGAACTTCAGAACACACCTGTGCAACAATGGCGGCGACCCGTTTCGGACAACGTATCCCTACATGGTCCAAAAATGATCGCCTGCGGTGTGCACGCCTATGCTGTAGAGTGCTTCGAGTAGTGATACCTGAGTGACAGCGATGGGTGCGATTGCCAAATCAACGACGGATGAGTTGACGTCACCGAGGATACCGTCCCAGGTGCCATCCTCCCGCAGAGATCCTGCCTGCGAAAATATTTTGAAACTTTTAGTTCACAGTTTGCACATTTTATTATCAATGCAATCCCACAACTTCCAAGATTTTCAGGTAGTACCAAACTCACCCATGGCTTCCTCGTATCGATCCTGTAGTCAACATGCATCATCCCCGCCAGAAGTTCCATCAGAGCAGCGCAGTATCTGAATTGGGATTAATTAGAACTAGACCGATACTTCTACGAAATCTAAAATAATAAAACGTACCCTTCGAATGCTCTGTTCCATCGGCACTCCTCCTGCCCGTGATCCAGCCAGCACTCCCGTTTGCGACCCAGATACATGTAGGACTGAAGTATGATTATAAAACAATTCAGATGCTCTTCCTAATATTCTTTTAGATTTCATTGAAATTTCGACACTCAACATGCATACCAACTAGTTACAGAATAATATTGAAGAATAATGTCACAAATGACGAAATTCACCTTGAACGTGCCGAATCTGAGTGTTTCGGCTGCGACGTGAGCGGTGAATACCAGGGAGATGAGAAGGAGATACGGTAGCATCATCTGATAATTGTTTTGGTTCTGTTTTTGGTTCAATTTCGAATTGAAGGAAGCAGAGACTTGAATGAAGCGAATTTGATAAAACGAGAAACTGAAGAAAAAAACGATCTGGAGGTCAAATGGAGGGCAAGGTGTGATGCATCTTCAAATTTGATTGAGGGGCGAGCTGACCGACTGCGGCCCTCTAAAAGGAGTAAAAACAATTTACGCAGTTGGAAAAGGAAGGGCGGGGTTTGTCTTCTTTGCATCTTGCACGTTGTCTAGAGAAGAAGGGCGGAAACACGTACAGGAAAGGGGACAGGAAGAGAGAGATGTCGGATGAGGAGAAGGACAATAAAGTAAGTCGAGCGAGTATTAGAAGAGGAGAAAACGTGCAGGGACGACCTCCCAAACCGGAAGTGTGTGGGACTACGTGATGACCACGTCAACCATGGAGAATGGACGGAAGGGAGTTGCAGAGCAGAGAAGCAGTCTTCCATGAATTCCCAATTTCACACCTCACGTCAGAAGCAACGTTTGCTCTCGGAACCGTCGAAAGAAGCAAAAGCAGTCCTTTGCATCATAATAATGAGGGTGACAAATAACTGCACATATTCGGGGTCATTGGGAGATATGCGTTGAAACGCCGCCGCAAAGATATAGCTGCGGAAATGTTTGCCTTTTCCAAATGATGGATTTCCCTAATCACGCACTTTCCAGTGGCTATGTTTAGAATGTTGAAACAATGTGGTAGAGCGATCTGGCTTGCCGAGAGGATTCTGAATCGATATTTTCAGACAAAAAAACTCTAAAATTATGAGAAATTCGACTTAAAGTGTAAGTCAAAGATTTTTGACCCCCTTCATCCCGCTTTTCCCCTCGTGCACTCTTTCCATTCCACACGCTCTCTCGAAGGGCTGCGTCAGGAAAGCGAGGGGAACCCCTTCTTCTTACAATCTCTAATTTCTCGAAATGTGGGAGTCATTTTCGTCTGAAAATATAGATTTAGAATTCTCTCAGCAATCCGGTTCGATCTATCCACATTGCAAAGCACAGAACACAAAGAGCGAAAAAATTTTTATAACAATAATAAAAAATTAACTAGATAGGAGTGTTCGCCATCCAATTCTACCCGTGCCTCAAATTAGCACTCTCGAGAGTCTTCCGAGAGTCTTCTCATCGTCTTCCGCGCCCTCGATAACTGTTGTATCGAACGTTCCCCTTCTCCTCTCTATAGCAATTAGCATAATCCGTATTGTATCGAGGGACGTTCCCCTCTCCCCTCTTACCCTCTTGCATTACCATATTACGTGCAGTTTTGGCGCGCCCCTCTTGGCCCCGCCCCCTCTCTGCCTTTTGCATAATTGAGTGACGCGACTCGCTGGATCGCCTTTCACTCTCGTCTGTTCGTGGCCTGTTGGCCGGTTCTCTGCTAGATAAAGCTCTCTTCCTTTATGCTCTCTGAGTTGGAATAGACAGCTATACAATAATAACCCCAAACACATAGTTTCAGAAAACCGCCTTTTTATAGCTATTCGGATCTGTTTGAATCAAGGCGAACGGCATCATATGCATTGTTCAGAGAAAAAAGGTGTTCGATCGAAACTCAGAAAGAACTTCCCCTCTGGCTCACCTCTTCTCTCGACGCGCCTAACCATTTCATGTAAGTTCCTCAATAGACAGACGTTTTGGGCGTCTCTTCCTAGCCTCTTTGCATTCAAAAATAAATTATTGATTGCATTTTCATTGACCGATTTCAAGTATTTTAGCGGCTTGTTCATAAGCATCAGAAGAAGATGGAAACCCACGATATAGATGCTAACGCCAACGGTGAGTCTAAGGCGATTATTTATTAGAAGCACGATCACGCAAAGTTGAGAACGGTGGCAATCGATAATTAGTAGTAGGGGTAGAGTAAAGAACCCAATTCACCTTCTATGGCAATATTTCACTGTTCCGTTGTTTCAAACTGTCTCTTTCAGGTATTAGGTCGGTCAGAAAGTTTCTTTCTTTTTCTTTTTGTTAATTTTAGCTCGACAATTGTGCTTGTTTAAATCGCCAATATGCCATAAGTTAGGGGTGTCCTGGGGCAATATCGTAGTATGTGTGAATTGAACCGGCCTTGTGTGGAAGAAGGGAAAATAAATTTTGAAGCGGATATTGCAATAAAACATGATTTTCGGTGTGTACCGTCACGACCTCCCATTACAGAAAATAGCGAACACCAAGTTCTACCCAAGAAAACAACGATAGAACAAGAGTTGCTTATTCTTTTAGCATCCAAATAACCGCCCTTCTGACCCTATACAAAAAGGGACGCAGCTATATGTCTTGTTTTCAATCTTCAATTATCGATATCAAAGTTCAAGAAAATTCAGCTAATTTCTGGATAATGGGATCCTCTCTCAATTTGTATTGGGGACTCACTAGGTATTGTACTTTGATATGCACTTGAATTGACATTTGAAGATCTATCGACTCGACAGCTGTGTGATGGAAACTGTTTTTCGAGAGTTCCAGAACCGTCTGTTGCATCTTCACAAGCGCTTTTCTATTAAGCATGCTGCGATAATTTCCTCGCAATAACTTAATGGTAATCATCAATCATCGTACTTTATAAATGTGACACTGGTTGGGCCCTATTACTTCTTTCCACTCTGCACTGGGTTGAGATACAGATGCGATTCATGGTCAACCACTGTGAATTTAACTTTACTTTGTGTCCCTCATACTGATTGTTCAGCCCTGATATAATGTGCGCTAAAAAGAGCAACAATGCCCTCATTGATTATGTAAAGCCATATGCTGATCGATCAAACAACAAGAATAATATAGGTCAGAATCGATGAGCGTAAAAAAGAAAGAAACTTTCTGACCGACCTGATACATCCAAGAACGAAAACCGGTTCGAAATGTACCCAACAGTCCACGGATTTGATGTTGAAAATTCAGACTGTGAATCGGACAGTTCGGAACTGGCGGACACCGCACAGCGTGAGTTGCATTTAGTGGTGTCGTTTCGGTTTTCGACTCTCTCCATTCTATACACTCTCTTATTTCTCTGATCAACGAGACAGTGCGCATCATGTAAAGAGCCGAAACCGAATTTACATCCCTAGTTGCATTCTTTCTCATTTTGGTAGAGTTAAGCGAGCCTCCAATGAACTTTCAGTACTGTAACCGCTGTCGGATAAAACAATAATTGATCTTTGCAGAGAGACGAGTCGCGGCCTCGACTCCCGTTCGCGAGCTCGACGAGACGCCGATTATGGATGATCTTGCCGTATCTCCAGTGCGTCCCGATGCAACAGCTGCAGCAACGTCCGGCTCACCCCTGCGCAGCAGCACCCCGATGGACTATGATCCGGAGCAGGAGGATGACACTGTAGAGGATCACGATGCAACTCTACCATTCGACGGCGAAGCTACGAGAGGCACCTCTCCGATCACTGGAGCTATTTCAGGCACAATCTCGGCGCTGTTTCCTCAGTCGCAAGACGATGCAGCCGACGCTGATCATGATAAAACTCTTCCATTGGGTAAGAACTTCTTGAGGAGTTATTTCGATTTTTTTACAGAGTGGTTTTCCACCAGGGAGTCAGCAAAGTTATGAAAAATCAACGTTGCCATTCTCATAAATTATGTGCAGGTAACGAATCCGTCCCGACAAAAGCATCTGCGAGCGTATATTCTTCTGAAAACAAACATCCGGTGGATCCATTCCTGGAAGATTCGTTCGACGAGGATGAAAGCGTCGAAGAAGAGCAGGGACTCGAAGACGTGAAGGAGCAGGGCGATGCTAATAGAGTGGAAGAAAGAGAGGAAGAGAAGGAGGAGGAAGAAGAAGAGGAGGAGGAGCAGGTGGAGGAACAGAACAATGAAGTGAAAGCGCAGAAGGAAGAGGAAGATGAGAAGGAACATGAAGAGGAGACGGAGGAGGAAGAGGCGAATGAAGAGGAAGAGGGTATGGAGGAGGAAGAGGTCGACCTCGACAGAACTCTTCCTTACAGTGAGTATGAATCATGCTTGTCTCATATGATTTTGTAGTAAAAATCTACCTTTTTCAGTAAACGAGTCTGCAGATGATCTGGAGGAAGAAGCGGATCCCCTACATGCAAAACATGTACTGGAAGGTGAGCTGTTTTCTGCAGAATTTGATTTATCTAAAGATGAAATGATTGAGAAAAATCGTGTAAATCTTTTCTATTTTGCTTAATACTGTTGACCGAAGTGTAATTAATTCAGTGCTCGAGTCTCCAGAGCTGGAAGAAGATATTATACTGGTTCCCCACGAGCTTCAGCCTCAAGGCGATGAAGGATCTTCGAAGTTGCTTCCCAAATTAAGAATCAGAAATCTACGTTTTGGTGGGTGAAAATATTGAAAGAATGCTAATTTCATTTTTAAGTACAGCATAATATCACTTGTTTTTTATGTGCCGCTGTGAATGCGAGTCATCCGAGTGACGATGCAGCACTGACTGAGTGGCCCAGTAAGATTAATTCGAATGGTGGACGAACTGATACGATTACTGCTTCGCAAAACTCAACAACGGAAGATGAACCCAGAAATTCAAGTACGTGAACAGCAACACATTTTCAAGATGTACAAAAACAATTATAAAAAAATGATTATCAATTTCATTCATCATTTGCAGGCAACAAATCTCACTCAACAAATGCAGATAAGACCGTCTTTTCTCCAGAAAACAAAAATCCGGTGGATCCGTTTCTGGAAGATTCGTTCGACGAGGATGAAAGCGGCGAAGAAAAGGAGGAAATCGATAACGTAACGGAGCAGGACTATGGGGAGGAAGATGAGGAGGAGGAGGAGACAGAAGAAAAGGAGGAGGAGGAGGAGGAGAAAGACGAGGAGATCGACCTGGACAGAACTCTTCCTTTCAGTGAGTATGAGTCATCCTTGTCTACTATGATTTGGATGTAAACATCTATCTTTTTCCAGTTGGAGAGTCTTCAGATCTGGAGGAAGAGGTGGATCCCCAAGAGGAGGAACAAGTACCGGCAGGTGAGCAGTTTTCTGCAGATTTTTCTGAATTCTAGAAATGCGATAATTGAAAAAAATGTTGGAAATCTTTTCTATAATATGTGGGCAAATATTTTTGTCTGAATGAAACATAATTGATTCAGTGCTGGAGTCTCCGGAGCTGGAATATGGAATTGATCTGGTCCTCCATCAGCTTCAGCCTCAAGGCGGTGAAGTATTTTCTAAGTTGCTTCCCAGATCGAGAATCGGATTAGAAATCTACTTTTGATGGGTGAAGATATTGAGAGAAAACCCTTTTGAAGAACATCAGAATTTCAGTGGTTGAAACCTTTTGAAACGCGTTGAATATAAAATATTAATGTTAAATATTATTATTGAAATAGTAAAATATTGAAACGTTTTAACGGTAAATCTTTGAGAGGTTGAAACTCCAGAGAAGGAGGAAGGGGCTCCCACCTCTCAGCAAGAGCCTGTGGAAGACGATGCACTCATTCCACAGCAGGCGCAGCAGCTGCAGAAGCTGCAATCTCATGATGCCGCTCCTGCAGGGCAGCCAAAAACATACAACAGCCTCCGCATCGAACGAGCTCTCGCTGCCGCGGCTAATAGTAAGTGATGAATTTGGAATTGTAGAGCACAATCAAATGATTGCAGGTACCTGTCCTCTGAAAACAGCGTTCGCCGCCGAGCTCAGAAGCGGTCTTGCTGATCATCAGAACGCGCCTGCTGCGTCATCGCTGCCATCAGCAGCTACTGCAGCCACCGCGGACGCTGCAACTACTCCCCCACGAGCGAAGGGTGCAGCACGTGGCGAAGCTGCAGCTGTCGATACGGCGGCGATAGACGCTTCACCCGTTTCTAGAGAAGCATCACCTCGAAAAAAAATTCCTTCGGACGCCCGGTCCCGTAGAAAGCGCAATGCTGATGCATCTGCTGGACAAGAGGAGACTTCCACTGAGGGAAGAACAACGCCTAGCGAGAACACAGCTGCCAAACGCCTTAAAGAGACTACCGAAGAATTGAGCAATATCGCGGCTGAAATAATTTCCGATTCAGGTATAGCGTATGCTTCGCTTTTTTACACAAAATACACTTTCCATTCGTAGGATCGGCCGCAGAAGCCGCATCGGACGGACAGCACGAGGCGGCGATAGAGGGAAGAACTCCGCCTGAACAGACCACAGCTGCCAAGCGCGGTAGAGAGACTACCGAAGAATCGAGCCATTTCGCGACTGAACATATTACTGAATCAGGTAAATTGTAGGCTTAGCTTTCTTTCACAAAAATAAAACCTACCTTTCATAGGCTCTTCCCCCGAACAGAACCGGATGGAAGCGTTGTCTGAAGCAAAAGACGAGGAGCCGAAGTGAGTTTTATTGCTTGGCTGAATCGAGAATAAATCAGCGAAATTATTTTGCTTTCGAGCTTGGTTGCATGAAGAAAGACCGAAATATGGAAAATAGCTATAAATTCAGAGCGATTTTTGTTGAAGAGGAAACGAAGTGCAAGTTGTGCAAAGAGCGAGTAGAAAACGTTATTCTGATGAAATGCTGGCACACTGCGTGCAGTGAATGCGCCTTCCAACTAGCGGTTCGTTCTTACAAAAATTATAGTGATAAATATTATTCTGAAAAGCGCGGGGCAGCCTTGAGTGTGTTTTCATAACTTTCTAATTGATTAATTTTTTTCTGGCCGTTTTGTGGTTTGTTGAGACTTATTTCATATTTCAGGTAGCGGACAAACCCTGCCCGTTTGAGCACAAGGATGGCAAGATATATCGCATCGACAAAATCGAGGAATTGAATCATTCTCTCTCATGAGAAGAATTATCCAATACTTATGCGTGTTATCTAATATTTCATAATAAATATTTTGAAATATAAGAAATTTCATAACAACTCTCGTCTTCATCTCTTTCCTAATTTTCGCTACTTTTTTCCGTATTTTTTTGTCGACACGATTGAACATATTTCGTTTCTCCCCCTTATCACATAATTCTGGTCGTATCTTAGCTGCTGAGTGCTGATCGCAGTATTCAAGAGACTTTTTGGCTTTCTCCATTCTGTACGCTGCGGTACCGGTCAGAGAAACGAAAGAGTGTGCAGAAAGGAGGGAGTAAAAAACCGAAACAACATCACTTCTGACACGCATTCATTTGTGTTCAGTTTTTGAGAACGAAAACACAACGTGTTTGAATGCGATAAAAATAGTTTAAATAGTTTCATGGATTGCAAGATTGCAAGCTATCCGTAAGCATATTTATCGTCTTTGAACGCACTACAAGGTTCTATTTGCTTGTAAAAGTCCCTTGAAATATTCATGGAATGGGTATGTTTCTTCTCAAAAGTCCATTGCATCCACGTCGATCAGGATGAAGAGAGCGGGAGGAAGAGGGCTGAAACTAATTATTGTCAATTTATATTTTTTTAAAAGGCAAATCAGAACAATGCAAGTCATTGTTGAATAAGTAAATGGCAATACATTTTTATCAGAATCTTGGATATTACTGAGTCCACAGTACACATATTTATTAATTCGCACGGCATTCCAACCAAGAAATGGTGATTCTGTGTTTTCCGAAACCTCGGCGTGGCGGGAAGTATGAAAAGTTTCAAATTTTCCCGCATTTATTTTGTTGCTTTACGGCGTTTAGAGGCCATGGCTGCAAAATTGGCGATAATTGCTGCAAACTCCTGGCTGCTCGCTTATTTCGTCATTCTTTGTCGACTTTTCGCGCTTCATCTCCGCTGCCACTATCGAATCATTGTTCAAATCACCCATTTTAGCTAGTGCCCCCATCTCTCTCTCTCTTTTAATCACTATTCCGTATTTTTCCAGGCAATAAACGGTTTCTACTCTAGCCCAATGCTTCGCGTTTCATCATTGTTTGATAATGGCGTTATAATGCATGTTTCAGTTCGAAAACTCATGAAGCTCTTCAAGAATGGTCAGAATCTGATTAGTCGGCTGCACTCAAACGAATTCGGTCAATTGGGAGTTGCACGTTTACCCCAATGGAAAGAGAGAAGAGGACACGGGCAATGTATCATCTTCCTCCGGCAAGTACGTTAATTCACGTTATTGTTCTTCTTTACGGCCATCATCGGCTTGCAGTGAGGCGAAGAACCTATCATGACCGAATTCCAAATCTATGCTTCTGATGCATCAAATCAGCGGGTTTCAGTGCAGAGACACGAAAGACTTCACCAATCAGCAAAGCAGAGGAAAGTTCCAGGTAAGCTTTTAGCGAAGTTATTGATATTTTTTTAAATTGATGAATTCTAATGTTTGTGCTTCATGTTGAAGTGCCATGATAAAGTGCATGTTCACTGGCTCGTTCTAGGCAGTGGAGTCCCATGCAGAAGAAGTACTCGCCAGAATGCAGTGCTCCCTCTCAAAGTGAGTGACTCTTCCAAATTAAATCTGAGTGTTGTAGTCTTTGAGGAGCAATGCGAACGACATCTTGCACATACGATCAGCTCAGAAAGTATAGTCTAGTCTCGCGCCGAGAGGGAAAATGGTGAAGAAAGAAAGAAGATAACAGGGAGATGTGGGTGATTATTATTTTTTGAGTCAATTCATGAGGTTTCTTTCATTCGATAAACGTGTCATATCAAGTTACTGTATTCCTACTTCCGTAAGCCCGAGTGCTACGTTCCGTGAGAGGAACGGCGACGGCGATGGACCAGAATGGAAATGGGAATTGAAATAAGGTCAGTTGAGAAGTAACTATGCATTACGGATGAAATTTCGGCTTTGGTTATCACGCCTTTTACCTGTCATTTGACTGACTTGACCCCGAGTTAGACGACTGGTAGATCAAAGATATCTCCAGGAGATCACATCGCATTTCTTGTTTGAGGCGCGTTATTTTTTTTCGAGATTATCTTTGTTTATAGATGAGCTATTGAGAAATGGTCAATTTTCATACAATGCTTCTTCGATTTTGACGTTCTATAGCTTGTTCGAAAGCTCTCGACGAGCCTGGTCTAACAAGCCAACTTATTCTTGTTTCCCGTATCTGTGAAATGATATCTTCACCAGAGCTCACGAAAATGGGAAATACCGATTGAACAATATTTCCCTTGAAGATTCCGGCAAAATCAACATTTAATCAATTAACCATTTCTCATTTGCTCATCTCTGAACCGAGATAATCTCGAGAAAAAAAACGCCCTTAAATTCTAAATGCGACGTGATCTCCAGGAGAGATCTTTGATCTATCAGCCGTCTAACTCGGGGTCAAGCGAGGTCATCGAAAACAAGGGAACAGTAAGGGGGCATCTCAAGAGTTCTGATTTCAGTGTAATAATTGGTAAAAGGAGTGTTATTTTCTTTCTGAACAATCTTTCACTGGTCAGAAAAATGCAAGAATGTACAGAATGTAGAGAACTGACAACAGAAACGACAGTCCTACTATGACTTTCGTTTAACTCTCTACATTTCTTCCCTCATTTGCAATGGAGTGTTGAAAGCGGAATCCCATCACTATAGTGACCAGTACTATTATATAATTGATAAATAGCACACCCTGCATTGATTAATATACCTATTCTAAAAATAAATATTTTGATATGCTCATGGTAATCGTAATTCCGCTCAGGTGCCCGAGTGCCCCGTCGACGGCGAGAGGATGAGGAAATGAGAAGAATAAAATGCTAGGACAAGAAGCACTCGAATCAAAGCGAAGATCTCCCCTTCCCCTCCCTTCATTCTCCCACCATTGTTACCCCATAGTCACGGTATTTTCTCCGATGTGCTATAAATAGTAATAAGTAATATTAATTTATATGATTCGGTTTATGTGATAAATCACTTTTCAAAGATAAAGCGGAGATGAGTCTACCACTGGTGTAGTCTTATCTGCACGCCCAGAATGATGTCTCATTCTGGTTGTCCCTATTTTTTGCTCTGAGATAAATTTCTTTCTGAATCTGTGTCACATTTTGAACATTGTGGTCAATCAAATGGCGTGTTCTAACGTGTTTCATCAGCTGGCAAATTGCCAAGTTTTGAGTTCGCGCGCTTTGGGTTACTGTATAGTGTGTCTAGCGAATTGCTCGGTTTGCGTGGACGCGGAATGCCGTGTTCATGAAATAAATTATACATTCGCATGTAACCTCGACCGACTCTAGCAGCAGGTCCCGAGCCTCCTTCAGTCAGATCAATGTAGGCCTGGGGCATGACGGGAAGTCGAGTTAGGATTCTGTAATCGATGGTATTTATGCGAATTGTTGTTCATTATCCGTCAATAATGTATAAATTATAATATTGATGATGTATTATTTTAAAAAACTGATCATTCAATGTAGTATTTTTCAATTTCAAACCTCTCGAAGACGTCAGCGTAATCAGCAGAGGGAACATTCTTGTAGTGGATAGACACCGCCAGGAAGCCTGCGGGTTGGAATTATTTCGATCTTTGATCTTTCACTGCGCTCACCGTAACTGACGAGAACTTCCAGTCCGGAAGGCTCGTCGCGGACGTCTTTCTTCAGCAGTTCCATTGCTACCTCGCAGTGCTTTCCTGACGAATATTTGCGATTTCGATATTTTGATACAAAAATAAACGAGTGAAATGAACATCAACTGAATCTTTTATTTTCCTTTATTATTTACGTCATCTTCATTCTCAATGCAATCTGCGCGATCGGGGCCAAATTCGTAAAAGTGCTCCACAACTCACCATTGCTCGCCTTTCCCTGTTGCACCCTCTGGCTCAGTGCATGCAGCAGCGTCGGGGTCTAGAAAATTTGTGAATCACCCTTCTTCTTTTTTCAGGTTCAGCCGTAAGACTCGTTAGCTGTCCTCGGACGAGCAAAACATTATGATGATAACAGAGAGTGTGCGGTTTTACTTTTGGCGTATTCAAGATCTAAACATTATGGTGATCTGCTAATTAGCCTGCATAATGATGTCATAGATCTCCGGGACCATCACCAGTTGGATGAGATTGCACGTGACATAGTGCTGCAATCATTCGTGCAGTCGAGATATTGTTTCATTTTCCAGCGCTCTCTATTGTGCTCACTCTATTGCCCGTCCGAGCAGTTAGATAGTGTGCAGAATGGAGAGAGAGGAATTCAAAATAGCATCCTTACCGGAGGAACCTTACCAACATCTTCGGAAGCGCGTGCTTTATTATTTTAATTTAAGAAAAATTAAATTTGTCCAATACAAAGTCGCAAAACTGCTAATCGATAGTGCAATACACTAATATTTTCCCCTTGTGTACAATCTCTTCGCTGACTGACAGATCGGAGAGGATTCTATTCAATTCGACAACAGTAATACTCACCAGAATGTGCTGCAGTTGTGTGTAGTATCGAACGAGAATCGTAGTGCGGATGGAGGGAGAAGAGTGGAAGAAGATGCTCTCGAGGAGCATCGTCATGATGCTGAACAATATCCACTATCTACTCTATATAAAAAGAACATGGTAAGAGACATAGTGTACACTTTTCAACAAAAAAATCAATCACACTGATCTACCATCAAACTTCAGAGATTGTAGATAAAAACAACATAAATCGACTATCTAAAAACATAAATTGGTTCGAAAACCACTGGCCATTCCAATTCGTCTCCGTGTTCGTGAATGGGCGCAGTGAAATCGTCGACGTAGTGAAGGCCCGAGAAGATGAAGGGAAGAAGATGGGGACAATTCAAGAGTGTCTGGTTGGTCTGAAAACAGGGAGGGAGATTCGATCAGAGAAACAAGAGAGCACGCGAATTGAGGAGAGTCTATTCTGATTTGTCAGCACTAGTACTATCAACACAAGGCTGATATACTCCCCGTGTTCCAGACGGAGAGAATGCAGTTTGCCAGGGCGACGATCATTCCAACTGAATTACTCGGTATTTTCAGCGAATATTGATCTTTGATCTCTTACTGGAAATGCGGCTCCTCTCTCCAACGCACCACAGCAGGCTGCTCTGTCTCTCCAACGCACCACAGCACACACGCGCTGCTCGCTCTTTCTGG
Organism: Pristionchus entomophagus; assembly: GCA_036245825.1. Taxonomy (NCBI): domain Eukaryota; kingdom Metazoa; phylum Nematoda; class Chromadorea; order Rhabditida; family Neodiplogasteridae; genus Pristionchus; species Pristionchus entomophagus. The sequence goes on along the minus strand of BTSX01000006.1, from coordinate 9,357,745 downwards.
CCGTCATCCTAAAGAAGGTACTGTAACTACCGCAGTAGAATACTGATGATTATAGATGTCTGATCGAGACCGCTCTCCTCATTTTGCGCGCTCTCGTGGTGATGCGAAAGAACACTGAGGTGAGTCGGTCTCGATTCGACATCTCTGCTCTGCATATAACGTAATTATATCGCTTAATGCAAAAGTCAAAAATGATTAGTATTATTATTATTTTATTATTACTATAAGAGTGATTGCCTTGGCAGTGAAAAAAATTAATTTCGCCCTGAATGTGCATAGTGGTAGTACTCGACGAATGTAGCTCAGTCGCCACTGGTTTAGTGTTCGAGATCATTCTCCGCTAAATGGCGGAAGTTTCAAAAAACTACCGTAACCCAATCGACTTTGCTCTTTCGCAATCGTTCCAATCGAGTGATATATCAAAAATTACACAATATTCATGTGATTACACATACCAAGTTTCATCCCGATCGGATTGAAACTCATCTACTAAGACCGATTTTTCGAAAATATTTTCAAACTTTACCTTGTCGTTCCTTTGGTAGGTACCCGAGGTACTGTTTTTATTTGATCATTTAGAAGAGCAAACATACAGCTCTTCATAGAGTACAAACAAAGCAAACAAAAAGTTTTAGAGAACTCCATCAATGAAAGCTGACAGATCGTTAAAAGTCAGTTTCTGATAGGCCACCTAACGAAGTCAATCAACAGGGAAGTCAAAAATATTGCAAGAGAATAGGAGAAAGATCGGGAATATTGGAAAACTAAATAAATAATTAGCGAATATTTTGTTCCGCTCATCATGCCTACTGTATGCTAAACAGTCCAGGACTCTAACTGAGTTTTTGAATCTTACAATAACAAGTTTACTCATCAAATTAAAATATTCTTTCACTGTCGTTGATTGCATTTTGATATTCCAATCTGAATAATACAAGAACTAAAATTTTAGAATGTATAATCATGATGGGCATACATACAGTATCCTTCACCAGTGAAAATGAACTTCTTTATTTTGCATTCTAAAATTATAGTTCATGTATTATTCAGATTTGAATATAAAAATGCAATCAACGAGAGTAAGAGAATATTTTAATTTGAGGAGTAAACTTGTTAATTTTGACTTCCTTGTTGATTGACTTCGGTAAATAGGTGGCCTATCAGAAACTGACTTTTAACGAGCTGTCAGCCTTCATTTATGAAGTTCTCTAAAACTTATTTTTTGTTTTGCTTTGTTTGTACTCTATGAAGAGCTGTGTGTTTGCTCTTCTAAATGATCAAATAAAAACAGTACCTCGGGTATCTGCCAAAGGAGCGACAAGGTAAAGTTTGAAATTATTTTCGAAAAAACGGTCTTAGTTGATGAGTTTCAATCCGATCGGGATGAAACTTGGTATGTGTAATCACATGGATATTGTGTAATTTTTGAGATATCACTCGATTGGAACGATTGTGAAAGAGCAAAGTCGATTGGGTTACTGTAGTTTTTTTTTAATTCCGCCATTTAGCGGAGAATGATCTGGAACAATAAACCAGTGGCGACTGAGCTACACTCGTCGAGTACTACCACTAGGCACATTCAGGGTGAAATCCATTTTTTTCTCACTTTGCCAAGCATCTGCACAAATATGTTCACTGGCTCAGAAAGTTACTCAAAAGTCACCTTATGGGCACTGCCTAGCTGATTGAACCACGCCGCCGACGCATTGGATGGGTTCTGATGGGACGATTCCATTATTCACGTTTTGGCGAGAAAACTAACAGGAGCTAGAGCTAGAGAAAGCTATACAAATCTATGTACCTGCTCGATCAAGGCGAGAAGACGTTCGGCTGTCATTGTAGTCAGGAACCGGCCACTATCGAGGAGAGTGAGAAGCGAGAATGAATGATGAAGGAGTACAGAATGAATAATCAAATTGCGATTGAATTATCTACAATAGTTAATATTGAAATCTGCGAAAACTCCACTGATCGTAGTAAAAATTTTTTGAAGATTTATTGTTTTCAATATAACGCCCAAACTATTCAACAGATTATTAAGAAATTAACACATGAACTCGAATCAAACGCTTCTTTCTCCAGTAAATTCAGCTTCCCATCTGGTTCCTTCGGGCGATGCACATCCAGTAGCCAAGAAAATCATCTACAATGATTCTCAGCCAATATCAAACACCGCTTATGTGACATGAAATAGAAAAAGTATTCGAGAAGATCTGAGAATTTTTCCAAATGTACTTGAAGACCCTGACTTTACTGTGATCAAAAAAGAGTACGAAAAATACGATGTTTTTTTTCCACCAGCGATCAGTAGTTATTCCTAAATAATTATTTATGTTTGCCACAAGTTCACGAACCTTTATTACGTAAGATGTGATGTTACTGTGCATAGATACCACAGGGTGATATTAAAAATCGACAGCTTGAACTCAATGGTATGCTCGTTGTGTTGGGCTCGATCTGAACAACATTTTCCCTCTTTAGAGTTTGTCTCTTCTCATATCTCAGCCGAGTTATCCCCCGAAAACCACGCGCGCGCGGACAAAGGAAAAGAGAGAAAAATGAGGCGAGAGAGAAAAGGGGCGGGGCCTCTCTCGCGTGTGTCTCTCTCCCCCGCTCTCTCGCCCCGCTCCTCCCGCGATCGAGCGGCAATTCGGAGAAAAATATTAAAATTCCCAAAAAAATCTTAAAATTCCTCTAAAATAAAAATGAAGGAAAGGGCAGGTGCGCATCTGGGTACGATCACTAGAAACCCTTCAAATCGATACTCTGGACCATAAATCGCCAATTTTGACCTACTTAAAGTTGACCGATCAAGCTGCGCATCACTTCGATTGTGCAGGAACCTTAGACCTACATAAAACGCTTTTGATCGTTTGATTTGATTGCGTACCCGACTTGCCGGACCTCCCGCCATGTTTTGGGCAACCCTCTATTCCCTCCGAATTGCCTCCGAAGTGGGCGGAGCCTGTGGTATCTAACTGTGTACCACTGACTTGGTGGAGAACTGTTGGTAGTGAAGCTGAATTTTGGCTCCAGATGATGTCACGTCGAAATCGCTTTTTGACCTGTTTCTCAACCTACGATATTTCTAATTTCAATTGACAATGTTCCCTGGGATAGAATGGAATGGCGAACATGCCTGCTTAGTTTATTTACTTGTTTTTCAAAAAATACTATTAAAATATCTTTTTTTTATTTCCCACGCTCTCTCTTCACTCTGGGTCAGGGAAGCGAGAGAAGGGGGGACTCTTTTACTCGCAATCCACACTGCAAATTGCATTTCTCATCGGTCACATGGATGAAAGAATATCTAGATAGCCAATTCTCTCGTCACATCCGATTAAGTGGTATACTTTGCTAATGCTACTGATAAACTACATAGACGGGTTCACCATCCAATTATTCCCCAGGAAACACTCTCTCTTGAAATTAGCATTATTAACATTGCCGAGGAACGCTTCAAAATGTGATTTCGATGTGACGCCGTCTGGAGCAAAACGGGCCCTAGGGACAAAACTACTAGGCCCATCGTCTTCAGCAACTTCGATAACGTAAATACGGATAGTTTCAGACAATCGACTTTTTTGAACTTTGTCAAACCTTGCTGAATGTGCTCGAAATTGAGCAAAGGGCCTCATATGGCAAGAACACACTCTTCAGCGCAGCCCCTTCCCCCTTGCAAAATTAAACATAAAAATGGGAAGAGATAAGACTCGAATGTTACGGCTATAGTCAACTCCTTATTCCGCCACTTATTTCCTAATTCTCGATCCATCTTGGCGTGGTTTCAGCTGTTCAAAGTGAGGTAGGTAAGTGTGCCCTCTGGTCCAGCTCCTTCCCCCACAGCGGGGCCATATCCAAAGTGCGATAATTCCTCCTCGGTCCTGATTGGTAAATTCAAACTGGCACGCTCGCTCGGGGACTGTGCGTCGCGTCTGTTTTACCCGCTAGAATAGCTACAGATTACAGTCTTATTTACGGGTCAAGCTCTGTGCCTGGTGTATGGCCTGGTCTGGGTATCGAGTAGATATTGCTAATTATTATATTTATTTTGCTATCATTATTCTTTTTTTATATTGTGTCGACTTTGTTCCTGTTATTTGTTCATGTAGCAATGATTTGGAAAAAAAAGATAATTGCATAATTAATTCAGGAAGTGACAATGAACTACTCTGACGCTCAACTCGTTCATTCTCTCAGAGGCGTCAGTGATAGAGTCAGTTCTCCTTTACCGAGCCTGTTTTCATTCTAACTAATTCACTGTACTATGTGTAGTGTTCTTATTCTTCCAGCGAACATCTCTCTATATATACCCACCTATTCTTCTATGCAGTTTTCACATACAGTGCCGCAGAATCTCCTCCGCAACGAAACCGTCACGGCGAGTCGGCGTGTGTCACATCATGTCACCCCGATCCTGAGAGCCCTTTAAAGTGTGTGAATTTAGTTGAATTTTTGGCTGTTGACCTCTCTCATTAACCCCGATCGAACTGTGAAAACAGATTTTCGAAATTTCCATTTTGAGCTTCTTTCCTAGACGTCATATTTTAACTCTTCTATCCTCCTTCCCCCTCTCCATTCCTCATTCTCACCTGGCGAGGGACCGGTCGTTCATGGAAATGAGGGGAGAAGAGGAGAGGACGGCTTTCTCGGAAAGCTGCTCAAAATGGACATTTCCGAAATCTGTTTTCACAGTTCGATCGGGGCTAATGAGAGATGTCCACAGCCATAAATTCAACTAAATTCACACACTTTAAAAGGGTCTCGGTATCGGGGTGACATGATGTGACACACGCCAACTCGCCGTGACGGTTTCGTTGGGGAGGAGATTCTGCGGTACTGTATATGTGACACAAATAATATATTTACTTTCCCGAACCTTGTTATATTATACTACTATTAATGAAGTTTACTTGTAGATGAATCAAGTCGTCGGCGAGGATCTTCTGGCCAAGTCATGGATGGCTATAACGAATGGGTTCGCTGTCTTGTTCGAGAGTGGACCGACGTCACAGGTAAGAGGAAGTTTGAGTCATCCGCACTGTCGTTGTCTTCTGAAACGAAGGCTTGAAGTTTCGATATTGGCGTGGTCCCGGCTATTCAAACTGATATAAGAAAGTGTTTTTTCTGGCCCAGCTCCTCCCTCCAGTCGTGAGTAGTATATCGTATATCGTAACCCCTCCTCAACTGTCATTTGTCCATTCAAATATACTCGCGGCATCTCTTGACGCGGTAAGTAGTATATCGTACGAGGAGATGGAGGAGTTAGATAGACACACAGAGATCTAGCGCTTATTTATGCGTATGCTTCCAGGAGTTCAAGGACTCGCTGACAAGGCTACAGACCCTTCACGAAGAGAGCAAGCGAATCGAGGGGTTCGTGTTTTGGTCGTGTTCAATGATGAATTCAGTAGCTATTTCGTAATTGAATTTACCCAGTAACTGACTCTTTCTTCTCAGTGATGATGGGAGCGAACCCCTGCGAGCTGCTGGCTTTGGACTCACGGGAGCTATGGTGAAGGCAATGGAAGGCATCATGGACCGGTGCTCTAAGAAGGCCTTCACGTGGAGTCCCGCAACCACCCCGCCGCTTAATGCGGTGCATCAAGCAATACTTCCTGGTCAGTCGACAATTTCATTCATTCATTCATTTATTCCGTTCATGGGGAAAGTACAGGAAAGTATCGAGAAGAGTGCAAGAAACGGAGGTCCGTCAATAGTGTCGAATCGGGTGTTTGCCGGGCAACAAGGGTTGGGGAAGGGGGGGGGGGGGGGGTGAGGAATGATTAAAGATCAAGCCAATTACAAATAATTGAGTCGGGGTAGAATGAGGGGGGGGGGGGTTGGAAACGAACGTAGTTACGAAAAACGTTATGGGAAGAATTAACAATGTCAGGAGGGAGAGAATTCCAGATGGAAATTGTTCATACAATGTTTTCACATTGGTATGTACTCCACGAGGCCCTTTGCTCAAAATGACGATACTAAAAGCATGATAGAAGGTTCTTTTCAGGTCAATTACCCGCAGCCAATCGCCAAGCAGCAAACGATGTTGCTACTCGTCCCAACCATGGTGGTAACAACCAGCCTCTTCGACCCATTCAACTACCTCAAGCTGCAGCACCTGCAGCCAATGTGAATTGGCGTGCAGCGATGGCTGCGAGAGGTCCTCTCTTTCAGCACGATGCGGCAGCTGCAGCCCCTCAACAGCCTGCAGCAAGACGTTCCTTGGTCATCCCCACTCAGCCCCCATCCGACCTTCGCTTGATGCCCAGAGTGGCGGCCCCCAATGGCCAGCAGTTCTATCAGCCTCCTGAAGCCCCCGTCGTCCTTCTTCCCGTCGCCTATAAACCGAACCGGAGCCAGTCCTCTCATCGATCGGCCAGATATACCATCTCTGATCCTCGAAGTACCGCTGCAGCTGCTGGTCCTTCGGCGAGACGCTCACCGCATGATCCTTCTGCAGCCCCTTGTGCACGCGCTCCGCAGCAAAATGTCGTTGCTCCCACTGGAGCAAGTGCTGGTATTTCGCAGCTGCGATCAGCTGCATCCTCTGGTGCTGCAGCTGTGCGTCGCGGCTCGGGATCTGCTGCATCGAACGAGAACGAAATGATGCCTCTCTTGGTGAAAATAGAGGAGGTCGACGATTACGGAGAAGAGGCCGGCAGCGAGTCGCAAACAGTAAGTTATAAAAAAGCACTACTTATCAACACTTAAGTACAGTTATGATTTTACAATGAAAAGTTTTGATTTTTTTCAATTATTAATTTGCAGGCTCCACGCTTTCCTGTTGCTGCAAACGCCTTGGCCAGAGGCATCAATCGCCCCGGCAAGACGATCTGGACGAGAGATGAGGCCAGCGGACAGCCGCAGCCACCTGCAGCACGGCTGGCTCCTGCTGCAGCCGGTGATCACTCGGCACAGATATCGCCGGACGCTCTTCAAGCCCCAGCTCGGATGGCGGCTCCAAGTCGCGCATCGCTGCCTTCTCAAGGTAATTATTTCATCGACGCACGAGGCGCTACGGAATACGAGAAGTGGACGATATTGCAGAAAACAATGCAGCTCTCCGGGGGGTGATGAATTTTGATAAACGAAGATCTAATCCTCTGGATTCATCTGTCTTCTTAAAGGTGCTGCAGCTTCTGAGGAGCTTCGCAACTTCCGGTTGGCAGCGGCTATTCGACACGCTACGGGAAATGCAGGCAATGAGATGGCGATGCGTCCGGTGAAGGTGGAGGAACCAGATGAAGATGAGTATGGAGTGCACGAGCCCGTGAGTTACTATAAAACACCGTTTATGAAAAGATGGAAAAACTGAATAAGAGGTATTAGACAAAAACAAATTCTAGAGTCATAGGAGTATCTATCTTCACTCTTCGTCACCTACTCTAATCCCGAACCGCATCATATATGTCTTCAATAAAAATTACATGTTGCCTTGCAGGCCGTACACGTCCCTGCTCCTGCTGCATGCGGGCAAGCGACGACTGCGGCTCGCGCGGTGCTGTCGGAGAGAGAGATGAACGTGGTGCAGCAGCTGCATCAGCAGGCTGCAGCACCTGTCTCTGCCTCCACTCCAGCCACCGCTCCTGCTGCAGTGGCAAGCCGCAGCTCCGATTCTGCGCCAACGACAAGTGTTACTGATCTGATCACCGCAGCTCTCACAAAGGCAAACGCACACACTCTGCATGGTGCACCTGGTGCAGCATCGCCCGAGGTAGCGCCAGTCCCTAAAAGCACCCTCCCGCGTGCAACCGTGAGTTGTCAAAGCCCGTAGCTAATCATAACGAGTACCATGTTATTCTGAATTTACGATTAATTCTTCCTTCCTTGTATTACAGGCCCGCCGTTCTCAGTCTGTCCTTGTACCGCGCGCTCGGATCGATGGATCTAGTGCAATTACTGTGTCTCGTGCGACGACCAATCCTGCGTTCGCGACAACCCCGATCACGACCAAGCCGGCAATTGCAACCGCTCAAGAAGACGAGAAAGTTCTTCAGCGTGTGAGTTTACAAATTTTCTACTTAGTACACATGCTGCCAATGTGGTAAAGATGGAAATACAGAAGGTTTCCCGAATTTAACACACTTCAAGTGACATAATCGGTTTATAGATCAATAAGTAAAATAATTGTATGGCCACTGCTTGCAGGTTGTACGCATCCCTGCTGCAGCAACCGGACAAGCAAGCGATGCGGTCAGCACTTGCAAGACGAGAGGTCGGCCATCCGTACAGCAGCAGAAGCAAAAGCCATCCATCATTGATAGCGAAGAATCAAGCAAGGACAAGGTGGAGGAGCCGGTTGCCGACGAGGAGAGAATCGAGCAGCCCGTGAGTTTAAAAATTGAGTTTCTTCATCAAACCAGCGCTGTAAGCTTCAAGATTGGATGTTCTATCACATCTCATTTCAGGTTGCACCCATCTCTCGCGGCACTGGAGAGACTCTCTTGTCGACAGGATCTGACTCTCAGCAGCAGCCACAACAGGACGAGCAGGCTGGATCCTCCTCAACCGCTACGGATGGAAAGGACGAGCTCGTACGTTCTCAAGCTTACTTTTCAGCGATTTACTCAACACTACTGAAGAAAATATTTTCGTATTTCTTTATTGCAGGTCGCTGCCAGGAGACGCCCCGTCAGCACCGGCAGAGTGCTGTGGTCGAGAGAGGAGCATGAGAAGCAGCAGCAGCAGCTGCAACAGCAGGCTGCAACCACCCCCGTGTCTCCTCCTCAATCCACTCCTCCTCCAGTCAGACCGAGAAGGATCCTCGCCGAAGATATCGATGCGGTCGCTTTCCGTGCCAAGGTGGCTGCAGACCTGGCAGCCAAAGCGGCTGCGGCTGAAGCCGCTGCAGCAGCTGCTGGTGAGCGACCTGCAGCCGATGCCGGACTTTCGCAGGCCGCAAAGGAGAAGTGTCACATCTGCAGCGCATCCTTCGAGACAATGTTGGAGATGCTGAGCCATCAAGTCAATGAACACACTGGTAAGAATTTGTGCGATGCTTATAGAATATTTAATGTTGGTTGTTAGACTATGAAATCGTCGTAGGTACGTAGAATATGAGTTTTCTCTTGCAGGAACAATGTGCCCAATCATCAGCTGTAATAAGATTTACAAGAAGTCGGGCAAGCGCCTTTCTGACCATCTGAAGATGCACGTAGAGAAGACTGAGAAGGAAAGGTGAGTAGTAGAGAATTTAACGCGTGCTTTCTCGCAGCTGATGTGAGAACTACAGTATCGGATTCATCATTGAGCATTGTAATTCCTTATGATCTTATCTAACGAATGATTCTATACAGTATCGGACATAAGTCACCGTCCAAAATTTCAAAGTGTTGTAACTTTTGAACCAGATAAGCAATCGGTTTGATGTTTTGGCAGGACACATTAGACCTATTGATGCATTGCCACCGATAGTGACGATTTCGCAATATTGCATAGTGATGATGCAATCATATATATGTTCTTCACTTGTGATTTTAAGGTCATTGGGATTTTTTTCTAAGTCTTCTCTCTTTTTGTGATCATAGAAGGCCTCAGCATCTACCGATTAAAAAATAGTACTCATGGGGCGTTGTCGTACAGAAGCAGAACACAGGTTCAAAATAGGGTCCCGAAAAAAATAATTTCCATTCATTGACGTGCTAGAGACTCGTTCAAAGGCTCAAAATGACCCTTACAATAATTCCTGATTACCCACAAAGTTCGATATTGATATCTCTTAATTTGACATCAGGGCACGAATTTTTCACTTTTTCAAATAATTGTTTTCTTCCTATTTTGGATGATCATAGTTCCAAGGCCGATTTTTGTTCAAATGTATTTTCTAGACAGGGTAGTTGCAAATCCATGGAATATACGATTCCCAACTTTTTAGAGCATTTGGATAACTTTCTCACCCGCGGCAACCGAAAATCAGAGGTCAAAAGATTTTTAAAATCGGCTATGTTTCGACATAATAAATTTTAACTTTTTTCATTAATGATATCATGGACTCTCATACAGAAATTCGTACTCAGCACACAAAAATATCCCAGAAAAAAATTTAGTCAGGAAGTTTTGAGTGAAACTTTTTTTCGACTAATGATGGGGGTATCATGGTCATTTTTTGGGTTGAAATCGATTGACCTCTGATTTTCGGTTGCCGCGGGTGAGAAAGTTATCCAAATGCTCTAAAAAGTTGGGAATCGTATATTCCATGGATTTGCAACTACCCTGTCTAGAAAATACATTTGAACAAAAATCGGCCTTGGAACTATGATCATCCAAAATAGGAAGAAAACAATTATTTGAAAGAGTGAAAAAAAATTCGTGCCCTGATGTCAAATTAAGAGATATCAATATCGAACTTTGTGGGTAATCAGGAATTATTGTAAGGGTCATTTTGAGCCTTTGAACGAGTCTCTAGCACGTCAATGAATGGAAATTATTTTTTTCGGGACCCTATTTTGAACCTGTGTTCTGCTTCTGTACGACAACGCCCCATGAGTACTATTTTTTAATCGGTAGATGCTGAGGCCTTCTATGATCACAAAAAGAGAGAAGACTTAGAAAAAAATCCCAATGACCTTAAAATCACAAGTGAAGAACATATATATGATTGCATCATCACTATGCAATATTGCGAAATCGTAGCATGACGTCACTATCGGTGGCAATGCATCAATAGGTCTAATGTGTCCTGCCAAAACATCAAACCGATTGCTTATCTGGTTCAAAAGTTACAACACTTTGAAATTTTGGACGGTGACTTATGTCCGATACTGTATAGAATCATTCGTTAGATAAGATCATAAGGAATTACAATGCTCAATGATGAATTAATAACAAAAATATAGAAAAACAACTTTATCTACTTTTTAAAATTAATGTTTGCAGAATGAGTGCTGGAGCTGCAAGGGAAGCGAGCAAAACGCCGAGTCAGATCAAGGACAAAGAATGGGCATGTATTTACTTTGTGTTCCTTTAACAACTACTCTTCATCGATCGGATCGAGCGATTCTCTTTTTTGTATATAGTTTGAAATGACGCAATACTTCTTGTTTCAGGCTAAGAGTGCAAAACGATCTCAGAGTGTCATTGGAAGAGTGAAGAAGGATTGGTTTGGAAAGAGATCAATGAGTGTCAAGTCGAGTGTTAAAGCGAAGAAGGTTCGCTTCCAGTGATCTCAAGGCGGAATGTGCTTCAACTGTATTCCCCCTCCCTTCTTTCCCAATCATACTTTTCCGATAACTTCCTCATAATGAATCTCTTCTCTCTCATTTCTCGTTTATCTTCTCGTTTAAGTATATTTTTGTTTAAGTATATCTCTTCTCGTTTAAGTATATTTTTTTCAAAGTTTGCATTACCCGAATATTTTTTTTTCATATACATTTCAACAACCAGTTCCAAACAACAATTACTCAAACAATACTGTCATGAACATTATTAGTTGAGTAAGAATGAAATAAATTCCTTCTTCACGTTAATTATTTCATTCTTACTCAACTAATAATGTACGATTTATATCTATAAGATTCCTATCTCTCGTTAGTGACAATTTGAGAGGAATCGCGAGAGATTCGAGATAATTGACCATTCAGCGGCGGTAAGAATTTGTCTCACCGGTCTGACTGAAAAGTAAAAATTAAGTACTTTCGATGATGCTCTTTCAAACTACGTTTGCGGAATTTTGATATCTAGTCTCATCTCGGAGTAAAGTTAGGTCAAAGTTGGTACACTATGAAATTTTAAGCCGAATTCGAATCACGAAAATGATCATAACTCGCTTCAAAACTAAGCTAGAGAAATTTTCAAAAAAAGCGTTCGAATGAGGAAGCAGAGGGCTAAATTTTATATGTTGGTGCTGTCATTCGTCGTTCTTGCGCTGGATCGGGGCGGTCGGTTTTTCAAAAAAAAACTTCCCTAATACCGATTTCTCCAATAAGCGCTGAAAAGTGATTTGAGAAAAAACTGTCACATACTCACAATCCAAAAATCAGAGGAATCGGAGGATGAGAAAAAAAAGTATCCACTTTTGTCCGAAAAACCTGCCATTTTCGCCGTTTTTCACAGTTTTTCAAGCATAACTTTTCTCATTTATGCTTTCATGAGTTCTCATATCGAAATTCCGAAACAGCGTGCAAAAATATACCAGAATTTCCTATAGTCATGTTTTTTTCGAGATGAAAAAGATGAAAAGTCCACTTTTTCACAATGTCCTCCCTTTGGTTCATGTCCCTATCGGCTTTTCTGGCTTATTTTTGAGCGTAGAAAACGAATTTGCTAACTAGAGCTCTTGAAATGTCGAAAGACAAAAGTTATGACCAAACTCCAGAACAATTTTTTTTTTTGGGATTTTCTTTATAACATAACTTTTTTCTTTCGATGTTTCATGAACTCTATTTAACAAATTCGTTTTCTACGCTCAAAAATAAACCAGAAATTTCTATAAGGACATGATTCTGAGACAATATATTTTCGACCAAATTCGGACCAAAGGGGGGACCACATGGTACTCGATGAACAATGGATATGGGTAGGCAACTCATTCAATATTCTAGCTATTCTCCTAGAAAAACAATGAAAATGTGGGGTGGATTTCGTAAATTCTATATGTATTCCGAATGTGTTTGATCTGTCTCTAAGGGGTTTGTAAGTGAAGAATCTATTACGGTCAAGGACCGTATCGCCATTCATTAATCGAAAACTAGATCAAAGATGACTCTCCTCTCCGAAAGCGCTTGAAGACCAAGAAAAGAAAGACGTTCAGAATATAGGAAGGAAGACTGAGAGGATAAGAAGAGGATGGAAAACAGCGGTAGAATAGAATTCGAGTGAATTGTTCTTGGACCTTCTCTAGTGTTTGACTATCTTTCTTGATGTAAGGGTTCCAGAAGGGACAAGCAAAGTCAAGATGCGGAAGTACATAAGTACGGTAGCATTTGATAAGGATTTCAGGAGAGTTCAGACAGACACAGCACGGAGCATAATGTAAAGGGCAGTCTTAGCTTTGCTGGCACGATCGACAACAGAGGCATTCCTAAGAAGGGAAGAGAGAACTTGAATACCTAGATCACGCTGAGGGTATTTACTAAGGAGGGTGACATTATTGATTTTGTAAATAGGGGGAGAAGAACCGATGTGGAGGTGAGTACACTTAGACTCAGATAGTGATAACTGATTAACAATGGTCCAGGAATGAATTGCATCAAGTGCTGTCTGAAGTTGGGAGGTCATGGAATGGGCAGAGACAAGGGGGTAGGAAATGTACAATTTGATATCATCGGCATAGGCTTGGATACGAACATCCGGGAATTTAGAAAGTACGTGGGTAATATCAGATACATACAAAGTGAATAGAATCGGTCCTAATACTGATCCTTGGGGCACGCCAGAAAGTACGGGGAAAGGCTGGGAAATACAATCACCGAGACGAACTGAGAAATGCCTATCTGTGATGAATGAGGCTATCCACTCAAGAAGATTTCCTTGAATACCGTAGTGAGAACATTTTAGAGAGCAATTTAGTGAAAGGAACAGTGTCAAAAGCACGAGAGAAATCTAGGTAGATCATATCAGTAAATTGATTACGAGAGTGTGCAAGGGTCCAATCATTCTCAGAGTCAATAACATTTGTGAGCACAGAAGCACCAGGGCGATAGCCATGCTGGTACTTTGGAATAACATCGAATCTAAATAAGTAAAGAGCAAGTTTCTCTTTGACTAATCGTTCCATGGTTTTAGAAGCGGGGGACAAAATAGAAATAGGACGGTAAGAGTCGGGAAATTTGGCGTCCTTTTCGGGTTTAGGCAGTGGTGTAATGAGGGAGTGTTTCCAGAGAGAAGGGAAAATACCGGTAAGCATACTGATATTGAAAATGTCACAAAGAGGAAGAGAAAGAGCGTGAGCACATTTGCGAAAAACAATCTGAGGAATCTTATCGTAGCCAGTTGAACAGGAAGGAGAGAGCTTTTTGAGAGCTCTGTGAACATCATGAGAGAGGATAGAGACATTAGAGAGGAAAGGAGGGAGAGGGTGGGAAGGTATAGAGGGAATGATGCCATCATCGAGGGTAAAGTGTGATGCGAAACATGAAGCGAGAAGGTTGGAAATTTCTGGGAGAGTAGACACTATAGAACCGGTAGAGGAATGTAATTGCTTAGGAATAATAGACTTGGGTTTGGTAAGAGAACGAATGTGTCTAGAGATCCTTCGAATGTTTGAGTTTCTTCTTCTCACAAAATTGGTTCCATTTTTTAATTTGATTCAAAAGATCTCTACTACACTTTTCGTATTGATTGCGAACAGGGAGCAAGTGAATCTTAGAGAAAAGAATGTTTCTGTGATGGATAAGCTTCTGGATGTGAGGAGGATACGATGCAACAGTTGGTTTTGGTTTGTGGTAAGGAATAAACAAGTCAATGGCTTGGTAAATTATGGTTACAAACGATGAATACATAGAGTCAGGGTCCGGGTAAACAGAAAACAAACTGAACCAATCAATATTATATAAATACGAAGAAAGATCATCATAATTGGCACGAGCATAATCTCTAATAAGGGATTGAGAAGGAGGGAGAGAATGATAGTCAATGGAAAAAGATATGCCAGAGTGGTCTGAGGAGCGAAAAAAAAGGGATTATAGTAGGTACAGAGATAATGGTGGGATCACTGGTAAGTAACCAGTCAATGCAACAAGTATTTCTAGTGGGCGCAGTGATAAGATGGGAAAGAGCCGCACTAGAAACGAAGGAGTTAAGAGACACATCAATGGTGGTTGTAGGGGTGGAGAGAGTATCAGAGTTGAAGTCACCAATGAAAATAATGGGAGAAGAAGAAGTAGATACTAGATCCGTAGGGAGAGGGGGTAGAGGTCACGTCAGAGAGTCAGAGTCGGGTAGATCAAGGGAGGATTCCTCTCTCACTAGAGAATGACCGACACTCTGTTTAGCGACGCTGACAGTATGACAGGGACTGATAGGGCAGGGACTTTCGTGGTGGGATATTTGACATTGGATTGCTGACACGGCTTCTTTAATTACCCAAGTTTGAGGTGCATCGCTGATCAGTCACGTAATGGCGACGATAGGGCTCGTAGTATACAGTCTACCGGCCACCCCCACCCTAAGATCTTTCCCGGTCTAAACATGGCGGTTTTTCCTTCTATTGGAGATCTCGAAAATCAACACTCCGACGTCTGAAATAGTCTCCACTTTTCGCTAAATCGATCCTTGGAAACGGAGGATACTCAATGCGAATAACCAGTAATGTAGTAACTTCCAAAGAGCGGAAAATAAACCCCGCTAGTTTCTTCAACATTCCCAATGGCCCTATTCCGTAATTATATAATAGTAGCATAATATGTTCTATTGCAAATCGCCTAATTTTCTTTAAAAATTTGTTCCACAAATATTTCATTGCGATGGCATAAACAAATTAATAAATACATTTGTCTTTTACATCTGTTCTCTGCCTGCCTATTTGTTTCTAACCAACCGTAGAAGGGACTAAGTGTTTCTGTGATCCATATTCTCACTCTTCATCAGCGACAACCGGTGGTTTCTCCGTCATGTCATTCTGGCCGAGTGGTCTAAGGCGCTGCGTTCAGGTCGCAGTCCACTTCTGTGGGCGCAGGTTCGAATCCTGCGGATGACAGCATTCTTTTGTCATTTACAACCTTGGATGTTCATTTTTTTTTCTCGATAAATTTCGTTACTGTATTTTCCCTGCGCCGATGTTATTCCTCATGTAAGATTTGAGTAATGCCTTTTTCAGGTTTTTGTTCGCATTATAACTCCAGATATTGGAGAGAAAAAGGGTACCATCGTCAGAGACCATCAGGAATCGACAAGAATTACTGTTCTCAAATTCCTGCACCATATTTGATCTCGGTGATTGGATTTATCTCTATAATTGGTCACAATCCGCCGTGATAATCCTTTGCAAAGAAGAGATCGGAAGGGAGGGTGTTGAAGATTCAAGTATGTTCACGCTCCATTATAGTTACACTCCGCTCGTAATTTGTTTTAATGGTTGCTTCAATGATTGCGTATGCTAATCGATGCTGAATACTGCTTCAGATGGCAGGAGCACTCGTCAAGTCTGCTGCTATAATAATCCCCTTTGTTCTTCTCCTCCTTTGTGGATTCGCCACTATCCTCCTCTCCAAGGGAGAGACCACTCCCGTCCACGACAGATTCACCTGGCTGTGGTCATTCCCAGGCTACTACGGCTAATTTCTTAAATCCACTACAGTTACTCCCTTTCACTTACTCATTATAACTACCTCTTAAAGCGCATTTTTTTCGTAATGGTCGTCAGCATTCTTCATTGAGCTCTCACTTTGATTGTAGCTTTCGCGATGGAATTATCGTTACACGTTTTATCGAATAAATTCAACAGTGAATCCGTACTAAATAGAAGAGGGGAAAAAACAACGGAAGCTAGCGCAGATTTATTAGGAAGGACAACCAGAGACCGATCACATGTGCACGTCGGTCTCCCACTTGATTTCGATCTCGTCGAACTTCCATTCATCAGGATGGCCAATGTGGGGAACAACCTTCAATCAATGCATGTCTCTCTATCTCTCAAATAGCTTTGAGGTGCTCATTTGAATCTTGTCATTCTGCTCATTTTCTCACAAGCCAGAGAAGCGAAAGAGTGCTGATAATGGATAGAGCTAGAACCGATGCAACCTTCCTATTCATTATCTGGTCGATCGTGCTGTGCTCTTTCCCATCACGGCTGTGCCGAATGAGTCCAAAGAAACAGTTATTCGTAAACTGACAATATCGAATTCGCTCCACTTGAAGGCGGGAACATTCTTGTACGTCGGGCCTCCGATGGCACGGAACGACAGCTTCTTAGCGAGAGCGACGTTGGTACCCTGAAACGGAGCACGTTGATCTTTGATCTTTATTGAGAAATATCATAGTATGATTGATTGCTAAACATTTCACACAGTCCCTTCACTGACAGCTCGAGGGTTACCAAGACAGTTTGCAAAATTAAAATAATACTTCAATAACTATTTTTACCTTGTAGTCGAGAGCTCCATGATTGACGTGTCCCATTCCTGGGAATTCATAGGTGCCATTGCGAGGGTTGAGATCGCCACGAGCTGAGATGGCCGCCTCGGCTGCAACATATTATTGTTTATTGAGCTTCTTTGGCAAGAAACAATGGAGAAAACTTTAAATATCGCAGACTTTTCTACATGGCTTTATCCCAGTATTTTGTTTTAGAATACAACGTTTCCATAGCAATGGATCATGAGACCACGGTGTTCCAGAACAGCCAGAGATATAAATCACAATGACTGACCAGTGTAGGGAGGGGTGCAGTTGCACGCGGAGAAGGGCTCGTGCGTGTAGTCGTTGTATCTCATGAGAGCCGCGAGAGAGTCCAGATCAGTCACCTAGGAAGCAATCATTACTTTTGTTGTTTTTGCTTTCGCACACAATCATCCATCATCAATAGTGATGTTACTTTCCTTCCTTTTCGTGTTTATTTATTAGCTTTTTGTTGTACTGTAAGAGACAAAGAATACTTACCTTGACGTGATCTCTATCGAAGATCTTGGCACGAGGTGCCTTGCCCCATCGGAACCAGTCGCCGAGTCTGTTGCCCTTGAATTGGATTCTTCAGTAAATTGAAGGCTGCTTCTATCAGTGATCACCAATAGCATGAAGTAGCACAAATAAAACTGTGTA
Organism: Pristionchus entomophagus; assembly: GCA_036245825.1. Taxonomy (NCBI): domain Eukaryota; kingdom Metazoa; phylum Nematoda; class Chromadorea; order Rhabditida; family Neodiplogasteridae; genus Pristionchus; species Pristionchus entomophagus. Next base: position 9,340,045 of record BTSX01000006.1, on the reverse strand, counting down.
ACCCGTTTTGTTACCTGCTCAATCCATCCAGCAGTCTCGGTGATAGCCTTGAAGTAGGGAATGTTGTAGGAGGGGAAGTAGGAGTACTTCTCCAGGAACCAAGTCATGTCACGATAGACGATCTTGCCGCTGCAAATCGGAAACCCTTCATATTGTTAATTTACTGAGCTCTCACGTAACGAATGGCTAAAAGACCAGATCGAGATCGGCAATCAGAAGTCAAAGATCAAAGATCAACGACTGACGGTAGTTGCTCAAGGACGTAGAGAAGTCCGAATTGGGGCAAAGGCTGTCCGAGAGTGAATGCATTGTAGTCGAGGACTACCCACTGGTTATTGTACGTTCCCGAGTTGAAACGAGAGTAGATCTGAACCGAACTTGTATCAGAAATCAGAAAAATAGTTTCATGCCATTCTTTCAGGCCGAGTCATTTTTTTATCCAATCCTTGAAGATGCTTTGTTGCTTTGTTGGGGGAATATGATCAACTAAAATACGAAAAATCACGTACCTCGCACCATTCGCGAGCGTTCCTGGCCAGTTGATTAGAGACGATGGCGCGAACCCAAGTGAGGAGTTGACCCACGGGTTGAGTATTCTCGAAGAGGGAAGAGTTGAAGACGGAGATCGTCGTCTCGATGACTGCCTGAAGGAAATGTGGGCTGCTTCTTGACAACATTATCCGTTCCTTGGGTTTTTGAAAGTTATCTGATTGATGGGATAAACTTTTCTAAGGTTCCTAGTTTTTCAATGCAGGACAGCAAATAACTACTCACCAATCCCGAGGTCATCAGGGCGAAATCATCGGAGGAATAGAGCAGACCGGGGTAGGAAGCGAAGGTGGTGCCGTGGCCGGGGTACAGCTGGTGCTCTGAATGAGTTGCTACTTCTAATTGGCTATGGACACGTTCGGAATCAATCCAAATTCGGTTAGACTGTGCAATCAGTGGTTTAACAAGTACCGTAAGCGAATTTGTACAGCTTGAGAACACGCAGCATGTTCTGGAAGCCGGACATGGTCACCTGTAAAGATACATTAGGCCTGAATGTTATCCTCTTTCACGCTACCGATCACAGAGTATGACGAAAATAGAAAACTCCCCTCTCATAAATTGACATTTTCCCTGAAAAATAAACGAACTTGAGAGATGAACAGATCCTTGTTGCCGGGTGCGACCTTCACGAATCCGGAGCAGTGTCCCTCGGGGTTCTCAGGATCTCTTGTCTTGTTCAGCTTTTTCTCCAGATCGTAGAAGTCACCGTTCATGTTGATGTAGCTGCAATTTTTGTTCCTTTTTATCTCCCGAAATAGTATTTCTCTGATAGATCGCCTCTACTAGCAGGCAAAAATTTTCGAAAATTTATGCTTGGGAACTCACTGAATGGCATGGATATCGTAGATGACTCGAGGAGCGATATCACGACCCTCGTAACCGTCGACTAAATAAAAATTATTTGATAAATCTATAAACCACTGAAATGGTTGGCTTTTTAGCGCAATTTCACATCACTGTTGTACTCTGAGTGCTTGGGAAAACAAAACGTCTATGAAAGATCCATCATCCGACTCACTCAATCCACTGATCTGGTAGTATGTCCTGTTGACGGCACCCCAGTAGGCATCGTCCTTGGGCGCCGCTTCCAGCTGGGATCCAATCCACTTCTACAAATTGGCCATTTTCAGACACCGAAAGGGCACCTGCATGCCAAATGAAAAACAGAAATAGTTCCCAACTGTCAGTAAATTGTTAGCTCATTCAGTGTAAAATGTCGGTATCTTCCAAATATTATCATTCGACCTAGTTGGTTTCGCCCCTGCACTAGCCTGGTTCTCTCCGAGGAATCCGTTGAGTTTTGCGCAGAACTGGGTGAAGTTCTGGCAGTATGGCTCGACGGTATTGTGGATATGATACTGGATGAGGGTCTTGGAGAGGAGTCCTTCGAGGTAGCCTGCTGCGTACGCTTGTACGCCTGGCTCCACCGAGGCCTTCGTCTCGACCTGATGGAGGGTATGGTAGGCATACGGTAGGTACTATGAGGATACGGTAGGTATGGGTACGGTAACACACCTCGAGCATGGTCCATCCAGTGGTGTTCACGGCGTTGCGCCAGCGACCCGCGGCAACCTTCATTGAATATTATTGTATATCTTTTGTTATTATATTTCATGATTGGTATCCGAGATTGTCTCAGAGATAGCTGCTCTCAGATTCCTAGAAACTATTCAGCGCCTCTTATCAATGGGTCTCTGGGGACAAATCTTTCCATGGAATATTGCTGACTATTGCGATTTCTTTCGGGAGATAGCGTGTTGCATTGCTCGAGAATTCCAATCAGAGAGAAATCGAATACTTGGCTCATAGATGTATTCACATCGAAGAGGAAATGAGAAGCGCATGAAAGTTGGTTGGTATATTACCATAACCATGGGATCACTTTGAATATTCACCAGCATGTACCCGACGAAGTGAGTGGGGGGGGGGGGGGGGGGGGGGTGGATGTGTACGATAGATTTATATATTTTTTCGACTTCTGAATAACCGCCGATTTTGTGTCATCTAACCTGTTGCCTGCAGTCCATTCCATTGAGAAGGGTAAGTTTGCCCTTGTCGAGGCAGATCTGCTTGTACGTGTAGACGTTGTCTTTGCCCTCATCGCCAGCCAGCGCCGAAGCCACTGAAACATCATGAATAAATTTTCGCATCACCTTAATTAACGAACCCAAACGGACAGGCTCTCATTTTGGATATCACCTCAGCTTCTTTTTGACTATTGATTTCTAAGCTTGTACTACGTTCTAGTTCCAGAATTAGCTTCTAGACATATATCCACATCAATCCATCTACAAGTACAGGAAACAACATAGTGCAGCAAATACTAGACAGTGTCAGGGATTGTCCCCGAACCCGTCCGATAACCGTACCCAGCAGAGCCGCGGCCACAATCCACCTCGCCATCCCGAGAGCTGAAGAGTGAGAAGAGAGTCCCCTAATCACTAATCATCTTCTGCTTGCGCCCTCTTCTCTCCACGGTCTTATCAGTATCGTTGATAAGAGCTTCCCTCTCCTTTCTTTCGTCCGTCGAAGCCAATAGACGATTCGACCCTATCTTTGGCCCCGCGTGATGCCATGCAAAAGTACGTGTAATGCAATGAAGACTTGAAACTTCTTTTTGTTGTTGAAAATTTGGAGAAGAAGAAACATGTGATCGATAGAATCACTGCTTCTCTCGCTTCTGCTTTTCTATTCAAAAGCGAGAAGCTTGCAGACAGAGATACTAAAAGATGAATTGATCATGAATGTATGGAGGAGACAGAGAGAAAAAGGAGGAGCGAGGGAGAGAAAAGGGGATTGGTGTCCATTCTGTATGCTGTTGGCGCCTTTTGGCGTTCCTTTTGCGGTTGAGCTCTAAATGTACTTTGTTTTAGTTCCAGAAATATGATGTTGTGTTCACAATCGTTGTTCTTCTGTCTGTTTGAATTGCAGGGAGTGTATCAATAGCGATTTATAAGTACGAAAACATGTACCTGGAATAAAAGACGTGGCGCGAGACAGTCTATTGACATGAGATGATGATCTTGTAATCGCTTCGTTCTTTATCAGATTAATCGCTTTTCCTCTCCATTCTGTTGGCTGTACTCGCTTAATTTTTCACTCTGATTGTTGTTCTTCTTTCGCAATCGATGATTTTTTCAGCTGACGTTTGATCTTACGATCGATCGTCGCTCTCTTTCGACGATGATTTCTGGTCCCACTAGAAATCTGCTCCATATGAGCATCGGTTTGGCACTTATCTTCCTCGCCTTCTTCTCACAGTCTTTCATCGAGGAAACCGTCCTTGATGACAGGTTGGCTATTGAAATTCTCTTTTACATTTTGCGTAGTTAAACACATCAGGAGTCAACGAGGTGTCGTTTTTTTCACTCTTGAACTGGAACTATAATACATCGGAATTATGCCTGTGATTGTGTGGACAACAATATTCGATCAATAGTTGTAAACAAACATGTACAGAAGCGTCCCATATTCAAATATGCACACTGTAATCCGTTGTTTACACGGCTTTTTCAATGCTCCAGCAAGAGAAAATGCCCACGCGATTCTGATTTTAAAGCGATTCCGGAATAACATTCGGCCAATTCAATAGAGCATGTTTATTGTGCAAACACGCCATAGATCATAACGTCACAATGAACGAATTAAGATGTTTTCCCATTTCTGTTCATTGGTCGACTAACTTGTATTCCTGGATAGTCTGATCAGATGTACTTAAGATTTTCCTAATAATTATCAACCCCCGATCATTGGTATGATAGATTATTAATAACATTTGCATATTTAGTCTGAAAGGATTTTGTTTCAGAAGCAAAACGGACAGTTCGATTCCTCAGAACGCTGGATACATCAGTCAGACGATAATTTATGGCACTTTCCTCTTCTCAAATCTGATCGCGCCCCCTCTAGTGGCAATTCTTCGATGCCGATGGAGTCTCTTGCTGGGTATTTTATTTCTTCAAATAAACATAATTTAATATTTTATTATTATTTAGGAAGCGCCACTTACACACTGTTGATGGCCAATTTTCTCGTACTCAACACGCCGCTTCTCTACATTGCATCTGCACTTGAGGTGAGAAAGACCAAATTATGCCCCATTAGTGGTTTTGAAAAACGGGGAGAAAAAGAGATTTCTAGAAGAGAGAATCGCAGAAAGAAAATGAGATTTATAACTTCATAAAACGATCTTTTATTGTATCTGTTTTCTCGCCGTTCGATTTTACGGCGTGAAACCATTCGCGGGATGCTGCCTAGCGAGCTGGCAAAACTGTCCAAAGAAGGATGATACTCAAAATGCCGAGTGATTGTAGAACAGGGAAAGGGGAATTCACAAGACGATTGTGGAGTTTCATCACAGTCATATTTGAGGGATTCGGTTCTGCTATTCTCTGGACCTCTGTCGGACACTACTTGGCACTCAATTCGACGGAGAACAATGTAGGAAGGAACAGCTCGATCGTGTGGATCTGGCACACTTCGGGGTCAGTTTCCTGCAATTTCAAAATAGTTAAAAACTTTTGTCTAAATATAGAAATAATATACACATTGGCGGAGAAATTAATACAAGCTGAATGCAAAACAATTCCAGGCTGATCTTCGGAGGAATCTTCTTGCTCGTTGTCTTCGGAAATTCTGATGATGACTCCATAATCGATGAAGGAATGACGAGGTATCGGAGTTTAAAATGTGGCTCAGAAGCTTTTATTGAAGCACGATTTTGAAAAGTTGTAACGCTAAAAAAGTATTTTGTCACTTGATAATTTTATTTCGCAAATTTAGATTTAAAAAAATAATTTGTAGGCTAATCTACGGCGTATTCACTGGTATCGCTCTTCTCGGTAACATTGTCTTCGCTCTTCTTCCCACTCCTGATAGCGAGAGGGAGTACTACGAAGAGAGACACGGGAGCTACACTCAGGAATTGAGTGAGTGAACCACTTTATTTTCTTCTAAATTAGCAGTTATTCAGAGTGTAATTCTAGAGGAATTTCAAGTTGCTTTCATTCGTTTGTGAATTCTCGGACAACATTTTTAACAATGTTTTTCCAGTCTCAACATTCAAATTAGCGATCACTCTTGACTCGATTCTGTTCTCCTTCACCTCAGCTTTCGCTGGACAGGTTTGAATTATTACGTTAACCTACGCATATATCAGAATCACAGCAACACGGAAATTGTTTGATGATAAAAATAGCTTTCCTTGCGCTATTTTCCAAGTGTTATAATAGAAATATATTCTAAATTACTCTTACAGTTCCAAATGATGATATTCAAGTAAATTCCTTTCTAGGTGATGTCCTTCTGGAATGGAGTCTACTCTACCGCCCTCTCCTTCACTCGTCATTCGTTCGCAGTGAACACCAAGACGCTCGTTGCTCTCAATTCCATCGCAGTTGGAGTGAGTGATGCTGTATTTGGGAAATTATTATGCAATCCATTTTTCACACGGATCACATTTATGGTTGACATCAATTTCATTCAAAAACTGTTGAGGGTAAGGCCCTTGTCACAAGGGACGAAGTAGAGCTCTGCTTTCAGGAGTCTGATTGGCTTTCAGTAGTTGAAATATCTATTCAGGTAGGTCAAATCAGTGCGTCTGTAGCCTTCGGGTTGTACGGTCATCGAACGCTGCGATGGGGAAGAGCACCCATTATGGTATTCAGTGAGTTTGAGAAAGAATTGTTTGTTGAAAATACAAGCAACTGGATTAGTCCCAAATTAGCTGGCTTATTTATATAATAAAATAATAATTTTTAACTGCACACGATAGTCACGATAGTTAGTTTTCGCTTCACTTCTTTCACGCTATTCTTTTCTTCTCACCTTTTTTCTTCATTTTCTTTTCACGACAGTCAGTTGATTGAATCGGAATAGTTGAAAAACACATGACTCAGCGGAGAATCTGTCTCTAGATTATGCACATTCTCTTGAACGTTTCATTGATGAAAGAGGGTGCAGAAGGAAGAAATGGATTCGTCACTCAAAGAGCCCTAATCAAAAACTTAACTAAGGTTGCGTGGTCGGTATCATTGCCTACATCCTCGCTGCTCTCAATCTCCCGGCCGACTCGCCGTTCAACAATGGAACCACAGAACCGACTGTGATCAATCCACCGAGGTTTTTTTTTTTGCAAAAATAAATAAACAATCAGAATAAAATATATATTGTTTCAATACACTGGAATATTTTACCTGCACAGCTCACTTTTTTAATAAACCATTTTTTGACTTTTAGCATGGCAATCGCTCTTATCTGCGGCTGCATCTTTGGAATCGTCGATGCTGCTGTCAATACTCAGGTTGGGTCTAGTGGTGAAAAATCGGCATTTGAATCAATTGAGGGAATGCCGATTTGTCATCACTAGTAGGGCCGTCCAGAATTGTGAACGCGTAATTTCATTCTGATTTTGTCATCGTACCGTTCAAAGACGAATTTGAACGTGTGAATAATTTTTAAAAAATCGTATTATATGACCAAACACATTCATGATAGTGGAGACCGATTCAAAACGTACATTTTTGAACGTACAATAAGTTCAATTTATTTTCAGATCTACTCGCTCGCATCTGTGATTTGGAGTGAGGCCACACCTCAAGCATTCGCTATCTCAAAATTTTTCCACGTGAGTTTCCAGAAACAGTTGAGTAGCTATCTCTTGATCTAGAGGAAATTAGGCCATAATAAAATGTTGTCATTCAACAAAGTGATTTGGGAATTTACTAAGCTCCCATAACTATTTCTCCTCTCAGTCTCTCCTCTCGACAATCTGCATGTACTACGGCAGTGTTCTGGAGATTGAATGGCAGTTGGCCCTTCTGATTGCCGGTTCCCTCATCTCGACTGTCACATTCGTCATCGTTGAGAGAAGATTTATATCGAGATCGGCTAGAGAGAAACTGAAGAGCGATCTGCTGGAGTTGGAGAGTACTTTGAGCGAGAAATGAAACGATTTATTATTTGTATCTATTGACACAATAAAGATGGTTTTCGATCACGACTTGGACCGAAAAGAATTGCAATCAATCTCTATCAGTCTTGGAACCTCACTACTCAATCGTTGTGTTACATGAACAGCACGGAGAATCTTCTTCGAAGGTGCAGAAGTCTGCGATGTTTTTGCTTCTAATATTATTGAACATTTAATGTTCGAGATGTTCTACCCTGCCCACCCTTCGTTCTGTATTTGTGAAATTTAATTTCAAACAATAACACGGATGTTTATCGGATGAACATCGTAGCATGAATTACTGCCTAGTGGGCAAAGAAAGAAGAAGTAACATGTATTCTAGCAACAGTGTGAGTGTAGGAATGGTATCTCGAAATGTGTGTTGTACTAGAGGGAGGTAGTTTTTGCACTATCAGTTGGTGTTGAGGTAGATTGAGAGAGCGCGCTGCAGGTATGAAGAAGGTATGAAGCTGGAGAGAGAGCAGGGTGCACGACGGAGGGATGACTAGAGGTTGCAGAAGTAGTCCTGCAATGGAATGCGATTAACCAGTGTAAGAAACTGAGAAACTAGAGTTCGCCCCAACGCGAAGGCACAAACGAGACAGAAACCCCCGTCTAGCGACTGAATACTCACGTTTATGTGCTCCGTCGTGCACCACACGTAGCAGCAGAAGTCCGACGCCTTCTGATCGCCCCCTGAAATGTCTCTGTCAGAAGATCCTAGAGATGCAAAACTGCTGCAAGCCTCCTCAATTCTCTCTCGCTATTCTGATGGTATAAATCGTATGCGTTTTGAGGAGGATGTCGACCGATTTAGGCACATTGACTGAGAAAGTGAGATAAAACGTACCCGGGTAGCGTCCGTGCCACTCGGCAAAGTACTGTCCCTTTCTTCTTCCCTTACAGTCGCTATAAATCGTTCATTATTGCTATGATCAGGACATTTTTTGCTATTTACAAAATATCATTTGAGGCCGGCTTCAATTCGGTCTGAAAAGCCTGACTATTGGAGCACGTACATTTTGCCGGCTAGCGTGAGCTGCATTGTTCTAGTCAGCAACTCCGTCCCACAGAGCTGAAGTGCAATAATTATGAAGAATTCAAACATTAGCTGTATATATTATACATGGTGAAATATCAGAGCAACGACTGACTTTTTCCGGCTTCTCCGCCGCCTCTCTCTTGTGTGGGAAGGAGAGGACTGAGGAGAGGAGAAGTGCGAGAAGAGCGAAGGAGAGCGAGTTGGCCATTCCGAAGTCAGAGATTACTGCAATTTTCGGAATGAAATTGGGAGGGGAGGGTGTTTTGATAATTGGACGAGCTCAGAAAAATAATTAAGTGAACGGTTTCGTAGAGAAAATAGTGGATTTTTTTCAGAACGAGCGGGAATGGCCGAAACATGAAAAAAGCGATGATTGAAGTGAAGAGAGGAACGAGAAAAGAAACAGAGTAAGCAGGGAGAGACGGGACATTCCGACTAGAGAAGCAGTCGTGAGAGTGTCTCTCTCTCTCTCCGTTCTCCTCTATCTCTCATCGCTCTGACCAGCGAGCCTCTGCCCCCCCCCCCCCCTCAGGACTAAAGAATTGGAAACATTGAGCAAGGAACCTCTTCTCTTCTCGAACTGCAAAGAAAAAATCGAAAGAGAGGGAGCGCAACTAACATAACTCGCCTCAAATTCGCTCACCATGTTGCGACATGTATCATTCGAACATGAATAGCAAGGGTTCTCGAATTCACTACGATGCTTGTTACAAGAGAGTGTGCAGAATGAGGAGAGTCAAAAACCGAAACGGTATCACTAGTATCAATTGATCTATGATCTACTATCAAAAAGCCTCCTCTCAACTAGACTGACCCCGGAGAGTATTACAGCTACTCTTTCGTCTCTGCCTCTGCACAGTTGGCAGTAGTGGAGAAGCCAGTGGGTCAGTCTTGCTAGTATATCTCGAGAGAAACAGCTTCTCTCCTAGTCTCTAATTGCCAATACACAACATATCGTACTTGGTGAACAAACCGTGACAGATGATCATTTTTGACAATTTTTTACTTTTTTGAAATTCAGCTGATGTTGACTTATAAATTCCGATTTTTCTTTCTTATTTTTTGTCTACCCTTGTTTACTGGAATTGACCTGGAATGTCCAGGTGAAATATTTCTCTAATATGGAGAAAAATGTGAGTGGAATAGTAGTGATTACGGTAGTATCGAGAAAAGCTGCTGGTCCTACCGTAATCCTTTGTTATTTTCTATTTTCATATTTATTGCTCTCATTTTTCTCCATGTTCTTGGAATATTTCACCAGGACATTCCAAGCCAATTCCAGTAAACAAGGGTGGACAAAAAATAAGAAAGAAAAATCGGAATGTATAAGTCAACATCCACTGGATTTCAAAAAAGTCAAAAATTGCCAAAAATGATCATCTGTCACGGTTTGTTCACCAAGTACGATAAGTACGCGGTCATCTTATATGATATAGAGATAGGTATGACCTGGAAGACTCAAACTATGCCTGCAACTAGAATGATCCTGGGGGTTATTTAGTTAGGAATGTTTGGGCTTAATCATTCAGGCACCTCAGTCTCAAGACAAGCAATGAGTTTTTTTCCATGATATTACTATGTACATTCTTTCTTAAGATTCGGGGACGCCCACAAATGAGATGCAGAATACGAGAGAGGGAGCGTCTTATTTACTAATGAAATTCCGAGCGTCATAAAATAGCAACATATTGAAAAGAAACGAAAGAGAAGGGAACTTTATTTCGGGAATTCTTTGCATGGAAGAAGAAAGTGATGCGAGAGTACGGCGGAATTGCTACTTCAGACCAAGAGGGGAATTTTCCGAAACATGGGGAGAAGGGGGCTGGAGTATCCAATTGAGATCACGAAGAACTCTTATGGAGAAAATACGGCATGTAAGCCTAAGTCCGAGCGATTTCACTTATCCGCCCGTAATGTGTCATGTTTTGGACGATTCGGGGGTGGGAAAGAGAGATTTCATAAATAAATAAATGGGTTCTTGCAAGGCATAGGTAACGGGTTGTGATGAATATTCGAGAACTCGCCACTCTTAGAAAACAATGATGAAATGGGTGAAGCAAGGAGGAGAAAATTGTGATTTGAGAAGGGAAACAGCAGTCTGGATGAAGATGAACGCAATTTCAGTGTTCAAGTCTTTGATTTCAGTTTTCAAGTCTCTCATTTCTTTTTCATCTGATAGACAGAAGGCTTTTCCTATTGGTGTGGTTTCTCATAAGGACGAGGACACTCTTGTTCTTTTTTTATTTTATTTAGAAAATGCGTCGATGTTGAGTGGAATGTAACGAGAAATCGGTGCCATCAACTCCTTCCGCAATCATATTGCGCTGTTGGACTCAACTTTGAACGGCCATCATTCAATTAGAGACCGCAGTGTGATCTACTAAATTCGCTGTATCGGTCCAAATGTGTGCTCAATACCTTGGTCTCGGTCTGAATAACATTTTTGCTTTTAAGAGTTAGTCTCTAACTCATCTCCGAGCAGAGTTATTCCATGAAAAGCATTCCCGCGAGGGCAATGAAGAGGAGAGGGAAATCAGGCGAGAGAGAGAAGGGGGCGGAGCCTCTCTCGCACGTGACTCTCTCGCTGCCCCCGCTCTCTCGCTCGCCTCTCCCCGCGCTCGCGCGGCAATTCAGAGAAAATTATTAAAAATGTAATAAAATTCTTAAAATTCCTCAAAAATGCAAATTAAACGATGACGAGTGGCGGAGCTGCGTATGATCACTAGAAGCCCATGAAACCCCACTTTTCAAACTTAAATGGTCATTTTGACCTACTTATAATCGACATCGCAAGCTCCGCCTCACATATTTTGTAGAGGCTACTGTTAGCTACAGAAAATGCTTTACATCGCCGAGAATGGTTGCGAACAAGAATTGTCGCCTCGATGCGCAGGTTTCTAATGAGTTCGGTTCTCCTCAAAGTGGGCGGAGCCCGCGGTCTATACATTCAATTATGGCTTAGCATATCTGATATCAGTCCAGCGTTTGGCATCACTGATCGAATCGGGAGGGCGATGTAATCCGCTCTTTCCCTAGTGATTCGACACTCAAGCATGCTGTGACTGATAACGAGAACCAGCAATAAAATGTGGCGAGAAAGTCACTTTGGAAGAGAGGGAGAAGCATGGCCAGGGCTCTTCAAGTCGTGGTTCTCCTCCTGGGAGCAGTCCATGCTAGAAGACTCCTGTCCTTCAATGGGCGACCTCGAGGTGAGAAGTCTGGCATTTCTTCTGCTTTTCCCCCAAACTTTTCTGTATTGTTTCTCTCCCATTGTCATTCTCATATTTTCTCAATCGCTTCACACTGCGCTGTCACAATATTGGATATATAGAAAAGATAAAAATTCTTGTATTATTTTGCCTTATCAGCGTCCATCATCAACATCATGATTTATCAGTGATCACAGATCAGGTCACATTCATAATTGCTTCTATATTGATAGCAACTCTATTTTAGCACGTACGGGATAGTCAACACGTATTGAGAGCAAAATCCATCAACAGAAACCACAGATAGTGACCCACTATGACAATATTCCGAGCGCACTCTTGTCGGCCAGAGTGACGAGATTGTGTGTAGAATGGGGGAAAGCCGCAGCGGAAATAAATGAAACTCCATAATCGCTCCGATCCTCCAGGTGGCTTCGTCAACGGACCTCTCCTACACGGTTCGCGTGCCGATGCGCAGCTTTTCCCTGGACAAATTCTCACAAATTTCTCCCAGAAACTGGACCATTTTGATCCTCTGGACACTGGACGGTGAGAAAGAGTTCTGAAGTTCCTGTCCACAAAAGAAAGTACACTTTAGTTTAGGCTGGAATGGTTGATCGTCATTCTCTTTCCAGATGGAACCAGCGCATGTACTACAATCCCAGTTACGTAGACAAGGAAAAGAGCAGTGGACAGGTTGTTTTTAAATTCATTTTAGAGAGGATGGATAGATTCATTCGCATTCGGTGTTGAAATAGGTGGGAATAGAATGGATAAAGGGGTGGGGGGGGGGTGGAAGTAATGTGCCACTTTGTGTATTTGACGATTGATAACTTCCAACGCAGGATCTGATCTTCTTGATGATCGGAGGAGAGGGAGAAGAACCACCCAAGTGGAGTGGAGACCCCAACGTCCAGATTATGCAGTTTGCCGCGTTGTTTGGAGCAGAGGTCTATGATCTCGAGCATCGATTCTTCGGAGAGAGCAGACCCATCAAGTACGACTGTTTCTTCATTAGAAGAATCTTTTCCTGAACTTCTCCTGATCCCCATATTTCCAGCGACATGAAGACCTCCTCGCTCCGTCTTCTCACCACTCAGCAAGCGCTCGCTGATCTTGCCTACTTCATCACTGTGATGAACCAGGAAAAAGGGTACAAGAACCCCAAATGGATCACATTCGGAGGCTCATACCCCGGTGATTGTCTCATTATCAGGAAGATGAAAAGATTTGAAAACTATTGGAACGTCTTATCGGAATCAGTAGACGCTTTAAAAAAAATAGGTAAATACCATTAAAACGATCATTTCAGCCCAGTTGTCTGCCAAGATGCGCTCAAAATACCCCGAATTGGTTGCTGGAGCGGTCGGAAGCTCCGCCCCTCTGCATCTGACGCTGGACACCTATGGTGGGCTTGAAATTCCGTTATGATTCTCACAATTATCCGCACCCTTTCTCTAAGGCAGGGAAGACTACTATACAACGATCACTAGATTCCTAATAATTAGCCTTTTCATTTGAGGTTACGCTGAGGGAGTTCAACAAGTGCTTGAGGCTACTCCGATTACTAACTCGGTCAGGGGGCTCTCCTTATCTTGCCTATGATGTGCTCAGGAGTATCACTGCTATTTCATATCAATCACTGACCTCTATCCTATTCCAGAAGGGCAAGACCTGCCCCGATCTCGTCCGCGAGGCCTTCGATAAAATGCAGCAGCTGTCACTGACGAAGGAAGGCAGAAAGACCCTCAACAAGCAGATGAAGTCAGTTTATCAGAAAAGCGCATCAATTCGAAAGTTCTGAACTCTCCAACAGTTCACTGATAGTACAAAAAATGTTCTGGGGAAAATATAAAACAGTATATCCTTTGACCGAATTACCTAGAATTCTCAGATCGGCGTCTCTTTTTCTCAATAAAATGATTTTTTTTCGGAAAATGGTCTCATCCTTTGATGATTGCAGGCTCGACCCTCCCTTCGGCGATAAGACGACCAAACACGACATCATCAATTTCTTCGCCAACGTCTACGGAACCTTCCAGGACATGATCCAGTACACGTACGATGGCAGGGTCAGTGACCATGTATTACGTGTTCGAAAACCGGACATACATTGCCGACAGTGTGTATGAAAAAAGTGGGAACATTACTTCTATATTTAGAAACTACAGGCTCCGCCCACTTGGGAGGGATAGAGATTTGCCAAATATCCGCAAGAGCTTGTACACATCCAGTTCTCAATCAATTGAGCCAATCAAAACCGTTTTCTGTAGCTCTCAGTAGTCTTCACAAATGACGAGTGGAGCAGCCTGATCGGTCAAGTCTAACTATCTCAAAAATCGATGAATAGGGTCGAGGTGAGGGAATTGAGGCACTTCCAGTGAATGAAACACGCTGCTCCACTCGTAATTTATGAATTATATTTTTTATATTAATTTTAGAATAAAAATAGAGAGGAAAAATTAAATCCTCGAATTGTACAACCTCAGCAAAAGTAAGAGTACGCTCGTATTCGTATTCCGACTTCCGTTGTTTATCTTGACAACTAGCAAAACTGGCTGCAAATGATAGGAACCTGAGGTTTCAGGTTTAATAAACTAGCGCGCTACCGGTTGAGCCACAAGACCATGGGTTTGCTCGTTTTACGTGCGCTACAAGATTGTGCGAGCGTGGATTAGGCGAGTAATGCATAGTGGGAGCGTCGAGAGCACTTTTTCAATGTTTTCTCGATAATGAGTTGAGATATTGACAAACGGCCAAAAGTATGATGTTATTCGGTCCCAGAGGGGTAGTTTGGCACTACTTTTCGCCTGACTGAGTGAAATCGGCTCTCGACCCTGTGGTCTCTATCTATATTCTGCATATCTCCGCTTTCAGAGCGAGATCTCGAAGACACTCACTACCGCGGAGCAGCTGTGCCGAATCATGAACCAGGAGGAAAAGGTGGGAGGCAGTTGCAACTGATAATGAGATAGGAAGAATGATCATCGGAAAGTTCATCGAACTGCTTCCTCTTATTTCATTACTTGAAATCAGTTGCTGACTACGTTTGGAATTCGTCACTGAATATCATTATTTTAAGGCCTTTTGCCAAAAAAAACAAGAGAGTGGACAAATCAGAATAACGGATCAAAAATCCAGGACCCTGTGGACAACGTTTGGGACTTGAACGAGTGGTACTTTGCTGCGTACGGAGATAACCTCACCTCGTTCGACAACGATTATACTGAGATGATCGAGGAGTTGAAAGTAACCAACTGGGATATACTAGGGGAGGATGGATCATCCAGTAGAGGTAACCAGTTGTTTCCACTTTGCTAGATTTGCAAAGATAAGTGTTACCTTCCAGTAAGGTGTGACGATATTGACAATACTCGCAATGACGAAATGGGATTGCAAATTGCAAATAGCCGAACGATGAAACCTATTATCACTGTTTCAAAACAACGTGAAGACGAATTAAATTTTTTTTTAAACAGTTAATTAGATTGTAAATGCAGGTTGGACATGGATCTGCTGCAATGAGTTGGGCGCCTTCCAGACCACTGACTCAGACACTGTTTTCGGATCCGTCATTCCTATGGGGTCAGTTGCAGAGTGTTCCGTTAATTTTAAATGATTTATATTCTTTGCAAATCTCGTTAGCTCCGAAAAATTAATCAAAACTACATCAGATTAGTCAGTCCCCATGTTGTTTTCTTCTCAGAGATGGAATTCATCATTCAGATACTTCTTCGAAATGTGCGAGGACATGTTCGGCCCTCCGATGAACGGGAGCTATGTCAGAGACCAAAACACCGCTTCCAATGTCAGTTACAGTCCGTATCTTACATTTTTTTCAAAATCAATTGTAAACTCCTCGAGAATTTCCCTTGCTGCAAAAACAGCCTTTCGATCACTGGCTTCTTGAAATCGGAAGTATAGTTATCGAATATTTAATTCAGGTTTACTACGGTGGCGACGACTACTTCGATGCCACTAACGTCATTCTTCCCAATGGAATGTTCGATCCCTGGCACACTATCGGATTCTACGGAACGGACGAGAGCAAGAACCTCATCACACTCAAGATCGAAGGTCAGGGATACTTATTTTGCGGCTATGACTAATTCTAAAGAGTATCTTGAAATGGGAAGGCTAATCCGCAACTGTGTACTGCAGTAGAACTCACTGCGATCAATCATAATGAAGCAAATTCTGACTAACCACCTTTCAAGGCGCCGCTCACTGCTCCGATATGTACCCAGAATACAAGGATGAACCAAAAGCCCTGAAACCAGCCCGACAGAGGATCAGAGACTTCCTTAGCAGCGTCATCTATGATGCAGAACATCCTCGTGAGTTAGGTTGAACATTTCCTCACATGTCAAACAAGAGAGATGCAATGTGTAAAATTAGTATCCCTACTTGTACGCTTGTCTGAACATTCAATTCAGAAAAAAATGTGTAAGAATCATTCATTGTAGAGCAGTCATCCTCCTCGCTCTCCCTTACGCTTCTACTCGCTGGAATTGCTGCCCGACTTTTGTTGTGAATACACGCCTGCTAATAAACAATTATATTTTCAATTGCTAGCATTATCTGACACACAGGACGCATGCTCCTAGAATACAGGCCTTAATCTTGTGCGTTGCAACCCTGATTATTTATAAAAAGGCGATGAATTTAGACTGCCCGATAATCCGATAACAGCTCCTCACAACGAGTGAATCACACTCCCACTGATTCGTTGCCAGTGAAGAATGCAGATGATAAGAGTCCATGAGACAATATAAGCGAGAGATACGAGGGGAAGGAGAAGGGAACGAGAAGCTTCTCGCGATCTTCAGTCTCTATCACTGTTATCAGCAACTTCCCGCCCTCTAAACCGTTTTGAATCGTTATTTATTGCATCAGATTTGCAGCTTTTGAACGTGAATTATGAATGAATTCCCAGGGTAAGCATGACCTCTTCCCCGATGATCTTGCTGTTGTGTCTAATTGCCACAGCAGCTGCAGGCAGACCTTGGATGTTCTTCGGACGCCCCAAAGGTATAATTTATTGATATGTGTGGCATAAAATATGTCGTATCTTATTCCAAAAACGCTTGCGAAACTCCGTGTTTAATTATGTGTTCGTATTACCATTGCTTCGAAGTTCGAACAATCAAGTACAACTTTACAGGCGGCCTCGTGAACGGTCCTTTCCACCTCTCTCAAGCTGACGCTGTCAAACTTTCCGAGGGACAAACACTTAATAATTTCTCCCAGAGATTCGACCACTTCGACCAGCTCGACACTAAGAAATGGATCCAGAGATACTACTACAACGCTAGATTCGCCAACAGAGACCTCAGTTCGGGACAGGTTCATGAGTTTAAAATATTCAATTCAAAACATCGTGTTTAAAAATTGTCTAGATAGTTTTGAATTATATAAAAAAACGATTTTCCGAAAATAATGATGTTTTGCAGGACATTATCTTCCTGATGATCGGCGGAGAAGGAAAAGAACCGCCCAAGTGGAGTGGAGACGAGAATATGCAGATCATGCAGGTTTGTAGATTGAGGTTCAAAAAAATCTTTTGAGACATAGATAACCAGTGGTCCTTCCTAAAAAAAACTCCTTTTTTTCAACAATTAATCAATTATTTATTCAGTTTGCCAAGCTATTCGGTGCCACAGTCTTCGATCTCGAACATCGCTTCTTCGGACCGAGCAGACCTATCAAGTGGGGCTACTGTGTATTGCGGATGCACTTTGGGTTTCCAAACCGAAACCATATCACTACTGTGTATGATTCGTTTGACCCTACGAAAACCCTATTCATCTCAGCTGGTGTTTGTTTGCTGTTGAAAACTAATAATAGCGCATGTAGAACGGGGAAGTTGTGGTAGACCGATGGTCAAGTGCATGCACTGTTTGCTGTCGGCATATCTCTCAACCTTACTCGATTTACTCGATTTCTTGAACACACAATGGTTCCGCGATCGAAATCTCGAATGTGCTGGGTTCACTGTAGTGCTCGGCGGGTGTGCTAACTCATCCCATTGATGGCCCCATTACAATACCAGACGAACTCTCCGCAATGGACCGCTTCTCATCATTCCTGTTCACTTTTTGGGCGCAAAACGTGTGCAAAAAAAACGCGAATTTTTGTACAAAACGGACAAGATTTTGATGCTTTATTATAGGGGCTTTTTTGCTTTATCATCACAGCTTTCTGCTGACGTATCTTCTTCTCCTGTTGAACAGACTGAAGAGTGCCCCCGAATGGGCGTCTTCTGCCGCACTGGTGAAGATACCACGCAGCGCCAGTCGCACCTCGGCACGAACAAAGAGAGCGCCCTGTTAGAGATGTGATCATGACTCGACGAATGATAGGTGGGGCTTATCTTAGACCATTAGACATTACGAGCTCGTAATATACTATTTATCACAGAAATCGCTCACAGTTTCCTCGAAGTACTTGGTGAACTTGTCCATTCGCATCAGTGAGTCGGCAGGGGCAGTCACGGCGAAGAAACCATCGTCGAGTGAGATAGCGATCACCTTCAAATTATTACTTTCGTCTTCAAAATTTCGAATTCTTCGATTTTGAAATCTAGTTTCCTTCTCCACTAGGAAAGAGGGACCCGGTACTTCCAAATAATAGTAAGGGAGCTAAAGATCACAGATCGACCCTCGTCTCTCCTTTCGTTGGTAATTAAATCCAACTTACAAAGTGCTTTCCGCACTTCTCATCCAGTTTCCACGTATTGGTCGCATAGTGGGCCATCTCGGTGAGCTTCTTCTGAGTGCCTCCTGAGGATGGAATTGTGATATATTTCGTCTAACGTTTCATTTCAGATTTGAGTATTGTTATCGGTTAGGGCGTTTGTGAACTAGCACGGTATGTTCAATGGCGAAAGTGAGCGTTGTGTGCTCACCCTCTGCTCTCCTCATCACGGCCAATCCCATGGTGTATCCCCTGTCGCGACAGAAGGACGTAGTGTTGTGGGAGGAAGCGACGGGCGAGTGACGCGTCTGCTCCTCGAACATGGCCAGATTCGCCAGAATCACTTGTCTGCAATCGACAAAGGAACTATAAATGCGCCTCAATAGACAACGAGAACTAGAGCTTACAAGATAGCAATCAGTTCTTTCTTTCTTTTTTTGTATATAAACATGTTTACGGCGTAGCTACAGTATCGGACATAAGTCACCGTCCAAAATTTCAAAGTGTTGTAACTTTTGAACCAGATAAGCAATCGGTTTGATGTTTTGGCAGGATACATTAGACCTATTGATGCATTGCCAGCGATAGTGACGTCATGCTACGATTTCGCAATATTGCATAGTGATGATGCAATCATATATATGTTCTTCACTTGTGATTTTAAGGTCATTAGGATTTTTTCCTAAGTCTTCTCTCTTTTTGTGATGATAGAAGGCCTCAGCATCTACCGATTAAAAAATAGTACTCATGGGGCGTTGTCGTACAGAAGCAGAAAACAGGTTCAAAATAGGGTCCCGAAAAAAATAATTTCCATTCATTGACGTGCTAGAGACTCGTTCAAAGGCTCAAAATGACCCTTACAATAATTCCTGATTACCCACAAAGTTCGATATTGATATCTCTTAATTTGACCTCAGGGCACGAATTTTTCACTTTTTCAAATAATTGTTTTCTTCCTATTTTGGATGATCATAGTTCCAAGGCCGATTTTTGTTCAAATGTATTTTCTAGACAGGGTAGTTGCAAATCCATGGAATATACGATTCCCAACTTTTTAGAGCATTTGGATAACTTTCTCACCCGCGGCAACCGAAAATCAGAGGTCAAAAGATTTTTAAAATCGGCTATGTTTCGACATAATAAATTTTAACTTTTTTCATTAATGATATCATGGACTCTCATACCGAAATTCGTACTCAGCACACAAAAATATCCCAGAAAAAAATTCAGTCAGGAAGTTTTGAGAGAAACTTTTTTTCGACTAATGATGGGGGTCATTTTTTGGTCATTTCATGGTCATTTTTTGGGTTGAAATCGATTGACCTCTGATTTTCGATTGCCGCGGGCGGGAAAGTTATCCAAATGCTCTAAAAAGTTGGGAATCGTATATTCCATGGATTTGCAACTACCCTGTCTAGAAAATACATTTGAACAAAAATCGGCCTTGGAACTATGATCATCCAAAATAGGAAGAAAACAATTATTTGAAAGAGTGAAAAAAAATTCGTGCCCTGAGGTCAAATTAAGAGATATTAATATCGAACTTTGTGGGTAATCAGGAGTTATTGTAAGGGTCATTTTGAGCCTTTGAACGAGTCTCTAGCACGTCAATGAATGGAAATTATTTTTTTCGGGACCCTATTTTGAACCTGTTTTCTGCTTCTGTACGACAACGCCCCATGAGTACTATTTTTTAATCTGTAGATGCTGAGGCCTTCTATCATCACAACAAGAGAGAAGACTTAGAAAAAAAATCCCAATGACCTTAAAATCACAAGTGAAGAACATATATATGATTGCATCATCACTATGCAATATTGCGAAATCGTAGCAT
Organism: Pristionchus entomophagus; assembly: GCA_036245825.1. NCBI lineage: Eukaryota > Metazoa > Nematoda > Chromadorea > Rhabditida > Neodiplogasteridae > Pristionchus > Pristionchus entomophagus. The sequence continues at coordinate 9,319,763 of BTSX01000006.1, read as the reverse complement.
GACGTCACTATCGGTGGCAATGCATCAATAGGTCTAATGTATCCTGCCAAAACATCAAACCGATTGCTTATCTGGTTCAAAAGTTACAACACTTTGAAATTTTGGACGGTGACTTATGTCCGATACTGTAGATTGAATATATCAAGACTCATCTCACCTCTCCTCGTCATCGAATATGTCGTCAGGGTCGCAGAAGGGGCCGGCCGCATTGAGGCCGCACTCGGTGTGCTCGCCCCTCATCGGATTGGGGAATGTAGTGCGTTTCCAGGCCTAAGTTGCAAACGCAATGATAGGATATTGCATCAACGTTTTAGGATTTTATCAATAAATCATCATTTTGTCCGCTTTTTTGACATTTTGAATTAGGCCTGAACTATAGGAAAATTAAATATATTCATCACTAGAGACTGTGATTACCGGATACTTGGCAGTCGCTCGCTTGACAGTCTTCTGCAGGATGTTGCCTAGTGCCGCGTCCATTCTGCCGGCCGTGAGGTTGTCCACCTAGACATAAATTAGGTATTTATTACTATTCTATTCTTTAAAAAAGGAAACATGTTCCCTTGCAAGTCAGTCAAAACCCATTTCATTCTACACCTTATCAGATGGGTTAGTGAATGCGTTGATAGGAGAGATCAGTGCTCGCTTAGAATGCCCTCAGAGATAAGAATCGTACGAATTCGAACCTCTCTGTTGATGTAGTGTGCAACATCGTAGGGCCCAAGTGAGGTCTGATGGGTGGCGTTTGGATTACGGTAGACGTGATATTGGGTCTCATTAGCGGACAGGACAATGATCATGTCATTGGCGCAAATCTTGTCCAGTTTCCAGTTCTCCTTCACGAAGGAAGTTATGGCCTCGATTTTCTGAAGTAAGATCATAATTATCTAAAATATTATGTATACAATGCTGCGCTTCGGCACATCTTGAGCAGCGCTTTGATAATGCTACTAAGTTCAAATGCTCAATATCCTTCATTAGGTTAGACAGGATGATGAGTGGAAATGAATACTCACATCCTCATCTCCATCCTTGACAATGTATACTGCTGGGGTGATTCCGGCTAGGGAACAATTTCCCTTCTTCTCATGTCGCTTTCTCGATGACGTTCGTGGTTCCATCACCTTGAGTTCGTTGTCGAGATGAACTCTATAAATTCAATCATTGTGCCATTTTTAAATTCGCGTTTACTAGATACTTCATGTAAATCACATGCAGCAATTGGTCAAGAGATATCAATTCAAGTAATGAGAAGGTTTTCTACCTCGCAGCCTCACTCAAGACGCTGTCGGGGTCACACAACAACGATGCCCGAGAGAATCCGCACTTTTTGAAGTCGCCATGGGTGGGATCGAAGAATTTCTGAATGGTCTTCTGATTACGCATCATCGAATATTCCAAAGAATTTAAATGCATGCCGAAGTGCATCTTTTCATGTTGCAGAATAACTCTCGACCAGAAAAGAATTTATTTGTGCAGAATAACAAGGCCATAAACCCCCTCCCGTATGTATTTACGAAATCAACGAACCTCTCCTACTACCGTATTCAGGAGAAACGCGAAGATAGGGAGGGTTGCGAGCATGTTGAATGAATGCAACTTAAGTGGGGGTCACTCACCCAATTTATACATGGCCATTCCACCCATCTCACGTTTCATCGTATCTCTGACCACTTCAAACACTAGAGCGAGTGACCTCTCTAATCTCCGCTCACTCTATCGTTTCTCTACCCTGCCAGTGTAAGAGAGTATCGCTCTACCGCTCACTCAAGTTTGAGTAGTTTTCCCTCTCGCCTTAGTGATAGATACGACCTTGCTATCTAGAACATGTTTGTCTGTTCTCTTCACTGCGCTCGAATTTTCAATCGCACAAGTGTTCTCCGGTCTGCGAAAATCGCTTACTCAGGGAAGACGGAAATTGCCTAGAATGAAGTCAAAAGATGGAGCAGATTAGAAGATGAAGATGATGTAATGTACTATAAGAAACCGGAAAATTAGAAAATAAAATATTATATTTAAAAAATAATAATGATAACATGTAAACAAGACGACTCGAGCCTGTCGTCTTCCCAAAGGAACAATTCCGTATTTCGTACTCCAAGACATTTTTGACGATAATTAACTCAATTTCAGTAACCTCAAAACGGAGTCTCTTCGTCTCCTTACCATGGAACAGGCTCTGGCTGATCTCGCCTACTTCATCACCTCAATGAACAAGGAGCACAATTACAACAACCCCAAGTGGATCACCTTCGGAGGATCGTATCCTGGTGCGTGGTGTGGCGAGCTTTCCGAAACGTCGTCCATCTAATTTCTTGCAGGAGCACTCTCGGCCATGTTCCGGTCTCGCTATCCCGAGTTGACTGCTGGCGCAGTGGCAAGCAGCGCTCCCATCAACTTCAAGCTCGATTTCTACGGTTAGCGATAGATAATTTCAATCTCTTGATAGGTCAACAAATATAAATACAATATTTTTTTATTTCAGAATACGCCGACGTCGTTCAGAGTGTGCTGTCGCAGACGCCGATCGCCAATGATGTGAGTCGTCTTTCAAGCTTTTTTTATGTTGCCTCATGAGATGTTGAATGAGTACATACAAACGACAGTGTTACTCCTTACAAAATGCAGGATAATGTCGCATGTGACGAGCTCGTGCGTCGTGCCATCTCTCAGATGCAGGGGTTGTCGATGACGAGGGAGGGAAGAAACAAACTGAACGACCAGATGCAGTGAGAAACTGTACAAGTTCCCGCAAGTGTTTATCATTTTACCTGTTTTTTAAACTACAGAATGTGTGTAAGAATTACAGATATAAAGTTTGCAAAACGGAAAAGGGGAACGTTTGGAAACGATGACAAGGGACTTAAAGTTGCACACTGCTCTGTTTCAGCCTTGACCCGGCATTCGATGAGTACACCGATAAAAAGGACATCAACAATTTCTTCGGCAACGTATACAACATCTTCCAGGGAATGATCCAGTACACGTACGATGGCAGGGTGAGATGAAAGCTCTTTATCGTACCGACTCAATTTCAACTTTCAGAACGAGGTCTCGAAGCAATACTCTACCGCTCGTCAGGCCTGTGACATAATGAACAAAAAGGGGGTAGGATAACCGATTCATGCCGATACATTTCACCCACGCAACAAAACTAAATGTTTGGCCTAATTTATGAGCTCGAATGATGCGTTAATTCATAGACAAGATGTGACATCCATCATATTGGGTTCTATCGACGGGCGCAATAACGAGAGAATGTACGATGAAATATTTAAACTCTTCCAGGATCTCATCGACAACGTCTGGGAGCTAGCTAAATTCGAGGCGGACAAGGTACAATTTTAGATTATCTTGAATTTGACTGGAATAGCTACAAACAAATGAGAATCATGGTTCAAGCGTCATCAGCGAAGGAATGTATGAGAAAAGATGGAACGATTGAAGGTGAACGGAGATCCGATAGTATCATTCTCCAACAACTACACGGCCGACATGGAATCGCTCAAAGAGACCGACTACGATATACTGGGAGAGGGAGCTGCATCCTACAAGGGTAAGAATACTACCAAGTTCCTGAAACCTTTTCCTTTCCGTGATGAATGAGCGGTGTAGGTTTCAAATTGAGATTCGAATTATTGAGTGAAAGAGAGAAGCACTTTGTTTGCAGAAATGGACTATATAAAAGGGGCAGAAAATAGTTTTGTTGTCGTATCGCAAATCTTATCTTTTACGGTCTCCTTTGACAGGTTGGTACTGGCTGTTGTGCAATGAGATGGGATACATGCAGACAACTGATGGTGATTCCATCTTCGGATCCACCATTCCGATCAAGTGAATAGTTGCAATATATTTCTTCTCGATCCTAACTTCTCAGATAATAAAAGAAATGTTTCAGTCTCTTCTACGACATGTGCATGGACATGTTCGGGCCAGAGATTAACGCGCCCTACACACGCGATGCGAACAGGTACAGCTGGGAACTATTGAATTGATCATAGTTCCATTGGATTACTTTCCTCCCTACATGAAACTACCACCCTGAAACTAGTGTCTTGAGATCGGGATAAATCTATAGAACTGTCTAAACATGGCTGCAATATCAATAAGTAGTGATTATCGAACATTAATCAGAGCGACGAATGATGCCTGGAATGGCGTTGATGACTTCGACGCGACGAATCTCTGTCTGCCCAACGGAAAGTTTGACCCCTGGAGCGCCCTCGGATACTATGGGGAAGATAAGAAGAGGAACATCCTGCCTGTCGTCATTGAGGGTACGCATTTTTTTTACAATTATTTTGAAAACAATAATACTTTGATAAAAACATATAGAACCTCTCTTTTTATCGGCACGTTACGTGTCCGATTATATGCAGCCCTCTGCGAATTATTTGCAGTTAGGGATCATAGAATAAATTGTGTTCAGGTGCCGCTCACTGCTCCGACATGTATCCCGAGTACGACGGGGAGCCTGCGGCCCTGCCCGCGGCTCGTCAGAAGATCAGAGACTTCCTCTCCGGACTGATCTGTACGTTTCCGAGAAGTTCTTCTCCAGTTCTGTAGCGTTAACATTTGAATGCGCTGATAATATTGATTAATGATTCGGCAAATCAGCCCAACTTCAGACGATGCCAATCATCCCCAGCCCCATCTGACATCCTCGTCCGAGGCTCCTACTGATCAAACGGACCAACCCGATGACTCCTCATCTCCGTCTCCTCCCACTTCAACGACAGTAATCTCAACCACGAGCTCGTCAGCTACTCCCTTCTCCTTTGCAATTCTTCTCGCCTCGTCGGTTCTAGGCTACGCGCTCATGTAATTGTCACAATAATAATTGTGTAAAGTTCCATTGCATCTAGTAATGATAAAGAGCGCTTAAGCGATGTTAAAGAAACTGCGAAAAGATCAGATCTTCGAAATTGGAAACACCAAAAAGGAGAAGAAGAAGTGAGAGACATTATCTCATTCCGGAAGTTGCAGAAGGAAATGATTAAGTATATAGTTAGTACACAAATGTAGTTATGATCAAGCGACTGAGATAATTCACGAAAAATACAATAACCTGTCACAAATATGAATAGTTTCTCCGCCGATTCAGTCCGAATGTGAAGAGGAGTGAAGCCCAATTTCCCAGACTCAGGAGAAATTACTTCCTTGCAATAAGAAAAGCCATTCGCATCTGATAGCATATTGATATCCACTGGTAATCCATATCACAGGCTTTTCGATATAATGGAGATTTTCACAACGATTTTCAACCTATGCTCAAAATTTGACCCTAGAGTCAACTTTGGACGTATAGTTCAAAATCGTGCTTAGAAAGCCGTATCTTCAAAACCCCATTCGCTGTGGCGCACTTTACCCTGTGCTGTCGGTTTTCATATCTCATTAACGGCGCTTCGTAGACCTACAAATATATAGTAATTCTGAAAGATCTCGACGAGATAATACTTTTTATAATTGAAAGTGAACGGATAGCTCATCTGCGAAAAAAGTTAGAGCCTCCGAAAATTTTGAAATTGTTACCCTGAAAAATTTTTGTTCCTGCCGTGCAAATTAAACTTTTTCATTCGATTCCCCATGCAATTTTAACCCTTGGCGCTTGTTTTTGCAAAGATAAACGGTTCGGAACAGACTCATTTCATTGGCCGAACGTCTTGAAATCGACGATTTTCACCAAAAAATGTAGTTTTTAGAGCTAAACTTTTTTCTTATGTATTTTCATGAGCGGTAGCGTTGATTTTCGAATTCCACGTGTAAAAATACGCAAGAAAATCATATAGACAGGTGATTTTGAGATTATGACTTTTTCACCCTTTTTTGGCCAGTTTTCGAGACCATTTTTTGGTCAAAAAGTCATAATCTCGAAAATACCTGACTTTTTTTGTTTGTTTTTGTTTTCTGGCGTATTTTTACACGTGGAATTCGAAAATCAACGCTACCGCTCATGAAAATACATAAGAAAAAAGTTTAGCTCTAAAAACTACATTTTTTGGTGAAAATCGTCGATTTCAAGACGTTCGGCCAATGAAATGAGTCTGTTCCGAACCGTTTATCTTTGCAAAAACAAGCGCCAAGGGTTAAAATTGCATGGGGAATCGAATGAAAAAGTTTAATTTGCACGGCAGGAACAAAAATTTTTCAGGGTTACAATTTCAAAATTTTCGGAGGCTCTAACTTTTTTCGCAGATGAGCTATCCGTTCACTTTCAATTATAAAAAGTATTATCTCGTCGAGATCTTTCAGAATTACTATATATTTGTGGGTCTACGAAGCGCCGTTAATGAGATATGAAAACCGACAGCACAGGGTAAAGTGCGCCACAGCGAATGGGGTTTTGAAGATACGGCTTTCTAAGCACGATTTTTGAACTATACGTCCAAAGTTGACTCTAGGGTCAAATTTTGAGCATAGGTTGCAAAATCGTTGTACGGTCCCTGATGTGAGAATCTCAATTATATCGAAAATCCTGTGATATAACTGTTTTTTACTGCAAAATACTGCAAGAACTGCAAGAACGAATATAATGAAGGTTCTGTACTCGGGAAATAGGTGCATATTCAACAAAGGATACATGAATTAATTTAGGAAATGACTTGGTTGCTAGCGAACGTAAGTACATAGTAACACGGTTCATAATCACATCACAGCACATAACAAAACGTCAGAATATCACAGAACTGTGGGTGCGAGAGAGGACAAGGTAGGACTATGTATATGAGAAAGGTATACATTAGGGATGTAATTTCGGTTTTGGCTCTCTTCATTCCACACACTATCTCGAAAGTCAGACAGACGAGATAGTGTGCAGAATGGAGCAGAAAACGAAATAGCATCACTAGTATACATATTGCATGAAATTCGTTCATGAAAAGAAGGGGAGAACTAAAGACTCAATATCAGAGAAGAAACAAGAAATATGAATACGCGAGCAATGAAAACATTCAACGAAACGTACTTAGCTGCATCCATTCTCTTCTTCTCTCATTCATTCCTTCTCATCCGTATTCTTCTCCTTATCCGATACGACGCAGATCACACGCTCGTTCCAGATGACCACCTTTCCCTGCAATTTCAATCATTACCCTCCATCTTTTCGCTCGTTTCCATGCCTTATGGGATAAATTTCAGCAGTAGAATTTCCCCCACTAAATGAATCGCTTGCAAAGTTGATAAATAAACTGTATTAAAGAGGTGAAATCTCACCCGAGATGGCCCGACGTCGATTCCCTCACTGGAGATGAGTGGCTCATTATGTACCGTGTACGTAGAGAGATAATCGGGTAGGGAGGAGGAGGGGAGGGAGGAAGAGGAGGGACGGGAGAAGGAGGAGAGGGAGGCGGAGACGTCATTCTCCTCGTCCTGATGGTAGACTTCGTCGAATTCCTTCTTTACAATGTCCTGAGCCACTCCCATAGTTGTAAAGAAGTGATGGAAGGAAGAAGATCTCTGTCGATCCATGGGGGAAGAGTGAGAGGGAGAAGGGAGACGTCTCTTGCCGGATATCTTCGCTCTCACCGTGGAATCATGATGGGCGACCGGAGAACGACCCTGATTCCCCGATCCATTCGGAGATGATGAAGAAGAGGTAGTGGAAAAGGAGGAAGGTATTCTATGGGGTTCAGTCGCCTTGCGGCGATTTTTCACTGCATAGGGATCGATGGATCCCATCGTGGATGATGAGAGGGTGAGGTGGATGTGATGTGGGACGGAGTTACTGTTGAGGGAGACTAGATCCATTGAGAAGTAGAAAGTGAGGAGAAGTTATCGGAGATTCACTCTCTCCTTCTGAGAAAGATGGGCTAATGATGCCCTTGTAACTGAGGGTGAGGAGGGGAGGGAGAGCGGGAGGAGAGAGAGAGAGCGGAGAGGAGGAAGAGGGAGGGAAGGGAGGGGGAGGAGGGAGAGAACCTGGGGGAGAGGCATGCTGCGATTTTTTGCTTCAAGCGATATTCACGTTCAAAAACAGAGAGGGCTAGACGATTAGAGAAGTAAAGAGAAGGAGTGTGGTCATTGTAGATCCCTCAGACGAACAGAGAAGGAGAAAGGACTAGGGCAGGGGGAGAGGGATGAGAAGGTTTCGGAAGTAGAGACGGAGTTGCAAAACACCTAGAGAAGCTAGGTAGAGTACGAGTTGCGTGCGTGCCAGGCTTAGGGCCTGTCTCCATCCCCCCTCCCTCTCCCCCTCCCTTCACCATCCTCCCTCGTCATATACCTCTATCTCTCACCCATATCCGCCAGTCCTCTCTTGACTGATATAGAAGGGATGAAGATTGGAGGGTAGGCGAACTGCCTAAGAGAAGAGCGAGAAGGGGGGGGGGGAGGAAAGGATATGAGACTTCGCATGAGTCGAAAGGATGAACAATGAATGTGATTGTAAAAAGGGGGCATTGCTACTGTGAGCATACAATAATACTTCAAGGCAATGACTACTTTCTCCACATATTCTCCAATTGATCGGTTCTCATCCAATGACTAATTAGATAGTAATGATAATCACGGCCTAGTAGTAATAACAAACATTGAACCTTACAATAGCGATGGAGGATATGGTCGAGACTGCTCGATAATCCGATGACTACATCTCATCTCAACAAATGTATCACATTCTCACCGTTGCCAATCAGGAATGCCATGTACAAGATAAGGGACTACAAGACAATAAAATTGATAACAAGGCAGAGGGAGAGGGAGCTTCACGCGATCTCCAGTCTTTTCTTTGCATTGATTCTCACTCTTCTCGCCCTTCTTTTTTGAGTGTTGTTCAAGTTTTTTATATTTGATGAAGGAAAAGTTTCGCAGGGTAACCATGACCTCTCCATCGGTTGTCTTGCTGCTGCGTTTGTTAGCTGCAGCTTCTGCAGTGAGGCCAGGGATGTTCATGGGACGACCGAGAGGTATTATTACGTGTTATTTGCATGGGAATCTCGCGTAATCTACTTTTTTTTTAAATCACTGATTGATATCTTCTTCGTAATGCGTCACTACTAGTGACGGCGAATCGGAACTCGGCGCTTCGCATTTCGCTTCCTCTCTCGTCTCTCTAATCGGCGAGATAGTATGTGCATTGCGGAGAGTCGATTCCGTTTCGCCATCACGATTCACTTCGCGATATCGCATTATCTAACACTAAATGTGCACAGGCGGTCTCGTCAACGGTCCCTTCCACACATCCAACTCAGCATCACTCTACGAGGGACAGACACTCAACAATTTCTCCCAGAGATTCGATCACTTCGACCCTCTCGACACTAAGAAATGGGTCCAGAGATACTATCTGAACGAAAGATTCTCCAACAAAGACCTCAGCTCGGGACAGGTATGAGGGCCACAGATTCAGATTTCTCCAATCTGATGAAAATACATTGCAATTCAATTAAAATTAGTTTTTTTTTTCAAATATGATAATATAATATATTATTCATTATATTTCCAGGACGTTATCTTCCTGATGGTCGGAGGGGAGGGCGAGGAGGGCACGAGGTGGAGTGGAGACGAGAACGTCCAGATCATGCAGTTCGCCAAGTACTTTGGAGCGACAGTCTTCGATCTCGAGCATCGCTTCTTCGGCCCGAGCAGACCCATCAAGTGGGTTTGTCTCGAGAGATTACCGTTCGGAAACGCGAATATAATGAGATGGTATTCAAGATCGATCCGGAAAATATCTTGGTCTGAAACACGTTCGAACAAGATTTTTGTCCGGGTATCCATATTTATTTCCCAACCTACTATGAAATAAGTCATTAATATATTTCCAGTGACATGAAAATGGAATCACTCCGACTTCTCTCGATCGAGCAAGCGCTGGCTGACCTCGCCTACTTCATCACATCGATGAACAAGGAAAAGAAGTACGCGAACCCCAAGTGGATCACCTTCGGTGGTTCCTATCCAGGTGCGTGGTGTGGTGTGGCGAGGTTTACTAAAAGTCGCTTTTTTCCTGCAGGATCGCTGTCGGCCATGTTCCGATCCCGCTATCCTGAGCTGTCAGCGGGAGCCGTTGCGAGCAGTGCCACACTCAATGTGAAGCTGGACTTTTACGGTGGGTGAAAGAGAGAATGATCCGGGAATACCTACTGGTGTGGCTCATGCAATTCATTTCTCTGAATGGAAGTCGATTATCGATTCGTTCAGAGTACGCAGATGTCGTTCAACAAGTGATGTCGGAGACACCGATCACAAATGATGTGAGTGCATATCGTACTCTGATCAGATAAAATTATCAACAAAAAAAAATTATCGAGGTTAAAAAATACTGAAAATGCAGGCCAACGAGCCCTGCCACGAGCTGGTTCGTCGTGCGATCTCTCAGATGCAGGCGTTGTCGCTGACGAAGGAGGGAAGGAAACAGCTGAATAAGCAAATGCAGTGTGTTGACAGTTCTTATTGTAGTTAGTCTCTCGATCGCATAGAGAAACTAGCTTTTCAATGAAATAAAATCCCAGTGTCGTCCCTCCCTTCGATGACAAGACGGTAAAACTGGACATCAGCAACTTCTTCCTCAACGTCTACGGCATCTTCCAGGGAATGATCCAGTACACGTACGATGGAAGCGTCAGTTCATATTAGTTTTTTGTGTAAATGAAAATAATTGCAGAGCAACACGACCAAGTACTACAAAACGGCCCGTCAAGCATGTGATATTATGAACAAGCCAGGGGTATGCGCTACATTTCATCAAGTTTCCTCTGTTCTTATGTTTTCGTTATCTTCTAAGAAAAAATAGTCGGTGCTAACTTTCACAACGCAACAGGCAATGACACCTGGAACGTCATGCACACCAAAGCTCTTATCTTTAATGCGCCTGCCCACAGTATTCCAAAGCAATAGAAAACGGAATTCAAGAAAATGCACCCATAGAATGTGCTCACACCACGCTTCCTCGAAGACAAACGGCATAGGTCGGGGATCAAGGCCATGTTGTCCAACCATAGATAGCGCCTTCCCATTCCCAGGGCACCGCTCGTGCTCACCAGACTTCTGGGGATGGTGAAACTACCGTAATCTCCGTCTAACAATCATGCGTTTTCGTGTCAAGACCTAAGAACTCAGCCCGATTAGGAATAGGCAGAAATTCCGTTTTCTCCTCACACGCCACTGAAAGGAATGCTGTGAGCCCTCTTAGAAGGGCGAAGGCTCTATGGACCTTTTGATAAATTTGGAAAAACGGAAACAATAATATCAAAAGTGATAATGATTTAAGATTACCGTAAGATTCTAATCCTCTCAGGATCTCATCGACAATGTGTGGGAACTGGCGCAGTTTGAGTCGAATCCAATGAATTCTGATGGGCGGATTGGCACCTTCCGGAACAACTACGCTGCCGACGTGGAGGAGATGGCCCAGACTGACTATGATGTGATGGGAGAATCAACTGCCTCCGGCAGGGGTGAGCCGTTTGTATAGTATCGATGTTATTCTACTGGTAAAGCATAATGGGAGGACAGGCACAGATACATTACATTGGCCGGCGTTTGATGGTTTCAGCTAGTCAGAAAAATTGACACAGTTGTTAATAACCACAGTGAGTCTTCCCAGGTTGGTTCTGGATCTCATGCAATCAAAGAGGACTCTTCCAGACTACCGATGGAGATTCCATCTTCGGATCTACCATTCCCATCAAGTTCGTGTCACTCCCTTCCAACAAAAGTTCAAAATTCAAAACATCATCTGTCGGTATTTATATTCAGCGATCAAAGAAAAAGAAAAGAGCACATGATAAATTATGAAACTGATTCTTCACACTGTCTGCCCTAATCTACTCGTCCTGGATAATCAAAATATTTTTTGCAGTATCTACTACGAGCAGTGCACTGAGATCTTCGCGCCCGAGTTCAACGCCTCCTACGTTCGCGATGTCAATAAGTAAGTGTTTTTATTCGTGTTCCCTTTTTTCCATTACTTCTCTCATGAACAAACTATAATTTTTTGCAATTATCTTCCCGGATAGTGGCAAAACAAAAACATGTGCTAAATATTGCAAAAAAAGAGGTGAAGTTCAATATGTTTCCAGAGCTCACACCGACACGTGGAACGGCGTGGACGATTTCGACGCGACTAATCTGTGTCTGCCCAGTGGAATGTACGATCCATGGCATCCACTCGGATTCTATGGAGAAGACAAGTCAAGGAATATCGTGGTTGTTCGGATTGAGGGTAAGTGACCCATTCCTTTGTTTATTTACCTTCCAACAATCAGGCGATTCCTGACTAACATGTTAAATATGAGAGGAATCGCGAGAGATTCGAGAGTTTTGGGGTATTAGCGGACTTAGGTAATAGTTTCCCCGATTCCGCCAAAAAGTAAAAAATTAGTACATCGAATGATGCTCTTTCGAACTGCGTTTGCCGATTTTCGATATCTTGTCTCATCTTCGAGTATTGTTAGGTGAAAGTAGGGACACTATGAAATTTACTACCAAAATCGACTCAGGAAAACAGGCATAACTCGCTTTAATATTATGCTAGAAACAATTCCAAAAATGTTTTCGAATGAGGAGACATAGCGCAACATTGCTTATATTGGTGATGTCATTCCTGGTCCATGCGCCGGATTGGGGCGGTCAGTTTTCTAATAAAGTGATGTAACTTTCCAGATCGTGATTTCTCAGACAAGCGCCTATAGTATTTTGAAGAATATACTGGTACCTATTACCACGGCAAAAATCAAAAGAATCGAATGATGGAAAAAAAAGTTGCTCGCCCTTTTGTCCGAAAAACATGCGATTTTTAAAAGTTTTTCAAGCATAACTTTTTTCATTTATGTTTTATGAGCAATGAAAAAAGTTATGCTTGAAAAACTTTTTGTTGAAAAATAAACGCAGTTCGAAAGAGCATCATTCGATGTACTATTTTTTTCATTTTTTGGCAGAATCGGGGAAACTATTTCCTAAGTCCGCAGGGCTCTCGAAAATCTGGCGATTCCTCTCATATAGTGTTATTACCAATTTACCTATAAAAAAAATGTATAAACAAAACGAGACAATATTCGTGATTCAGGTGCCGCTCACTGCTCCGACATGTACCCTCAGTACGACGAGGAACCCCCTGCACTCCCCGCTGCTCGACAACAAATCAAGGACTTCCTTTCAGGAATTATCTGTTCGTTCCCATTCAATCCCATCTTGTTGCTTCATCACAGTAAAACGTTCTCCGATCAGGCCGAACTGACCTGAAGCCTTCCTTCAAATATCACCATCATCTTGTCATAATTGAAATATCACCATGAATACAATGATTGTTCCAGACGACTCCGACCATCCTCGCACTGCCTCTTCCTCTTCCCTCTCCATCGCTCTTCTACTTGGTTCAACTCTTTTTGCTGCACTTCTCTGAATTCGGCCCTGATAAATGTGCAATGTATAAAATCCTTTAGTTTTCATCATGGCGCGTCTTCCACTGATAAGAGAATTACACGAGAGAGCAAAGAGAAAAGATGACTAGAGATAAGAGGAAGGACACACTTCTCCGTCTTCTTCTCTTCTCTTGAGTAGACGACGTCATGAGGACGCTAACAATCCTTCTCGTCGTTCTCGCGACGGTTTCTGCGAGGAAATGGATGAATGGACGGCCTCAAGGTTCATTATTTTCTCGAGATCCCGCTATATATCGAGAAATAGTACTACTCAATCTTTTACCATTTTTCCACAAGTCGGAGTTGTGAGATTCGCTGGAATAATACCAGCAATCAGTTCGATAATTTCTATAGGAGGATTGGTGAATGCTGCCTTCCATCTCGATTCTCGTGCCGAAGAGCTGTTCCCCGATCAGATCCTGACCAATTTCTCCCAGAAATTCGACCACTTCGACCCGCTTGACACGGTTTATATTCATGAACTTTGATTAGAAACGTCAATTCAAGAGCGCTTTTTCCAATGCAATGGAACGAATTCGACCCCAGATTCATAGGCATGATTGACGTGTTGCAGCGCCGTTGGGACCAGCGAATGTACTACAATCCGAAATGGGCGAATCGAGATCTGGCCAGCGACCAGGATATCATCTTTCTCATGATTGGCGGAGAAGGTTAGCGCTTACTTCACTTTTTTGATGTTCATCTACAGGCGTGAAGGAGAAAGTGTTACAAAAATATCGTGAATCAATGTAGACCAATCCGCATGGCTCAACACGAAGGACAGTATATGGTTGAGATAAGTAATTGCGGAGGACGTCAAGTACGATGGGTTTTATCCTAACTTTCCAATATCAATACCTGCAGGTCGTGAACCGGCCAAGTGGTCGGGCGACGACAACGTCATGATCATGCAGTACGCTAAGATGTTCGGAGCCGCAGTTTACGATCTCGAGCATCGCTTCTTTGGAGACAGCAGACCCATCAAGTTAGTTTCGTTAGAGTCCAAGACAGAGTCGTGAATAGAAAATTAGGGAAATCTTTCTCAATTGCAAATGAGTTTCGTGGATGTATTTCTTGGCTTTATTCAAAAATTTCACCATTCAGTGACATGAAGACCTCATCCCTCCGTCTGCTAACTACCGAACAGGCTCTGGCTGATCTGGCCTACTTTATCACTGTGATGAACCAGGAAAAGGGGTACAAGAACCCCAAGTGGATCACCTTCGGAGGATCGTATCCCGGTTAGTGCTTGAGCTAGGCAACACTGAGCTGTTTCCCCTTTTTTTCTGATTAATAAATAACTCTGATGGCTTCCTCAAACTATCAATGTCTCTTAAGCGGAATATAAACAGATTTCATTCAAACACTTCTCAATAATAAACTCAGGTGCTCTATCCGCCATGTTCCGTTCCAAGTACCCCGAGTTGACCGTTGGTGCCGTTGCCAGCTCTGCTCCCATCAACCTCGCTCTCGACTTTTATCGTCAGTTTTTTTTATTTATAAAAATAATAATCAAATAAATTCCAGAGTACGCCACTGTCGTCGAGTACGTGCTGAGCCAGACGAAGATTGAGAATGAGGTTTTTTTTTTAAAAATTTGACCGATATTACATTTATTCTTATCATGGCGCTTGCGCGAGATTAGAGTGAGTTCAACGTAGGCCAGCAATATGGAATTTTGGAAATATTTTTTGCAGAATAACGTCGGTTGTGACGAGTTAGTTCGCCAGTCGTTCGATCGCATGCAACAGTTGTCGCTTACTAAGGAGGGAAGAAAGACACTCAACGACAAACTGAGGTGCAAAAACAGGGATATATTTCCGGTTTTATTGATACTGTATACTGGATGCACCGCCTGTATCCTTATTTTGGCAGACCTTCCCCCATGTCAATAGAGTAAATAAGATGTAGACTTTTCAGCTTTCGTCGACTATGAGTTCAGCAGTAGAGATTAATTTTAAAGCACATCTTTTCTTTTTCAACTTGTGAAATAATTGCAGACTCGACCCTCCCTTCGACGATAAGACAACCAAGGCAGACATCAACAATCTCTTCGCCAATCTCTACGATGCTCACCAGGGAATGATCCAGTACACGTATGATGGATCGGTGAGTTAAATATTTTAAGAAATTATAGATAATTTTGAATTCAGAGCGAGAAGACGAAGACCTACGCTACGGCTGCACAGGTCTGCCGCATCTACAACCAAGACAAGGTTAGAATTTTAATAATTTCCCAATTAACAATACTTTGCTGCATTTTATGAAGCGATTGAGAAAGTGGGAAATCGTCAGAACGACGGCTTATTTTTTTATAAGTATTCTTTCCATTTTTCCGTATTCTCAACTCATTTATTTCCTTAGGACTCTCTTGACAACGTGTGGGATCATCTCGTGTGGTACAATGAGTACTGGAACGGCGTCAATATCACCACGTTCGCCAACAGCTACGATGCCATGATCAAGGTTTGATGCTTTACCTTTTCCCAGTATTGAATAGCATTGGAGACACGGGAAATAAACAAACCAATTAAAAGAAATGAGAATCATGATAAGACAAAACTCAAAAATGCAAAACACACAAAAACACAAAAATGTCATTTATTAATCACAGGATATCTCTGAGACGGACTATGACAAGCTCGGAGATGGCGGAAATGAGGCCAGAGGGTATTCAAATTAATTTTTTTGAATAATATTATAAAAATTACTTCGCAGCTGGATGTGGTTGTGCTGCAACGAGATGGGCTGGCTGCAGACGACTGATACCGATACTATCTTCGGATCTACGCTGCCCATGAAGTGAGAATGAATTATATGCCGATAACTCAATAAATTATCTTATAGAATAGATGATTATTTAGTCAGTCAGAAATCGCTCCTTTTGTATTATCTTTCTTTAGAAAACAATTGTGAGATAAATAAAATATGATTAAACTATTAATGATTCAGCTACTTCTACGACATGTGCAACGATATGTTCGACGGAGAAGCGATGACCACTGCAATCGCCAGAGACAACAACAGGGCGGCTGAGGTGAGCGAATAAGGGTGGAAAGAGAACAACTGATAAATAAGTTTCGAATACTGTCTGAGATCAAATCTATCGACTTATAGCAATCCTTGACGAATTATCATGTGCCATGCTCTACAATTATTTTCTTCAGTAGCCTTACACAACTCAGGTGTTCGATTGCCCAGTGCAGTTCTTGCCTGAACTGCCTCGATATCAACATACGTTTCAGAAATACTACGGAGGCATCAACGACTTCGACGCGACTAATCTCTGTTTACCCAACGGCAAATTCGACCCCTGGAGTTCGCTGGGATACTACAAGGAGGACAAGACGAAGAACATCGTGCCAGTCGTCATTGAGGGCAAGTGGAATGCATTTTATTCATTCTTCGGAATGCAACGAAGAAATGAAATCACAACTTATTCTGCTTTTGATTGTATTTAGTGCTTTCAGAACTTTTAACATTCAAACTACATGATTTTATAATTTCATAAATGTTATTTCAGGAGCCGCCCACTGCTCCGACATGTATCCTCCGTATGGTAATGAACCGCCTGGACTGCAGGCCGCTAGAGAGCAGATCCAAGCCTTCCTCGACGGACTCATCTGTAAGTCGCAGAGATCTTGATTCAAATGGCTCAGAGCAGGGAATGGACACAAATAAATGAGCGCATTCGTAACTAAAATACTAAAATTATAACAATTCTTCTCTTAATTCAACTGCCAAGAAAAATAATGTAATTCGCCGAAATACGGAGTATTTGATTTTTACAAATTAATTCCAGACGATGCTGATCACCCGAAGAAGAGCGCATCTTCTCTCACCATCTCTGCTCTGCTGTTTGTGATCGTCGCTAGACTGTTGTAGAGAGAATAATAAATGCATGATTGAGTCTGAAAAGCAACAACACTCATTCAATCATATAATCATCATCTCGTTGATTGATTCTTGTCTAATCCCGATTATATTTTTGAGGGTATTAGGATATAATAACAACGAACCGATTTTATATTTCTCCACTCAGTAGCTCGAACCCGTCATCTTCGTGACTTTCGCACCTCGCATTCCCACGTATCCATTGACCTAGCAAGAGCGTGGGAGCCGTAGCAGGTCAGCCATTCTCTCTCGGATGGTATTTGATCGTGAGAATGCGAACTTGGACGTTCCCCGCTGGTCTAGATTGACACTTCACTTCACAGGCTTTCGACTTGGTGCTAAGTTTTGTGAACTGTTGCAGTGATGTTATTTTATTAATTTATGATATAACTCAAGATTACAATTCGACAAAACAAAGATCTAATTTGTATCATTAGCAAAAAAAATTTAAAATAAATTATTTATTTTCAATTATAAATCAATAAGTAATTTCTGAATTCGAATTATCTCAGCGATCGGCTTATCGCACGACAATTATCATGTGATAAATAAGTATTCCCTTTGCGGACAACTATCGATTGAATTAAATATGGTTCAGTGAATTATATCAAAATTAGAACATATTTATCATATTTATATGGAATTCACACGACATAATTAACTTAGGATGAATATCAACATATCCAGAGAATATCAAATAAGACTAGAGTGACAATGGTGACTAGCACATGAAGATTTATATACACGGTCAAACAATTATGACATTTATTAACACACAGATGATAGAGATTTTTAGAAAGAAAAATGGAATTCTCAGAAAAAATATTTGCTGTGAAATCGCAAGAAGAAAAATGAGAGAACGTAAATTATGTTGATCAACTAGCGGATATCGTCGAGATCTTGTCACTCGAGCATCGGAATGACAGCATCATCATCAACGACAGGGAACATCAGCATGAAAACATCATCATCAATGACAGGGACATCTTCATCAGCAGCGTTCTCTGGAGCGGATGCGATGATACGCATGCGCACAGTCATCTCAGTCAAATCTTCCAACTCAAGTGTTGCCGTGACCTGAGATGAATGAGAATAACTTGGAAATATGGTGAAGAGACTACCTTCGCCCTGTCGACGAGTACTCCCGCGATGGCTTTCCAATGCTTCACAAAACAGTAGTTCCTGGGCTGATTGTAGAGGGAATCGATGGCCGTGAGCTCGACTGTCTTGACGAGCCGAGAAGCTCTGTGTATGAGGCACTCGAATGTGTCGCGAGCTTAATGAAAACATATTTAGACATGATGATTCACTGATAAGGTATGTTTGAATAGGAAGAAATGGACGACCACTGTGAGAATTGACGAAAACTTTCTTACTCAAAACGTATTCTATATTGGCGGACACTACGAGATGCTGGACTTTACAAGTGCGAATCAACTCCATAACCTCGCCTCTGAAATAGTCCTTCTCGCTAATGAAAATCTTTTGATTGCGTTCAGTCGTTGACTCGATCCAACTATTTCAAAGAAGATTGATCTCACGCTGGAGTCTGGAATAAATTTGGTAGCTTCACGAGCTCGAGTTCCTCGATGAGCACGTCGCCCATCGCTTCACGGATCTATCAATTAAAGATTTAATGAATGAATGAATTAATTAATTAATAAACCCTTTCGAGCTCCTCCTCGCTCCTTCGGTAGTCGTGAACGTGAATCTCGAGCCTCTCTATGCGGGAGCATCGGTAGAAGAGAGGAGTGAGAAGTGCGGGTAGGCCGTAGTAATCGATCCTGACCAGATGCCTGACTTCGTATTCCTGGAATAATTGGTATCTAAATACGATAATACAACTGAATTCCACTCCTAAAAAATCATATCGACGATTGTACTGCTTGCTCACTACGGTAACCAATTTATCATTCATTGGTCAAGTAACTATTCTCATCAAGCAGAAAGCAAATCGACTAACAATCGATCAAATCGAATTATAAGTGACTAACCGGCTCCTTATCCCTCATCAATCTCCATCGCCATCCCTCAACTCCGAAATAGTTCCGCCCCTCGTTCGTCATTCTCATCGTCAGTATGATCTGTCCAGTGCCGTCAACTGTCCAACGGAAGACCTTGATTGAAGGGAGTCTCGAGCGGTGTTCGACGTGGTTCAGTGCCAGGAAGTTCCATCGTTGAGAGATCTGTGCATATCTACGCATGAAGCGAGACGAAACTTAGTGAGAGGGTGATTGTTTGATTGGTAAGAATAAATTGCATTTATGATGCCTTATTCTTAAATAAACACACCAGTCTCATCCTCGGAGTTGTTTCGTGTCCCACTCTGATTATTTCCCGAATGACGTCAGAAGGCAGGTTGTTGAGGTCAAGGGATTGCTCTGCTGACATCGAGACACTCGTAACTGCCCTGAGAAAATATGATACAACTTGCGAGTAGGAATGGGCAATTGTAGAGAGCAAACAACGAATGTAATTAGAATCTTCTCAACCTATTTCGGAACTTAGAGCCCGCGCAAGCGTAATGCACTTCGTTCTCGGCAAACTTCCAAGACAATCCTTCTCTTCGACTATCTCAAATTCGCGTGTTCTCTCGTCGTTTCTCTTTGTTCCTTCTAACGTCTGTTCTTAGACCCTCCTCCTTTTACAGTTCCAATTGATGCGGGTGACCCGAAGGATGAGGTCGAATGATGAAAGCATCCTACTGATTCTGCATGCTATCTCGCGTCTCTGACCGATTAGAGAATGGCCAAAGAAGAGACGACCTCGACCTCGATCGGAGTGCCTAACCTCTCACAAATATACCGTATCGCGCGGGTGTTTCGCGTCAAGAGATGTATAGAGCGGAATATTCTGCCAAGATGCCATCAAATTATTTCACGAGCTGAGCATTCGCTTAGAATGGGCTGACCCACAAATTCTGAAATAAATTTAGCTAGGATCGCCCCTTTTAAAAAGAAATCGTGAAAATTACTGTCAAGCAATTCAGAATAGAGCTCACAGAAAAAAACACTCGAAATGAATTTGATAAAGTGAGAGTGTGCGCGGGATGGACAATATTTGTTATATGTTGTATCGTACTTTGTAAACAAAACCGAACAAGTGAACAGCTTTGTTCATTTTTGTCACTGTTTGAAAGTCGCGCGTGACAAACTTAAAAATTCTAATTTTTGTTTCTTATTTTTTGTCCACCCGATTTGCCTTAATCGATCGGACATGTCACGGTGAAATATTTCTTTAAAGTGGAGAAAAACGACAGCTCTAAGTAAATGATTACTGTAGTATGAGGTAGGTAGATAATTACTACCGTAATCCCTACTTTATTTTCAATTTTAATATTTTTTGCTCTCGTTTTTCCCCATTTTAAAGGAATATTTCACCGTGACATGTCCGATCGATTCCGGCAAATCGGGGTGGACAAAAAATAATAAACAAAAATTAGAATTTTTAAGTTTGTCACTCGCGACTTTCAAAAAGTGACAAAAAATGAACAAAACTGTTCACTTGTTCGGTTTTGTTTACAAAGTACGATACTACAGAATTAATTGAGTCTGGAATTGAGTATCTATGTATGTAAATACAGTATCCTCCATAAGTCATCGTCCTTTTTTCAATCTTTCATAACTTTTGACTCGTATGAGATTTCTTGCTCATAATCGGTCATGACATAGCACACCCACTGAGTATTAGGGATATACATTGGGATATCACAGAACGCCCTGGTTGTTGCGTAGTGATGACGCAATCAAGCAATACTTATTCAACCAATCAAAATTCTTGGATGAATTTTTCCCCAGCCTTTCTACTCGATGTGATAATATAAGGGCTCAATACCTTTTCGATGAAAATATGTACTCATGGGGGGATGACGTACAGTGGCTTTAGATTGTCTCAAAGTAGGGTCCCGAAAAAATGGATTTTCGTTCATAGACATGCAAGAGACTCGTTCAAAAGCTCAAAATGATCCTTACCACAATTCCTGATGATCCCTAAAGTTTGATGACGCTAGCTTTTAATTTGACTTCAGGGCACGAATTTTTCACTTTTTCACATAATTTTTTTCTCCCTATTTTGGATGATCACAGTTCCAAGGCGGATTTTTGTTCAAATGTCTTTCCTGGACAATTTAGTTGCAAATCCATGGATTATACGATTCCTAACGTTTTAGAGCATTTGGATAACTTTCCCGCCCGCGGCAACCGAAAATCCGAGATCAATTGATTTTCAAAATCGGCTATTTTTGGACATAATGAATTCTTAATTTTTTCATCAATGATATCATGGGCTCTCATATCGAAATTCGGATTCAGCACACAAAAATATACCAGACAAAAAATTAGTCAGGAAGTTCTGAGATAAAAAAAATTTTCGACTAATGATGATCATTTTATCATGGTCTTTTTTTGGTTCAAAATCGATTGACCTTGGATTTTCGGTTGCCGCGGGCGGGAAAGTTATCCAAATGCTCTAAAACGTTAGGAATCGTATAATCCATGGATTTGCAACTAACCTGTCCAGGAAAGACATTTGAACAAAAATCCGCCTTGGAACTGTGATCATCCAAAATAGGGAGAAAAAAATTATGTGAAAAAGTGAAAAATTCGTGCCCTGAAGTCAAATTAAAAGCTAGCGTCATCAAACTTTAGGGATCATCAGGAATTGTGGTAAGGATCATTTTGAGCTTTTGAACGAGTCTCTTGCATGTCTATGAACGAAAATCCATTTTTTCGGGACTCTACTTTGGCACAGTCTAAAGCCACTATACGTCATCCTCCCAAGAGTACATATTTTCATCGAAAAGGTATTGAGGCCTTATATTATCACATCGAGTAGAAAGGCTGGGGAAAAATTCATCCAAAAATTTTGCTTGGTTGAAAAAGTATTGCTTGATTGCGTCATCACTACGCAACAACTAGGGCGTTCTGTGATATCCCAATGGCATATCCCTAACCTTCGGTGGGTGTGCTATCTCATGACCAAGTATGAGCAAGAAATCTCATACGAGTCAAAAGTTATGAAAGAATGAAAAAAAGGACGATGACTTATGGAGGATACTGTATATGACTACAAATTTTCTCAGAACGTTTTCTTCAAAACATGCAAATTCACATTTTAAATATTTTTTGTACTTAGTCTGCCCAATAGCTGGCTGAAGCACTGAATAATACATGTAGAAGCACCTAATTGAGAAGCAGCGCCGCTGGGAGTATGTACAGTACTTTGCGTTGTTTGCTCTATTACGCGCCCAATTTTCTGATAACGACAATCGCGATTTGACGTTTTTTCTTACCTTTTAAAGCTTCTATGGCCAACAAACTCGACGATTCTGCCGTGTTCGACGGTCTACCGAGCCTTGGCCAACTTCAGATCTCATCAATCGGATTGGACTGTAAAGACTCTGCAAGGTAAACAAACGTTGTCCAATACTGTCATCAAGTCAGTTTTGAATTGTCTAATAATGAAAAAGCAGGATTCGAGTGATCTTCCGTGAATCGCTCACACATCACTTTGGAGGAGTTCTCGGCGATTTGATCAAATCGTATGAACTTAGACCTGGAGTGAGTGTTGATCTAATAAATTTATTTTTATATAATACTGCTATTTAAAATATATTATATTTTCCAGTGGGTGGAAACGTACTCAGCTCCGATGAAACTCCTCTCGACTGAAAATGAGATGACAAACGCTCATCGTTCTATCTTCTTCCTCATTCTCCTTGTTCTTATAGTGTTTGGCTACTACATGAACTTCTCTATCATTGCCATCAGTCTCATTATGCTGTGCACTATTGTATGGGCTATCGTTGACTTGTCGAAGACACGAAAGAAGGACCGGATGAGAAATCAACTCCGCAATATTGCTGGGAGCTGTTCGAAGATCAACATTCTTGTCCTCGATGGATTGAGCAGAGAGATGCTCGATCTTGTGAGAGAATCATTGGGAGAAGTGAACGTGCATACGTTGGTACTCAATGGAAGACACGGCAAAGAATATCAGAGGCGAGTTTTTTATCTGGAATTATCAGGATATAATCGAAACCGCCTCTTTTCTATTGCAGAGAACTTATCCTCGAGTTGGCAAGCAGGAACAACTTGCGTGAAGTGGATGTACGTAAGGAGGATTATGAAGGGATCAGCCAAGGTTTGCCCCAGTGTTTAGTTATCGAAATAGTTGAATGCTTTCCAGATGAGGAAGACACCGAAGTGTCCGACGATGAATTCGGCAATCTTTCCATTTACATGCACTAATTTGTCGGCCACAAAATAATGAGCAAGCAACTTCAAATGAAATGGGTAATTCGACTGTTTTTGTTGTGTATTATTGTTAATACCCATGATTCAACAACAAATAAAGGCTTTCACAAATAAGGCTGAACATCTTTCAATTTATTTTTTAAATAAAATTATGAAAAGTCATTTATCGTTAGAAAAAAGTTTGAGCATTTCCTTACAGTATGCCTGCTCAATTCGAGTATTCAAATTCGAAAACGACATTGGTCTTTTATTTGCCTGTTCCACACTTTCTTGCATTTTATTTTGTTGCTGTTAGTTTCCAATCATTACTTCGGTCTAATTTTTTCATCGTTTCGTTCACAAACTCAATGTATTGACTCCCACAAAAAATAAGAACACCAACGCATTGTTGGCTTACTTCCAAACTACGGCGATGAGTGAACGACATTGCTTGACACTCGTTTTCCGGCGCTTCAGTCGCGCCAGTTTCGCGAAGCTGTGCATCCAGCCTCTCCTCTTTTCGCGTACTCTTTCACCAAGACGAGAGAGCTTGTGAAAAGAGGCGAGTGTTGATGCGCAGCTTCGCTAAAGTGGCGCAACTGCAGCGCGGGGAAACCAAGGCAAGCAGCTGTCTCAAAGCTTGTCAGGGCTGATTTTTGTGAGTGGTTACTGTATTTACAAGCACCAATATAAACTGTGGCACGCCATTCAATCAATCCGACTATGATGTACTGTGTAGTGACTATTTCATGCGTACGCTAGCTTATTACAACCCGCATCGGCCCAATGACTTCAGTGTATTGATTATCAATTCAGAATCTTCATTCTCTCTTGAAGATGTCATCTTCAGCAGACGATGTTCCCAATCTAGACACCCTTCCGCCAGATATAATTAGGATGATTATCTCAATTGGACTCGAGTCTGTCAACAGCATGCTACTCGTGAGTGTTCATTTGTGATGGTACATCGGAAACGGCTCTTCACGATTCCCGTGTTATTTTCCTGTTAGAGAATCGTGAGTGAGGAGTGTCGATCTCAGATTTGTCATTATTTGCGCTGAATTTCAACAATTCAATGCACTCTCTTATCCAGATATCTCCTCGTTGGAACACTCTGGCCAAGGCGCATCTCGAAGACCGCAAAGCGCTCCCTCTAATCGACTCTGCCAGTTGGAGTGTCGATTCGGACGGTGATCTGACTCTACACATAAGCGTTCCAGAGAGATACAAAGCATATTTTGGAATCAACTCTCGACGATTTCAGCCATACGATAAAGGATCACAGTGTGATTATGTAAGTGCCAACTAGTGGTCGTAGCGTTATCCATTTTGAGGTTTTTTTTTAAATCTCAAAACCCCTATTTTAACCATAATCTAAATTCCAAAGTATTTAGTGGGAGTTTTTGAAAGTTGATTCTTGGATATATATTTACCGTAAACTCCGATTTTTCGGAATACATGTCCTGAGATAATTCCCTTGTAAGTAGTGATTCTGGATCATTTCAGTTA
This sequence comes from Pristionchus entomophagus, assembly GCA_036245825.1. Taxonomy (NCBI): domain Eukaryota; kingdom Metazoa; phylum Nematoda; class Chromadorea; order Rhabditida; family Neodiplogasteridae; genus Pristionchus; species Pristionchus entomophagus. The sequence continues at coordinate 9,294,766 of BTSX01000006.1, read as the reverse complement.
GTGCAAGTCGATTTGAATCGTGAGATTGAGAGTCATGACTATGAATCAATAACGAGCGCAACGGTTACCCGGATATTCAACCGATGTTCGAGTATTGGAAGGCTCAAATTCGATATGGGACTTCGTAGAGATGAATCTGTTATTGAAAGAATAAGATTCGCTCTTGCAAATGTGAGCATCAACGACCTCAACTTCTTCACTAAAGAAAAGTTCAACAGAAGCTCCACGTAAGCAATGCTTTGATTGTTTCGAGCTATTTCAATTCAATTTTGTTTAGTCATAGCTATCTACAAAAAAATTTTCAGAGTGCCAATCTTGAATTATATCAGAAATTGTTCAATTGAGCATCTGTTTCTGAGCTGCGGAGTTTATAAATATCGTGAGTCTTTAGAATCGAGATCGAAATTTACTTTCTCATTCAGTTCTCGATAACGGATCATTCTTCACCGAAGCCGTTCGTCTAGTCTCATCAGTTGAAGTTCGAGTGGAGGCTGGGATGAGGAGGGAGAGCCCGGAGAGTGAATACTGGACTAATGTGAGAAGTCAACTGGAAAGAACAGCCAATGTGTCTCTGACACTCCGCACTCGGACTGTTGATAACTGGACCGAGAGTGTCTGTGCTATTATTGTTGTAGCTAGAGAAGATGATTTTCGCCTTGAAGAGAGAGTTCCTAGAGCAAATTATCATGATGAGAATCCATTTCCATCCCGTCACATTCACTCCTGATTAATCTTGTGATTCATAATAAATTCATTCATGATCAAACAATTTCTACGAAATGCGATGGACAAAGATTGAAAATATAAAAGGGCAGAGATTATTGATCGAGAGAAAGACGTATGTTAACAATGAGTATTAACAATGAGTATTAACATTGTTAATACTCATTGTTAACATACGTCTTTCTCTCGATCAATAATCTCTGCCCTTTTATATTTTCAATCTTTGTCCATCGCATTTCGTAGAAATTGGTAGGGTAGGGAAAGCTCGATAAACTCATGTTCTCCGTCGCACTCTCTTCTTGATCTCTCTGTGCCCCTCGTTGCTTCTATAATGGTCCAGCAACTCCTCTCTCAGGGCGAACTTCTCGTCGCATTTCTCGCACTCGAATGATTTGTGTCCATGGCTTTCTCGCAGATGTTGGTACATCCCGCCCCTCTTGGACCGGATTACACCACAGTCCGGATAAGGGCAAACGTTGGCATCGGCAGCGACTAGAATGGGATAGGTCATCTTACGACGTAAGGGCATATTTTAGATACTGGATTGATCGTTCTCAATCTTTCTCATACCTTTCTGAAGCACGGTGTGATGTGACATGTGCTCATCGAGCCACTTCGGCGTGACAACCATATTGCAGATAGGGCATCGATCTCCTGGAAATAGCAACCAAATACACCGACTGAATGTGAATTTCGTAGAACTCACTCAGAATATACTAAAATCTCTATTATATAATGTCAATGCCTCACCCCTGTGCTGGAACTCATGGCGAGTTAGTCCTTTGGGAGTAGGGAATCCCTTGGGGCAACTGAGGCAGTGGAACAGTCCATCCGGTGCAGGAGCGATCACCTTCTTAACCTTCACATATCCAATCGAGAGATTAGCTGATCCTGCAAGAAATAGTAACGATGGTACTAGATCATCGATTATTTCTCGGTACCATTGTTCGGATCCTCGTAAGCGATGCCCTGCTGCTCTTCCTCGACTTCTTCTTTCACATCGTTCATACGGCCGGTGACACAACGCCTCCTCAGAGCTTTCTTGAAAGAAATACAAATTAGTCTATAGACGATTATCTGCCGTTTCAAGATTGAGATATGTAGATTATTTTATTTTTAAATGGGAATAAATAATAATAATGAAATAGTAACACACCGAACCACTCGGAGTCTCATCGTCAGCCCGACCTCGTTTGGAGCCATTCTGACGCTGCTGAAAGGTCTTGTAAAGCATGAAATACATCGAATTTCTGGTGTTTGATTCCGGAACCGGAGTCGGAAGTTTATTCAGATGAAAACATTTCAGTATTGTATAAAATTGCTCACACTTCGATCTTCCTCGTCGTTTTCAAGCGCGAATTCCATATCATTCCAGTTATCGCCATAATCATTTCCTCCGTGTTCGAATGAATCGAGCATTCTATCGTGCTCCATCTGGAAAATCAATTATACATTTTCAGTGAGCCGACACATGCGCTAAAACCTGAAATACGTGGTTAAGAGAGAATCTGGGCAATTCCGCTACCTGATACTCCTGTTCATATTCCACCATTCTCATAGTTCTTTTTCTGCTTCTTTTCACGATAGGCGCCTGAAATAATCAATAATATATTACCATCAACCAATGCGAAAACAGCTTCCAATAAAAGTTTGAACAATATTGAACGTACCATTTCCTCGCGAGGTATATCCATTGGGAGCAACAGAACAGCTTCATCTCGCCTTTTTTGATCCTCCTAAAATATTGTCTTATTCAAAATTTGAATTTATATCCAATATTAAAAATTCGAGTCTTCTGTCTCTACTTCCAAATTTGTTTTCGTATGCATCATAATGCTAAGTATTTCGAATCGATTATTCACCCTGTACTTCTCTGATTCGCGCTTATTTCGAGAAGGTGCCTTGGCGAGATTCTCGTGAAACTATAAAGGAGGATTTTTTTTCAATTTTGCTTATACTAAAAAAAAAGCTTGATTATGTTGGAAGCTATGGATAGTTCCCATAAACTAAAGAAAATCACCGACATACCTGACGAATCAAAGCATCTTTGTCAAATTGAGCATTCTGGCCACTGAAAATATACGCTAATCTGTGTGGTCTTCTATTCCTCGCTCTTACGGATTTCCCGGCAGATCATCTGCTTGAACGGCCTCAGAATCATCCAATGGCTCCTGGAAAAAGATTTGTTTTAGTATTTACCATATTTATTTTCACAAGCTCACGTCTTTAATGACACGGTCAGCTCCATTTTGCTGTCTCTGTTCGACTTGGTTGTTCTCCTGCAAACACGAGTGAGCTAAACCACACAACACACGTATGATTATATCTCCACTTCCTTTAACTCAATGGAATTTCGAACGTGTTCTTGTCCAACTTCAACCGGAAACCCACCAATACTGTGACTGCAGATAGTTCGCACAAATAACAGAACATCGAGCGCATTAATAAATAATGAACCTCAGAGTTTGCGTTCACTCCTTCCTCCATCGCTCTGATAAACAATCCGATGCACTTTGTAAGATCGACGAAGAGATGACGAAACGCATCATCCCTGCAATAGAACATCCCGCCATTTCAAATTTCGAAAATCGGGCTTCGTAATAAAAATAAATATTGTAAAACCTCACACATTCAGTTGATTCTTGGTTTCATCCGCCCTCTTCAGTATCTCATTCACGTCTTTCCGGATTATCTGACATGCCATGATTAGCATCTTTCGTATAATACTTTGCAAACACAACCGAAGAAATGAACAGAATGTTTACTGATAACGATATTCAGAAAAAAAACATATAATATTATTCATACCGATTTCTCGGGCTTCTCCTTCACTATTTTCTGCATCGTCCTCAGAGCTTTCACACACGGCCACACTGGACGGTCTGGATTTTTTATTTCGCATGCCTGAAATTATTTTCAATGAACTTCTCACCATAGTGTTTATCACAACAAAGGTCATCAAGCATGGAGTGATAAAAAGAAGAGAGTCTCGCTAACCTTCTTCAGTGTTTCATTGAGAAACGCGAGAGCTTCAACTCGATCGGCCATACTGATGTTGAGAATCACACAGCAATGGAATCAGAAGCAGCAGCAAACACGAGAAATATCCGAAAGATAATCAGTTTAAAAGGATCACGTTTCGGTTTCTGCTCTCTCCATTCTACACGCTGTCTCGCTTGCTAGAGAAACGAGAGAATGTGCACAATGGAGAGAGTCAAAAACCGAAATAACACCACACACCACTACTCTTTAGTAATAATGCGAACTCACTCAAGAAAAAAAATAACAAAGCGAAAATCAACGCGCGAAAATAGGTGCAGCGAGGCTAAGAGGTACGACAAGAATGAGGGTAGAATAATTGTCCTTATGAACATGAGTGGATGTAATTTCCGTTTTCAGCTCTTTTCATTGTCCATGTTCTGTCTGATAGAGCGAGTATAATGAAGAGAGCAAAAACTGAAATAACATCCCTAGAGCGATGTCAGTAACACGTGCGGGAAAGAGCGCATGAAAAAAGGCTAGATGTGACCCAGCTTCAAGGGAACGAACAGGGCGATGGGAGATTCCGGAAGCTCGCAGCTTTGAGTGAAGATCTATGAATCAGGAAGCCAACTCGCGAGGAGAAATCGATTGCTTATTGGGGAAGGTAGTGTTGCCGAATCGATTAGCGCACTCTCCATTCTGCCTACACACAGATAAGTGGCGAGAGAGTGTGCTGAGCGAAGAGAGCAGCTATTCGATCCGCCAACACTAATGGAAGGTCGGAGAGGGAGGGAGGGGTACGCTTTAGTGATGACAAATCGACATTGACTCTCCTCATTTCGCGCACTGCTCGCTGTACTGTTCTCATGGTCTCTCGCCGGATAGAGAAATGAGAGAGCACGCGAGATGAGGAGAGTACGCTTGAATGGAAGGAAAGCAAGTGGGAGAGAGAGAGAGAGAGGCATCTCGGATAATGCTCTCTCTCTCCCTACTGCTCTCTTCTCTCTTTCCCCGCCACTCTCGTTCTCTCGCAGGTCAGCTCGACCAGAGAGCGTGCCGAAGTGAGAGTGATGAAAACCGAAACGGCTTACCCAGTGGAGAGAGATAGGCAATAGAGAGCGGCGTATACGAAACTGCTTCAGCAATGGGGAGAGTATGCAAGCCATATCGGATATTTTCTCTCTCCATTCTGTATACTATCTCACATTTAAATTCTTCGAGAGAATGTGGAAATTGAGGGAAAAATCTTGTCAGCTCTAATTCAACCATTTTTCAGCTCATAGCAGCATAATCAACAAACTACATTTTGGAGTAAGAAGATCATGCTGCGTGAAGGCAGAAAAATCTCACTCGATCAATGCTCGGAGAGATAAGTTAGTTATGTGATCCATGATGAGTCGCGAGTTTCGTCTCGCATGGAGATTGCATTTCCGGTGCAAATGCAAACAATTCTTCTTTGTTTTTTTTCAACGGAAAATCTTTTCAAGAAAATTTGTTTCTCGTATTTTTCTAGCAATATTGTTCAGTCTGATCTACTCCTGAGCCGGAATGAACTGACCAGGATGAGACTCTGACCCTAGACATGAGCGGCTCCCTCTTCATTCCCTCCATACAGGTGACAGGTGGTATCTTCCCTCTAATCGGGCAGGCTTCCGGAGGGGGTGGGAGAGGAGGGAAGGGGGAGCGGAGGGAGGGGGTGATGGTAATGACCCACAAATAATGTGTCCTCATCCGAGATTTGCCTTCATTACATGAGGGCGAATCTTGGACATAAATATACATTCATTACCTTTTAATGAGAGAAATGGCTATGTATATGTAAATGAATTCTAACCCGTACAGATGAGTGACTGTGCAACGAAGGATGATCTATTCTGAGCAGAGGAAACATTCAAGAGCAGTGGACTCGGATTCTTCTCCTCTAACCCACAGGTACCGTACTCTACTTCAATCACTCCTCCTACATCAGTTCTCGAGCTCGTGTAAGAAATCGAGCTACCGCATCCTCGTTGGGCTATTGCCAACCGCTCGTGACGGATGATATGATCGATTTTTATCATAAATGATCATGATTTATTCACAAATGGCTTCTTATCGGACCTATTGATTGAGAATTAGACCCGTACAAGCTCCTACCATGTTTCGGGCAACTCTTTATCCCTCTCAGGTGAGCTCAACCTGCAATCTATATGTATTAATCTTTTTTCTGCCGGCTGGTAGGACACAGCCCCCTCTTTGAATCCGCGCCAAAGGTCTCGCGCGGAATGAATACGGTAGGATGAGGGCGTGGGTGGGGAGGCACTCACTCAAACTCTTTCTTTCGCTTAGTAAGTCTCTTAGTTTCTCTCTAAGTTCTCTCTAAGTTTGCTTTATCTCTTTGTGTTTTTTTAAAATGTTTTTGTGTGTATTATTTAACTTTAATTATATAATTATCTTCAGGCATCTAGACTGCCTCTTCTCATTCTGATTACCAGGATAAATTGGAATCAATCGAATATGATGAAATAGTTCTGTAGACGTCCACTTGGAACTACCGTTCAACTGAGTATGTTTATTTGAAAGAATTATTTTGCTTTTAATTCTGAATCATACGCTAAATCTAGAATGCAAGCAACGCGTTGGGAATTCCAGTGTAGAAGGTGATAGATCTCATTGGCAGTTCCATCCGTCAACGAAGGTTGGAAATCGTGTGCAATCGCAGATTCGAGAACGAGAAGGCACAGTTAAAGGGCATAAGAGGTCACGCAGAGGAGTTCGAGACGAGTCAGCCGAGGTGGCGAAATTACAATATATATTTGGCTGTTTTTGGCGTTGATCAAAACTAGGCCGGTCAAACACGCAACCGTATCACGGCTGCAAATGCCTTATTTCTTTGGAAACATCAACCCACCTCTCACCTGTATTGACACCTAATCACACATAATCTATTAGTGGTAATGATTAAATGTAGAAGATTAAAATAAAATAATCCAGAAAAGATCAAACACACGCTGATGGCGAGGAAACTGAACCATCGACCCCCCGAGCTACAGGAGAGGAAAAGTTGCGCCACGTCGAAGCATTACGATGATGATTGTAAAAAGGGCGAAGGGAGGGTAGAGCGTCGGACAGTGTCGTTTCTCTGCTTTATAAATTTCGAAAACAATCGTTTATTGATTATACTTCCTTCATGTTACTCATTTTGTTTTAAAATTGAATATGGATAAAACGTTTACAAAAAAAAACAACAGCATTATTTGTTTATGGACTGTCATGAATTCATACGTGATATATCGTGTTGGAAACTATTCTTCGAATTTCACAGACACTTTCGATAATTCATTCGCAGAATGCAGTTCCGAACTAATTCTATTCTGAAACTCCACCCCCTCGTTCCACCCTCTCTGTCTCGTAGCGTTCGGTCGTTAGAGTGACTGGTCCTCTCTAAACCAATGACAAAATTGATCCCAAACCTAATATCCGCCTAATTCTATCGAACAGGTGATTCGAACTATGATCTGGTTAATTTCTTCCAATATCGTACTTCGTGAACAAACCGTGACAGATGAACATTTTTGGCTATCTATTTTTGACTATTTTTTTTGAAATCCAGCCAATACACAATTATATATTCCAATTATACTCTCTTATTTTTGTCACCCTTGTTTCGTTTCGACTAAACCTGATTATTCTTCACAATTACAAATCAAGCATTTTGACAGTATAGATCACGGATCTCAAGAATAGAGCTCCTTTTGGATACTGTAGCCCGAGGTCTCACCTACCTCTTATACCACTATCGAAGATAACTATGAAGATGTACCTGTCCTACCCTATCCCTGAGACAAATGTATTGGTTAATACTGATCTGAAGTATCGTACATTGGATGGCTCATATAACGTACAGAGTTAAAACTGCAATGCTTACGGTACCTGGCTCCGTCCTGTTCGATAACTCGAATTGAAGAGGATACGACGTATCCTCATTATTTTCTCTACAATAATTATCGATTTATTGCAATAGTCCGCTCAAAAAATTAATTACTGTGAGAACAGAAATCGTATGTAGTTAAGTGGTGTGGGCCGGAGTTTACCTAATCCCCAGTCCATTCGTTTACGGAAATTTATTTTGTTTTCTTCAAGTTCTCCAATAAAATCGTGTTTTATTGATTTTATTCGCGTGTATTTCATTTGAATAATGTACAATCAATAAAACTCGAGGTTAGCGGATAACTTGAAAACAAAATAAATTCTCATTCCGCGTGCAACCTCACCATAAACGAATGTGCCGGGGATTAGGTGAACTCCAGCCTACACCATTTAACTACGATTTCTGTTCTCACATTAAA